>CM069235.1:22405211-23005211 GCA_035582765.1 Acer negundo | reverse complement strand
GTTGAACTCCAGTTTTTCTTAAAAAAAAAAATTAAAAAAAATTGAAAGCAAATGGCTCTAGTATATAATATATAATTTCTAATTAAATAGCTTATTTGACACAAACAAATTGAAGGAGTGATTATCGAGTTCTCATGGTAGGTGCCACATCAAGAGAATGAGAAATGATGAACATAATTACTTTTCAACAGCATGAATAACCACTTCAAAATTTCAAAATTATGCTCATTTTTCTACACCTTTAATGGAATAAATAATTATTCTGCAATTAGTCTTTTCATCGGCTAGAATATATACCGGATGTTTGGGGATTAGATACCCGCTACTGTATCAATATGATTTTTGTTATCCGTTGATTTATTTATTTATTTATTTATTTTTTTGACTTTTTTAAAGCATGTGATTGATTATTGATAAAATAATTATGAAAACCAATCACATCTTAATCACACATTTATTACAATACTTATGTATCATAAGATCAGTAGATGATTCAAATTCATATCCAAATGGATATGATAGTATCAAAATCTAGAAACCAAATGGATATGATAGTATCAAAATCTAGAAACCACTTAAGGTTCAATTTATAAACTTTTCTGAGTTTTAGGAGCCACTCTAACATTAAAATTAACAAAATATTAAAAAATTGTTTCAATTTTTGGTGCTATCGTGATGTTTTTCTTCGCTAAAAAGAAATATATTTTCACAATGTTTAACGTATAGATTAGACTTGCAAAAGTTTAATGAATGACAAAAAAAAAAAAAAAAAAAATTCCTTATCTGTTTTCCTCAACTTAGACCCACACCCACCGAGTGAAAGAGTCCAAATAGATTAAAATAAATAAATAAATATAACTACTTTACGGCCTCGTTATATATATACACGGTCATTCTATTATTAATTTATCCTGATATAAAATATATCAGGATAAAGAACATGGAGGAATTTTAATAAGTGCATACACTTTGAGTTAAAATATATAAATCTAATGGTCCACATTCTTATCAGGACGAACTTACAATAGAAAAATTGTATATATATATATCCATCCATTTGTTATTGGTAAGATTCGGGCCATTAACTTGAGAGTCATTTGCCTAACCCCAAACTCGTCCATCTACCAGTTGATCTATACCCATAGGGACTACTTTACGGTCTTCTTATTCTCCTTAGAAAATGATTTTACGGTTTGATGGTATATGATGCTCATTTCAACCATACCATCCATACATTATTATAGCCATAATTAATAATAAAAAAGGGGCAAAATATGTCATCTAATAGACTTTCTAATAATTTTTTGTGAAACTTTATAATTTTCCTTAAAGCGATTTTTATTTCACAACTTTAAATGGGATTTGTAGCAAATTTTAAAATTATAATATGATCATGTTAATCCAATGGTAGTTTCTCACAAGTAGTCAATGAGATGAGAGTATGAGACTGATTTTATATAATCTCCGATTCCTTCAAACTCTCAATTATAATAATTTTTTTATTAAAAAAAAATATATTTTTTAAAATTAGAAGTGTTTTTCTATATTTTAGTTGAACTCCAGTTTTTCTTAAAAATTAAAAAAAAAAAATTTTAAAAAAATTGAAAGCAAATGGCTCTAGTTTCTAATAGGGAAAATATCTTTTTCTTCCCTATGGTTTACCATATTATTCATTTTGGTCCCCGTCGTTCCAGTATTGACTATACAGGTCCAAACGTTTTCAATTAATCTCTATTTTAGTCTCTACCGTCCAATTCCATTAACGTTTCTTCGAATTCCGTCTGGTCAACCAGGGTAAGACGGTAATTCAACCTTAAGGTTTTTAGAAGCCTGTTTGATGAAAGGGTATAATGATAGTTTTGAAATTAATTAAATAAAAACTGGAAAAAAAAATAATTTTATAATTAATTTAATTTTAAAATAAAACTAATTAAATTTATAATTAATAATTAATAATTAATAAATGTAATAAAATTAATTAATATGAAGAAGATGAAGAAGATTGATATACAGTATTTTTATTTTTATTTATTTTTATTTTTTTGCAATTGTGTTTTTGAATGATATGCAGTTTCAAACAAAAATGGAGGATTGCAATTTTCTTGATTGAAAATTTGTTGGAAAATAGTTTTTACGATTGAAAATTTGAAGGTTTGATTTGTATTGGATGATTTTTTTTATTTGATTCAATCACACAGAGATGGTTTGAAGGTTTAATTTGATTTGTTTGATGTTAAAAGATGATTTTTTTTTTTTTTTTTTTTTTATTAATTGGATTGGTGGAGACCCAGATTGGATCTCCACCGTCCATCTAATGAGATGGACGGTGGAGATCCAATCTGGGTCTCCACCAAATCCAAATTTTAATTTTAAATTTTTGTTATTTTTTAATAATTTAAATATTTATAAGAAGGGTAAAATAGTCAATTCGCCCACTATTATTTTGCCGGTCATATTTTATTTTTTAAGGTTTTTTTTAAATCATTAAATATTTATTAGAAGGGTAATATTGTTTTTATAGCCAATTCGGCCATTATTAGGGGTATAACGGTCATTTGACCATCTAACCATATCAAGCGGCCTGAATTTAATAGATATTGTTACAGAAGTACTAAAATAATTAATACTGGAATAACGGAAATCAAATATGGTAAACCATAGAGACGAAAACGATATTTGGTTTACCGTATTATTCATTTTGAAGGAGTGATTATCGAGTTCTCATGGTTGGTGCCACATCATGAGAATGAGAAATGATGAACATAATTACTTTCAACAGCATGAATAACCACTTCAAAATTTCAAAATTATGCTCATTTTTCTACACCTTTAATGGAATAAATAATTATTCTTCAATTAGTCTTTTCATCAGCTAGAATATATACCGGATGTTTTGGGCTTAGCTACCCCATACTGTATCAAGATGATTTTGATTATACGTTGATTTAATCTTTTTTCTAATATTTTTAAAGTATGTGACTGGTTGTTGATAAAATGATTATAAAAATCAATTGCACCTTAATCATACATTTATTACAATGTTTATATGTCATAAGATCAGTAGAGAATCCAAATTCATATCCAAATGGATATAATAGTATCAAAATCTAGAAACAACTTAAGGTTCAATTTAGAAACTACTCTGAGTTTTAGAAATCACACTCACATTAAAAATAACAAAATATTAAAAATTTGTTTCAATTTTTGGTGCTGTCGTGATGTTTTTCTTCGCTGAAAATAAATATATTTTCACAATGTTTAACGTATAGATTAGTTTTGCAAAAGTTTGATAAATGACAAAAAAAAAAGAAACGTTCTTTATTTGTTTTCCTTAACTTAGACCCACACCCACCAAGTGAAAGAGTCCAAATATATTAAAAAAATAAATAAATAAAACTACTTTACAGCCTCATTATATATATACTAGGTTGGTGAGACTAGAGATGTATTTTTTTCCGGGAGCTCCAATTTCCCGTGTCCCCATTTCTATTTGGGGATTTTTTTATTTTTTTATTTTGGAAAAATAGGGAAATGGAGAGTGATGGGGATGAAAATCATCCCCAAATTGAAATGGGGGAACCCCTCCCCATCCCTATTTTCCCATTTTCACGACAATTATATTGAAATGAGGATGAGGGACCTCTCCCCCATCCACATTTCCTCATTTCCCCCAAACAATTATAAATATAATTATAATATATATTTTTAATTTTTTTTTATTCTTTGAAAACCCTAACTCCCTAAGTATATATATACATTTTATATAAAATGCGCTAATGAATTTTATTTTATATTTGTAATGGAATGTTTGTTTTTTTAGTTTAATTTGTAAATTTTAGTTAAATGGGGAAATGAGGGAACGGGGGAAACGGGGAAATTGGGAAAAACGGGGAAAAACAATAAAAATGGAGAATTGGGGATGAGGATGGATATAGGTCCCCCTAAAATTCCCCATCCCCATTTCCCCCAAATGGGTGGGAGAAGGGTCTGGAAAATGGGGATGGGGATGGGGGGACCTATATCCATCCCCATTCCCCAAACGTGCATCTCTAGGTGAGACGGAAGTCACTGGGTCACTGTCTTCTTTGTTGTTTTTTCACTCCTTTTTAATTTTTACTAGTTTTTAGGGTGCATACAAGGCATGTGCTTAAATTAGTACTTGAGTTTTGTATTTACAAATATACATATTTTTGAAAAATAAGAGATATTCATATAACACGGTATAGTAATTATTATTTAATCTTTAATAACCGATATCAATATCTTCCTTATCAGATGTATCAACCGCTTGCAGTCAAATCCCTCATTTATTATATATATATATATATTCTTTCTTTCACTTTACAAACCTCCCCTGTATATATATTCAATGACTGACTTGACAAATTAAATTTATACCTCTATAATATTTTTTATTCTTTTCCAGTTATTAAATGTATAGAAAATTATATTTTCATCTCCAATCTCATTTTACAACATAAATTAATTATCAATCCAAATACCTATTAATTTGGGTCAAGTCCATATCATTATAGGTCACTATTACTAAGACATTTCTATTAAGTCAAAATCTTACTAAAACCTGTATGTTAAGTAATTATATAAACTTTAAGGGTTTTATGACTTTCCTAAAAAAAAGGATGTTATAACTAAAATTATGCATTAAGTAATTATATAAAATTTAAGGGTTTTATTTGTAATTGTACTTTTAAAGAAATTAAAAAAAAAAAAAAAAAATGATCAAACAAAATAGGGGGGTGGTGGTGAAAAATCCACGCGGCCAACTTTCTCTTTTATAATATAGTATCGGTCTCGTTCCTATCAGGACATCCTTATATAACTTTATCAGGATATTGAATGTAAGCAACTCATTTATAAAAGTGATTTGACAAGTGTATATATATCAAGTCAAAGTATGTAAAACGAGTGACTCACATTCAATATCTTTATATAATTCTATCAATTAGGGCATCTTCATAGGAAAATTTCTGATATATATATACAGTCTTTCTACTATCGGTTCGTCATGATATAAAATATATCAGAACGAAGAATGTGCAACATAGATTATGGAGAAGTTTTGACAAGTGCATACACTTTGAGTCAAAGTATGTAAATTTAATGATCCACATTCTTATCAGGACGAACTTACAATAGAAAAATTATATATATATATATATATATTTATATTTATATCTATCTATCCATTTGTCATTGGTAGGATTCGAGCGGCTAATTTGAGAGTCACTTACCTAAACCCCAAACTCGTCCATCTACTAGCTGAGCTATGCCTCTAGTGACTAGTTCATGGTCTTCTTATTCTTCTTAGAAAATGACTTCACTTTCACATTTATTCAATTTTTTATTCCTAATAATTATATTACTCAATTTTATTGTATAGTATAATCAAACAAATATTCATAAATGTAATTCCCACTTTATTGAAAGATTATCAAAATAATTTTTCAGATTTATATTGTCCCAAAAAAAATGAGTATTGATAAGATAAAGTTGGTGGTATGCCCCTCACATTTTATAAAATTGCAGATTCATGTTGTGTTCCATTCCTAAAATTCCCTAAATTTATGTAATAGTTAAAAAAAAAAATTAAAAAAAAATTAGTATTGAATACAATTCGTAAATAAGTGATATACACTAAGAAAAATCAATAAAGTTTATACATCAAAATGAGATATTAAAGATTATTATACTAGTATTGTACATGACTAGAGTCACCGGAGATCCATTTTATTAGATAGATTCAATTTGAACATATAATCTTTTAAATTATGAAAAGTAAATCAAGATGAACAAAAAATATATATTGCTCTCTACCAACATAATGATAAAGACAAATAATTTTGAAAGGTTATATCCATGTAAAGGTTTAAAACATAAGATTGCCATTTCGTTAAAACTAGAATGTACAAGTAAACTAAATTGATAAAATAAGGTTGGCCAATGGTAAGCCCCTTATATCTACATCATGAAGTCATGGAATCGAGTTGTGTACCTTTTCTAAACTCCAAACTATTGCAATATAAAAATAAAAAAATTAATAAAATAAATAAAACAATAAATTGGGTGAGAATAGGGACCGTTAGGTTTGGCTATGACACCTAAAGATGCACGTTTGGGGAATGGGGATGGATATAGGTCCCCCCATCCCCATCCCCACTCACATACCCTTCCCCCATCTCTCCCACCCCCCCGACCCCCACCCCCCCCCCCCTCCCCCATTTCCCCATTTGGGGAAAATGGGGATAGGGAATTTTTGGGGGACCTATATCCATTCCCATCCCCATCCCCATCCCTAATTCCCCATTTTTCCCGTTTTTCCCCGTTTTTCCTCATTTCCCCGTTTCCTCCGTTCCCCCGTTTCTCTATTTGACTAAAATTTACAAATTAAATTAAAAAAACAAACATTCCATTACAAATACAAAATAAAATTAATTAGTGCATTTTATGTAAAATGTGTATATATACTTAGGGAGTTAGGGTTTTCAAAGAATAAACAAAAAAATTAAAAATATATATTATAATTATATTTATATATATTTAGGGGAAATGGGAAAATGGGGATGGGGGACCTCCCCCCCATCCCCATCTCCATCCCCATTGGGACCCATCCTCATCCTCATTTCAATTTGGGGACGCCCCCCCCCCCCCCCCCCCCCATTTCCCCAATTTTCCCCAAAAAAAATCCCCAAATGGGGATGGGGACATGGGGATTTGGGGCCCCGGGGAAAAATGTGCATCTCTAATGACACCCCATCTAGACAATAACCCAAAAACATGGAGGAGCAAAAAAAAAAAAAGAATAACCCTCTTAAGCATTAGAGTTTTATTTTTAATCACATACAAAATTATAGTTGTTTTTAACCACATGTCAAGAGAAAATTATCTATATACCCTCCAATTAAATAAAGTCTTCTATTTCCATCCAAAAAAAACATGAAATATATATATATATATATATATATATATATATGTATGGAATATCTTCTAAAAAAAAAAAAAAGTGACAACATAGTTATCGAAGCCGTAAACGTAGTTACAACTAAAATTTGAAGAAATCGTAAATGTAGTTACCGAATCCATAAATATAATTACCAAAGTTATAAACGTAGTTACAAGTAAAATTTGAAGAATCCGTAAACTTAGTTACTAAAATCGTAAACGTAGTTACCAAAGTTGTAAACGTAGTTACCAAAGCCGTAAACGTAGTTACAAGAAAAATTTAAAGAAATCATAAACGTAGTTACATGCAAAATTTGAAGAATCTGTAAACATAGTTACCAAAGCCGTAAATATATTTACAAGTAAAATTTGAAGAAGCCGTAAACGTAGTTACCAAAGCCGTAAATGTAGTTACAAGCAAATTTTTGAAGAAACTGTAAATATTGTTACCAAAACCGTAAACATAGTTACCACAGACGTAAACGTATTTACAAACAAAATTTTAAGAAACCGTAAACGTAGTTACAAGTAAAATTTTAAGAAACCATAAACGTAGTTACCACAGCCGCGTAAACGTAATTACAAGCAAAATTTTAAAATCATGTGAAAAAATATAATTATTTAATTCATCTTAGTTAAATATAATTATTTAATTATGTAATATGATTTTTTATTATTTAACTTATTTTTGAAAGTTTTATTTTTATTTTATGAATTTATAATTATTAAATTTATAATTTTTTTAGAATTATTAATTCATCTTAGTTACATATAATTATTTAATTTTGTAATATATATATTTTTTATTATTTAACTTATTTTTTTAAAGTTTTTTATTTTATTTTATAAATTTTATTATTATTAAATTTATAATTTATTTTTTAAAATTAGGAAAACCGGCTGTTCCATTAAATTGTTTTTTTTTTTCCTTCCACTAGCCAGCCACATTGGGGGACCGGTGACTATTCACCCCTCCATCATTGTAGCCATGCCCCAGATTCACTTCACATAATAAGAACATAATCAACTATCCCAATTTCTTTATTATTATTTTTTGAAGAAATTTCTTTATTATTTTTATTAAGAATCTAGACATCGCTGATATTTATTCTGAACTAAATAGATCTGGCGATATATGTTAATTAATTACTGATTTTTTTTTCTTTACTCTCATTATCTTAAAATATCGGATATTATCTTTAAATGCTTATCGGTTCAGTAAAGGATTCAAATCCTTTCAACATGTTTTTATTTTGATGATGTCAAATTAATTGTGACTTTGATATTAAAATTCATATATAAGTTTAAAAGTATTTTATTGTTAATATATTGGGATATTTTTAAAACCCACCCTTTAGTCTTATTACTGGCCAAAATTCATAATTATTTATACATATTGAAGTTTTTTTATAAACTTATAATCATCGAGAGATCTTTTTAATTGAAAAGGTATTCAAAATAATATTATCCAATGTGGTTTGGTAGTATACGATGCTTATTCAACCATACCGTCCATACATTATTATAGCCACAATTAATAATAAAAAAGGGGAAAAATATGTCATCTAATAGACTTTCTAATAATTTTTTGTGAAACTTTATAATTTTCCTTAAAGCGATTTTTATTTCACAACTTTAAATGGGATTTGTAGCAAATTTTAAAATTATAATATGATCATGTTAATCCAATGGTAGTTTCTCACAAGTAGTCAATGAGATGAGAGTATGAGACTGATTTTATATCACCTCCGATTCCTTCAAACTTTAAATTATAATAATTTTTTTATAAAAAAAAAAAAACATATTTTAAAATTAGAAGTGTTTGTCTATATTTTAGTTGAACTCCAGTTTTTCTTGAAAAAAAAAATTAAAAAAAATTGAAAGCAAATGGCTCTAGTATATAATATATAATTTCTAGTTAAATAGCTTATTTGACACAAACAAATTGAAGGAGTGATTATCGAGTTCTCATGGTAGGTGCCACATCAAGAGAATGAGAAATGATGAACATAATTACTTTTCAACAGCATGAATAACCACTTCAAAATTTCAAAATTATGCTCATTTTTCTACACCTTTAATGGAATAAATAATTATTCTGCAATTAGTCTTTTCATCGGCTAGAATATATACCGGATATTTGGGGCATAGATACCCGCTACTGTATCAAAATGATTTTTGTTATCCGTTGATTTTATTTTATTTTATTTTATTTTATATTTTTAACTTTTTTAAAACATGTGATTGATTATTGATAAAATAATTATGAAAACCAATCACATCTTAATCACACATTTATTACAATACTTATGTATCATAAGATCAGTAAATGATTCAAATTCATATCCAAATAGATATGATAGTATCAAAATCTAGAAACCAAATGGATATGATAGTATCAAAATCTAGAAACTACTTAAGGTTCAATTTATAAACTTCTTTGAGTCTTAGAAGCCACTCTAACATTAAAATTAACAAAATATTAAAAAATTGTTTCAATTTTTGGTGCTATCGTGATGTTTTTCTTCGCTAAAAAGAAATATATTTTCACAATGTTTAACGTATAGATTAGACTTGCAAAAGTTTAATGAATGAAAAAAAAAAAAAAAAAAAAATCCTTATCTGTTTTCCTTAACTTAGACCCACACCCACCGAGTGAAAGAGTCCAAATAGATTAAAATAAATAAATAAATATAACTACTTTATAGCCTCATTATATATATACACACGGTCATTCTATTATTAATTCGTCCTGATATAAAATATATAAGGATGAAGAATGTGGACCATAGATTATAGAGGAGTTTTGATAAGTACATACACTTTGAGTCAAAATATATAAATCTAATGGTTCACATTCTTATCAGGACGAACTTACAATAGAAAAATTGTATATATATATATATATATATCTATCCATCCATTTGTCATTTGTAAAATTCGGGCCATTAACTTGAGAGTCATTTGCCTAACCCCAAACTCATCTATCTACCAGTTGAGCTATACCCATAGGGACTACTTTACGGTCTTCTTATTCTTCTTAGAAAATGACTTCACTTTCACATTTATTCAACTTTTTATTCCTAAAAATTATATTACTCAATTTTATTGTATAGTACAATCAAAAAAATATTCATAAATGTAATTCCCCCTTTATTGAAAGATTATAAATTTTTTTTTCCAGATTTATATTGTCCCAAAAAAAAAAAGAGTATTGATAAGATAAAGTTGGTGGCATACCTCTGACATATTATGAAATCGTAGATTTGAGTTGTATTCCATTTCCAAAAATCCCTAAATTTATGTGATAGTTAAAAAAAAATAAAAAAAAATTAAGTATTGAATACAATTTGTAAATAGGTGATATACACTAATAACATGTTTACTAATCAGGAATCCTACTTAGGAAAGAGAATTAAGTTTCTGATTTCTGAATTCCAGTGTTTATTAAATTTTTAGAGAATTAAATTCTAAGAACTTCACTCATAAATCAGGAATTAAGTTCCTTATGGAAAAGAAACTTGATTCCTCCTATACACCTTAGGAATCAAGTTATCTTTCCTAATTGAAAAAAGAATTCATGATTTATTTACTAAAATATCCTCACTTTTTTTTTAAAAAAAAAATAACCGTTTTCTTCATGATTATTGACTTTTATTTTTAATTTACGTAAATTATATTAGTTTACTCTTCTTTTTTTAATCTTAATATTGGTTTACATAATTAATAATTTATATTATTCTAGCCGTGTGATTTATAAGAAATTCATCTTTATATATACATATTACAATACAATTTATGAATTAAAAATAATTACAGCACTTTTCAAAAAAAAAAAAATAAATAAAAAAAATAAAAAAACAATAATAACTATGACATATTCATATCTCTTATATATACGGTTGCGGCTTTGATTTTTTTAATCAAGTTATCTCAATAATTCTTTATCTAATTAGTTCAAATATTACAATATAAAGATGTTAATTATTGTGTTTATAGTGTTATGAGTAATATAAAATATATTTTTTCATAATAAATTATATATATATATATATATTTCATCATGTTTTATACATCAGGGTATTTTTGTAATCAATTATGTATTATTCCGATTCCTTAGTTTAAGTAAACATTAGAAATGAAATAAATTTGATTATGTTTTCCAATTCCTATATTGTTAGTAAACACTGAAATGTAATTTAGTAACTTGATTCCGATTCCCTTTCATTCCCTTTCTGGTGAAACTTAATTCCGATTCCATTCATTCCTAATTAGTAAACGTGCCATAAGAAAAATCAATAAGGTTTATACATCAAAAATGAGATATTAAAGATTATTATACTAGTATTGTACATGACTATAGTCACCGGAGATCCATTTTATTAGATAGATTCAATTTGAACATATAATCTTTTAAATTATGAAAAGTAAATCAAGATGAACAAAAAATATATATCGTTCTGTACCAACATAATGATAAAGACAAATATTTTTGAAAGGTTATATCCATGTAAAGGTTTAAAACATAAGATTCCCATTTCGTTAAAACTAGAATGTACAAGTAAACTAAATTGATAAGATAAGGTTGGCTAGTAGTAAACCCGTAATACCTACATCATGAAGTTATGGATTTGAGTCGTATGAATTTTCTAAACTTTGAACTATTTTAATATAAATAAAAAATAAAAAATAAAAAATAAATAAATTGGGTGAGAATAGGAACCGTTAGGTTTGGCTATGACACCCCATCTAGACAATAACCCAAAAACATGGAGGAGAAAAAATAAAAATGAAATAACCCTCTTAAGCATTAGAGTTTTATTTTTAATGACATACAAAATTATAATTGTTCTTAACCACATGTCAAGAGAAATTATCCATATGCCCTCCAATTAAATAAACTCTTCTATTTCCATAAAAAAAAAAAAACATGAAATATTTATATATATATATATATATATATATATATATTATATGTGTGTGTGGAATATCTCAAAAAAAAAAAAAAAGTGACATCAAAAAAAATCATGAAATATATATAAATAAAAAATCCCAAAGAAATAAGAAGGTTTAAGTGAGTTGAAGATGAGATTGAATTTGCTCACCCACACTTTTTGTGAGTAAGCATTACCTCTCTATCCGGTACTTGATATGTGTCCAGGAATGAGGTGCTTTTGTTAACTCCCCAGCATTTGACATGTGTCCAGAGAGGGGGTGTTTTTGTTAATGTGTTTTAACAAAATGTGTTTTAACAAAAGCATCCCCTTCCTGGACACATGTCAAATGTTGGGGAAGGAGGTAATGCTTATCCACAAAAATGTGGATGAGCAAAAATATACTCGTTGAAGATGGAAATGAAATTTAAATATTTTATAGCGTGTTTATTAGTGATTAAAATTTTGTTTGTGATTAAAAAACAATTTCATATAATTTTATGGTCATTTTAATAGATTTGTTGAAATGAAGTTTTATAGCGTGTTTATAAATTAATTAACGCGTACGAAGTATCAGAATCTAAAAGAGTCCAAAAAAAAAAAACACGACATGTGATATGGACCATTCACATTTCACACGGAAGAAAAAATGTCCTCTATTTATTTATCTGTACTCTACTGTCAGATTGGCTGGCAAAATCAAACAATTCCAACTTAATTACAGGAGAGGATTTTGGATGGATTTGTTGTGTTTACGGTTGATTATTTGAAGAGACAAAGACAGCACAAGTACTTAAAAGTAACTGTGGTCTGAGGAGACAAGAAGTCAAGAGTCGAGAGATTCACACAAACACGCAATCACACACACTTGAGTGTCTGAGAGAGAGTGAAGAAGATGAGCGGTGGTGGAAGTGAAGAAGGTACAACGTTAGAGTTCACACCAACATGGGTGGTAGCTGCACTGTGTACAGTGATCGTCGCCATTTCTCTTGGTGCTGAGAGATTCCTTCACTTTCTTGGAAAACATCTCAAGAGAAAACAACAGAAACCCCTTTTTGAAGCCCTCCAGAAAGTTAAAGAAGGTCTTTTCCTTTTCTTTTACACTTTCTCTTGTGTTGTGTGGTATTCATCTATTTTTACTAAATTTTTATTTGTCTTTTGGTTTATTTCTTCAATTATTGAAATGAAAATTCAAAGGATATCTCACTGTGTGTATGTTGAAATATTGAATGCTTATGTACCTGTATGTTTATGTAAATCAGTAAATGTTGTTCATGAGAGGATATTAATGAGTTTCTTCCAAAAAAACAAACTAACAAAATGGTTAAATTGGGTATTCTTGTGGTGACAGAGTTGATGCTACTGGGTTTCATATCACTGTTGCTCACGGTGTTTCAAGGTCCGATCTCCAAAATGTGCGTTTCTCCAGAGTATCTCGATAATTTGCTTCCTTGTAAACAAACGGCGGCTAAAGGGCAGGAGTCTAATGCTACTACAACATTACACTTTCAGACGGTTTTTGCTTCTTCTATTTACGGCAAAGCTAGGCGCCTTCTCGCAGAGTCTTCAGCTTCTGAGACCGGTTATTGTTCCCAAAAGGTAAACATTATTATTAGAAGAATTCATTGCAATTGTTACTATTATGTTTGCAAAGAAATTTATAATGAGGCTAATAATTATTACCACTTTGTTTATTCATTAATTAACAAGACCGAGTTTAGGAAAATGATGTTGATGAGCTAGTTATCACCCAAATGGGCATATGACTAAGACATTTGTGTTGACATGCTCGAAGCACGATCTTACTGTTACTAAGGTTGTCAATTGTTATAGAAAGTTATGGCAAGTCTTGACCATGAGGTGATAATTGGTAATTGTTAAGTGTCAATTGTTTTTAGTTTTGCAGTTAAGCTGATTGTGTTTTCAAGTGAAGCGGGAGGAAAATTCATTTGTCAAACCTAGAGTTTTATGTTGCCTGATATATTAGGTAGATTGTTCGGATGAGAATCTTGGGGTTTCGTTCTCATTGTGAAATGAATCTACTAATTTATCAAATTGGTCTTATTTTGTGAACTTGGATGCTTGGTGTTAGCACTCATTAGACGTGAGATGCATGTCTCAAAGTTATAAACTGTGCTGGTACAACCTATGATTCTCTTTTTTCATTCTTACTTTTGCAATAAAATTGTTTCCTATCAAAATAAATAAATAAATACTCTCCAAAAACTAAGTCTGAGGATATTATGAGTAGATTATTTTGTATTCTAAAGTAATTAACAATTGTACCAAACGAAATTTGAATGGAGTTATTGATTGAATTATTATGATGTAATTACAAGTTTACAACCCTCTATACAAGTTAAATCTGTTTCTAACTATGAACAACTAAAGTTTACAACTAACACCAATCAGCACAGTAACATACTAATGATGTAAATCATGCTTTACATTTTGTATTGCTTTTGACTTGATTTCTAGTTTATCACAGATTATCAGAATTAAGTGCTGCCATTTACTTTCCATTTTTCCTTTTTCAGGATAAGGCACCGTTGCTGTCAGTTGAAGCGTTGCATCAACTGCATATCTTCATCTTTGTCCTAGCCATTGTTCATGTGACTTTCTGTGTTCTAACTGTTGTGTTTGGAGGAGCAAGGGTGAGCATCCAGTAGATTTCTCATACTTGCTATATTGTTATTTTTATAATGAGTCTTTTGTCTGAAAATCCTTTTCTTTTTCCTTTTTGAGCCATGACTAGATACGGCAATGGAAACGCTGGGAGGATTCAATTGCAAAAGAAACTTTGGATACAGAACAAGGTAGGAGCTGCAACCAGCTATATACTTGATGTTTGCTCCTGAAATTGTACATTACTTAGTGAATTAGTAGACACATGTACACATTTTTATGCCTTTATATTATAAATTTATAATTATTTATGAGTGGTAATTTTTTTTTATAAATAAAAACAAAAACTATCATGGATTGGCAATAAAATCATTGAAGCATTTTTCCACATTCTCTGCATATGCTGTTTACGTGTATACCTCTTGCAAACATTTGTAATCATGTCATTTAACATATAAATATTTGCCAGTCAACTTAATGAAGTCTTGTTTCATATCTGCTTCCTGACTGGGTGAGTGGTGAGGACAACTGACTGAGCAAATTACCTTCTTGTTTAAGTCTCAAAAAAGCAATCACTCAATTTGTTTTCATTGCTTGTTTTTAATTGTTGCAGTTGTGAAGAAAAAAGTCACCCATGTCCACCAGCATGCTTTTATCAGAGAGCATTTTCTGGGTATTGGTAAAGATTCAGCTCTACTTGGATGGGTGGTAAGTCACTATTTTGCCAATATTAGAATCTATCTGCCGTATTTTGATGCAAGTCTAAAACTATCAACAATAAAATAAAATGATAATTTTTTTGCATTTACCATTTTGTGGCCTTATAATTTTCATAAGAAATGATTTCACATCAGGGAGGAATTCAGGTCCTACAGAAACACCCACCTGATGAATTTGGGGGTGAAGCAGGACTTTTGATTTGAGACTCTTATTCAATATAGGATTGTTATTGGATGAATCATACATGATGTAAAATACATATATCAAGCCTTTGGGGAAGAACCATAGATTTGCTCTAAGAATCTATCTTAATCTTTTTGCTGGATTTTTATTGAAAAATGGAATATAAAAACATCAAAAACAATAGAGAAGGGTGGTAACTAGGCATTGCGTTTATACAGCTGAAAGAACTGCTAAAATACTTGATCTTTGATCATTATTCTTACATAATTGCAGAAACAAATTTACAATCATATTTTGGGCTCAGTCTAGTTTGTATTCTTAATTGATTCAGAAACAGAAGCACAGAATTTGGTATCTGTTTGTGAAGTGCAATTAAAAAGGACTCTAATTTCATTTTCTTCTTTTTCTTGTCTCTCCACAGCATTCTTTTTTCAAGCAATTCTATGCATCTGTTACCAGGGCAGATTACATAACACTCCGACTAGGTTTTATCATGGTAAGGAATCTAATTTGAGGATGCTGTTGTCTAAATGCTTGTTATGGACGTTTGGCTGCATAGTCATTATTTCTACTTTAGACGCATTGCAGGGGAAGCCCAAAGTTTAATTTCCACGGATACATGATGCGTGCCCTTGAAGATGATTTTAAGCGAGTTGTTGGTATAAGGCAAGTGATACCGAAATACCTATATGATGCTAAAGCTTTCTAATGTTTCTGTTGCACATCCACCGGCTAAATTGCCTCTTAACATTAATGCTGACTTGCTTACTGATCTTCTTAATGTATTATTTGCAGCTGGTATCTTTGGATATTTGTGGTCATATTTCTGTTGCTGAATGTTAATGGTATGCTACTCTTAACTGGCGAATTTGTACCACTTATAGTGCTGATTCCATGTGTTGTTAAGATTCTTTATGATCTTTTGTCCAGTCGTGTTTACAAGTTAACATCCGAGATTATGTGATTTTAGATTTATAGATCCTATGCTCTGTGGGTTTAGAATTTAGAGAAAATGTTGTATAATGAATCAAAGTACGATACTTAGTTGCAGTGTCTAAACAGCCACGACATATGCATGCCGACAATGAAATGTTGCTCATATTTGACTAAGCACAGTCCAGTTAAGACTTATCTATTATTTTGATATGGTTATTGCTACCTCAGTTAACCTCAGTTAGCTAGCTCTCCTTCCTATCATCACAGTACGGATTAAGTAACTAATCACCCAGATTCCGGTTAAATGATCATGCTATGACAGTTGACTTCTTTTGATTTCATCTGTTATTGGGTTTTCATTCTTTTAGTCTTCTTATTGCGTCTTATTTTCATTGCTATTTTGTCAGCTCATAGAAGACATGACATGACTCTAAGTGGATGCTAAACATTATTAGCACTTGGTAGATTTTTAAAGTAGCACTTGGAATTTTGGCATTAAATTATGTCCACAATGTCACATAATGGTAAAAGCCCTTAAACAAATTTGGGCTTTTCCAGTTGTTTTGATTTGATTATAAAAGTTTTGCTTGTCTTTCTCTTGTAGCTTTGTACTCTTGTAGGGAAACATTTTTTGATAAAATTCAATTCACGCACCCTAAGTAGTAAGATTGGATAATTACTGAAACTTGTACTCCTAAGGTCTGTATTTTCTTATTATAGGATTCTATCAATAATCGAATGAGCTTTTACTGTTAAGTTTAGGGTGTCTCAGTTCAATCATCAATCCATCGCACTTAACATCTTTGGTCATGTGTAAAATTTGTCAATATCATGTGTAAGATTGGTCATCTCAGTTCAACAGCGTTTTTATTATTGAATTGCTCATATCATAATGTTTTGACATTTTGTCGTGTAGGTTGGCATACGTACTTCTGGATAGCATTCATTCCTTTCATTGTGGGTACTCTTAAATCTTTATATAATTGTCCTTTTTTAGCTATTGTGTGGTTTAAGGGAATTGGAAGAAGTTTTTAGAGAAACGTTTTTTTATGTTCATCTTCGGCCTTAGAGAGCAAGGATTTTCACCTGAAAAAAAAAACATGTTAGTTAGGGAAAGTAACCAAATATTTTGTCGTAATCTCATTTGGCCTTTTCATATGAATCTGCCTTTCCAGGATTATGAATAAGTATTGTTAAATTATTTATTTGTTTATCTAGAATATTTACCTTTTTGTTCACTATATGGTAGTGAATAGTGATGTTGTCATAAAATGTTTAAAGATGAAAATTGTGATGGAGGATGGTGATACAGTAATACCATTACGAGTGTAGAATAGAAGAAAACAGAATACTGACACATTAAGCTTCGTTATCCTGGAAACAATTTTTAATTTTGTATGCCCATTTGTCTTGTTAGCAGTTTTTAGAATGGCTACATAGCCGAATGTCTTTTAAGCCATAGTTGTTTTGTTAGCAGCTTCAATTACTTAACCGGTAAGTTTTTCATTTTTAGGTTATCCTTGGGGAGGATCTTGTAAACTGCTAATTAGCAAGTTGTGAGCTCCTTGCTTTAGAAACTTGGTTGTTTTTTGCTAGGTAACCCTCCTTCAAGGGGACATAAATGGGGCTGTAATGTTTTATCTTGAAAGAGAATTTATTTGTTTAGATTTAGAATTTTTGTAGTGTGATGCATCCAATTCTTACGAGTGATTCCTAAGATCTTAGTGATCCCTTGAAATTGTTACATGAAGCTATGTTTATTATTATCTTTACTTTATCTTTCTATTTGTTTCAATACAATTGTTTTTTCCCGCCCTCATTTGACTTTGACTCGCAAACTCCAGTCAATCAAGTGAACTTACAGTTTTGCTCAGTGCAACAGCTGTGATCCTTTGTCTTGGGCAAGAATATGATCAAAGAATTTTTTATCATATGGTTGAAATGATTATATTTTTGTGATTATTTTTCCAATTAGTATTTTATTGGTTTCTTAGCAGCAATCTAGGAACTTTTTGTCCTGTGGTTTTGAAACCTTTAATCCCAAAACTTGAGTTTATAGGAAATGGCATTATGTGCTTGGAGTCTTGGACGGGATTTAATCGGAGATCTTTTATAAGGATCTAAACAGACTGATTGCCACGTGGATTCAACCACAGTTTAATTAATAGAATAAGATTATAGGATTGAAACTCAAAACCTCATGATCAACTTGGTTTTAATACCATTTCTAGGTACCATCAATTCAAAAAGTTTAATAGTATAGGAAAGGACTCAAATATTATTTTAACTTACAACACTGTGCAAAAGAAGCTATTCTGCTTTTAATTCGTGAACTAAAGACAGAGTGATGAGAAAGAGAGATGCCTTCAATATCTCTGTCCAGAGTTAATTTAAGATCCAACTATCCAAGTAATGAGAAAGAGAGATGCCAATGGGATTTTATCAACTTATATTTTCTTCTTTTTCCTTTTCTTGTTCTTCTATAATTACATATGTATGGTGCAGGTGTTAATGAATGAAATATACAATGTACATTATTTGTCTTCTGTTCCATTAATTCCATGTTTCACTCGTGTTTTTTTCCAGCTTCTGCTTGCTGTTGGCGCTAAGCTGGAGCATGTCATTTCCCAATTGGCTCACGAGGTTGCTGAGAAACATATAGCAATTGAAGGGGACTTAGTGGTTCAACCATCAGATGAGCACTTTTGGTTCAACCGGCCCCGCATTATCCTCTTCTTGATCCATTTTATCCTATTCCAAAATTCTTTTGAGATAGCATTTTTCTTTTGGATATGGGTAAGCTATATTTTGAGGCGCTACTAATATTTTGGACTGGTTATGGACAGAGTCATATCTTTTCTTTTTCTTATGTCTGTAGGTTCAATATGGCTTCAACTCCTGCATAATGGGACAAGTTCGTTATATTGTACCTAGGCTCATCATTGGGTATAAGTCAATAACCAATTATTTACAGTTTTATCTGATTTTGGTTCAATTCCTAATGACACATTCTTAAGATTTTTACATGCACCTTCTTATAATCCCATATGTTTTTATTTTCTTTTCATTTAGGGTAATCATTCAGGTTCTCTGTAGTTATAGCACTCTGCCACTTTATGCCATTGTAACACAGGTGGGTTGAGTTGCTGTTGTATATAAAGTAAACCTTCTTCATTTAAAACTATCAATCTTACCTATTTTTTTGCAATGAAATGAAGATGGGAACTTCTTTCAAGAAGGAAGTATTTGATGAGCATGTGCAACTAAAAATTACTGGTTGGGCCAAAAAGGTGAAGGGAAAGAAAGGGTTAAAAGCCGATAAAGAGGGATCTACCACCCATGCAACTTCCCACGATGGCATTCAGCTTGGTAAAGATTTCCGCAATGCATCTGCTCCAGAGGAGATTCGGTCTTCACAAGGTGGTGACGGGTCCAAATGAGTAGCACCAGCCTGGCAAAGATAACAGGGCCGGGTTTGGGATTTACTGAAACTTGGTCCTTTTACAATTATACAGCAGATTATATAGATACAGGGAATATTAGGCCCTGTAGTTGTGGATATCTATTACCTGAAAGTTGGGTTGCTTATGCTAGATAAATAGATCGGATTTATCTTGTATTTTGTTTGTTTTTCTTATCATGATTTCCTGTGTGGTACTGGTATCCTCTGGCTGGCGCTTCTTGTGGTGTCTTTGCCAGTGATTCTTATGAGCATGACTGGTTGATGTGCTAGGTTAGATGGTGGACTTTCTGGGCATGACATAATGCTAGTGGTGGTGGTGGTCATGTGATTTAAAAGGGTGAATATGGGTGGATATTGTGTGCTTGGGTGGTGCTTACGAGCATGACCGGTTGTTTTGATAGGTTAGATGGTGGTGGCGTAATGTGATGTGATTTATGATGGCAAATATGATGGGTTGATTATTGTGTATTTGTGTGCTTGGTAGTGCTTATGTTGTGACTATAGTGATCACTGTTTGTGCTTGTGCTGTCGGTTGTGTATAGAAGAATTGTGTTAGTGATGGTGCCTATAAACAGTTTTTTTTTTTTTTTTTTTTTTTTAAATTATAATATTATTTCTGATTTTATGTATCCTGTTGTGATAAAAGTGATGTTTTTCTTGGTGTTTTGTGGTAGATTTCTAGCAACAAGTAATGAGCAAGCATTCTGCATACATTTATTAAAAAAGAAAGAATTTTTAAGTAGTTTTGGAGAGCTTTAGGGGAGTCTATTTACCCCCTCTCCCAAAAACATGTTATGTGTCCATTAGGAGTTAAAATTGTATAAAAAGATAAACGGTTTAGATAAATTTACCCCCCTCATGATACATGTCATGTTTTGGGGAGAGGGGGTTAACGCTCACCCCGTTTGAAGGAGGGTGAGTAAAAATGAACTCGCTTTAGGGATAGAATAGTGATTGATTTTCAATGCAAATTTTTGTAGTTTTCATTGAATTCTACAATAATCATGTTTTTAGTGTTTGATGATACTGAATAATTAAGAAAGTGACATAACATAAGTTACATAATGTAAATCATTTTGGCTTCATTACTAGTTGAATTATCTAACAATCATTTCTTTTTTCTTTTTATTTAGATAAATTATTTATATATCACCAATTTTGGTGCGACTTTTTGAGATTGTCACCAAATCATTAAGTTCAATTTTTTTGCCTTATTTCATAAGTTTTGAAGGTATACAATAAGTTTTGAATGCTTAAAAATAAGAGAGAAAATAATATTTTTGTTAAAAACAATATTTTTAACATGTTTGTATTTAACCATAAATGATATGTGATTGTTGGTAATTGCATTACATATGAAATTTCCCATATACCCCTGACATTAAAACCATTCCTTTTCGTTCATTCTTTTCCACCATTTTCATTTCTCTCTTCTTTAACTCTTCGATTGTCTACCAAATCATACTCAACTACTCAAGCTTCACTCAAAATCACCTAGAATTGTGCAAAAACAAAGATTAAAACTATTAGGGAGAGATTTCAACAACAACAATCAAGGGCTTTGTTTCCATAGTTTTTGAGTTGATGTTTGTGAAGGACGGTTCCCTGTGTTTCCATTAAGGGTCATTCATCCCCTAAAATGAAAATATTAGTTATTTTTCCCCCTTTTGTTACCTCTTTCATTAAAAAGAGGAGTGACCGTCAATCCTTACGTTAAACGATAATTTTATCCTTCAATATAATTTGAAAATAACCATTTAACTTTCAAGATATTCATTAAATAAAAAGTGTAGTTAAAAAAAAAAACAGAAAACAAAAAAATTTAAAAAATAGGATTGAAAAAGAAAAAGGGATCTCAATTGTTTAAATTTGTGAAGAAAACCACATGAAAAAAAAAAAAAAAACTTAAAAATTGAGTTTCTAGTATTTTTCACATATGGAAAATGTGAAATCATTTTGAAGTAAAAACGTGAAATCAATTATGAGTAAAAACGTGATGTAGCAATGTAGGACACGTCAGAAAGCTTTTGCGATGAGGCAAACATTCGATTTAGGCTAAATAATATATTGTTGGAATTGTCTTGTAGAGCTCTACATTTTTTACTTAGGGGTAAATTCTGTAACACATTGTAGCGAATCCAAATTCGATCATTTCAGTCTTAGCTTTTGAGTTGCAATTGCAGGGCAATGTAAGACCGAAATGATTGAATTTACATTCTTGGCTCATTTGGCACCTAAATTATCAAAAATAGTTCAATTTGATCTATATGACCATCAAACTTCACAAAATCAATAAAAAGTCAATTTTACCCTTGGACTTTAATGGAACCAATAGAATTGCGATTTTATCATGAAATTATGAAATACATAAAAAAATCAATAGAAAAATCAATAAAAATGTAAACTAAATTATATATAAAAGATAATAACATTTAAAGAATATAAAGTAAAAAGGTTAAAAATAAGAGAAATACTATTACAAATAAGAAAATAATTGCAAAAAAAAAAGAAGGAGATAAATTTCCACCTGTAAAGTCTTCTATTTTATGACAGACATATTTTATGACAAACCACATTTGGGATGATTATATAATGGGTAGCTTAGGTCTTCTTGATGATTATCAAGGCAAGCTTCCAAACAACTCCATGACTTTAAGATTAAGAGCTTCAAAAGGTATATCACTTGACTTTGATTCTTGAAGAGATTAGGTGCACACACATACACACTTGCATGTATATTTACTTATCTTACATTTGTTATCTTGCATTTGTGTATCATTGTTATGTGCATCTATGTTTTCATCACACTTCACACTTGCACAACATTCATATATGTTAGGTGTGTTTATTTTGTTGTCTAAGGGATTCTTTCCCTTTACCGTGGCTTGAGCCGCTAGGTGTACCGTTGGCTGTGCATCATGCCTTCACCGCGGATTTGTCTAGAGACGTCTCCGTGTTGTACCGCGGCTTTTATCTCTGTTAGTGCATGTTGCCTCTACCACAGTCCATGCCGTGAAGTTGTCCAGAGTATGTGATACGGTATGTACCATGGTTTGGACACTTGCCCGTACCGCGGTACAGGCAGCGGTATAACGGGGATTATGTCAAAACGGTGCAGTTTTGAGTGGACTCTCTATATATATATCCCACTTTCCCCTTCCAATTGGCAACCAAGAACCCTAACTCGTGAAATTACTTGTTCTTGAGAGAGAATAGGGTCTCTTGTGAGAGAAAACACCAAGATTGCTTCTTTAATTCTCTAAACCCAAAACCCATCTCCGTCTTGCATCAGTCAACATCATTTGAGCATGGGTCTTCATGGTTTTATAACTAGGTGAGTAAGAACTTCTTTGAACATCATTTAGTGTTCTTTTTATTCTAGATTAGGTATTTATTTCATGATTAAATACCTAGACTCTCTTTATTGCATTTATTTATGAGTCTTGATAATATGATTGAGTTTGTTTGTGATAACTTGCATGATTAGGTTGTTTTACCTAAATAGTTAAGTCATAAATATTCATGTATGATTAATTGATGATTAGGTTTGCTTTGTGCATTTAGTCAAGTTCATGAATGTTTTTGTGGGTTGTATTTGACAATTAGGTTGCTAGAATCTTTCTACAACTAATTGAGACCTCATGTATGGACATGTAGGCAATGTTTGATAACTAGATTGTTAAATTGCATTATAACATCTAGTTAAGCATTTTGTGTGTGGTCTTACACGTTATTGCATTTGAACATTATTGTCATATTTATTTAGACTATTAATTCTCTTCAATGAGTTAAAGTTTTGTGGCTTCTAGGTGAAGTTGCATAAGCAAGTGAAGTCTTGCAACCAAAACCAAAGGGTTGGTTGGCAAGCATTGCCAAATACCATTATAAAAGGCTCGCGTGGTAGAATAGGGGGTACTCATGCTAAGAGTAGTAGATTTGGAGAAATCACTAGGATTGAACCAAAAGTGGTGAGTGGTAGTGTTCATAACCTAAGGTTATTATGAGTGAGAGTCCGTGTATTATTTGCGGGTGTAACCGTATTTTCATATAGTGGATTGCTTTGGCTTAAGTGGCTAGTCCCGTGATTTTTCCTTGTTGAATGTTTCCATATAAAAATCAATGCTCCTGTCCTGCAGTTGTTTTTTAGCCTGTTTTTTGTTTTTATTTTCTAAAAATGGTTTTGAATTCGCGTTCGTTAATCGGTTTTCATTTTATTTTTTTTTTAAAAAAAAATGAAAAAAAACCCATTGTTAACAGAGAAATATTTGAAAAACACAAAATACTTGTTTTCTTTGTTTTTCAAAAAAATTAACAATTTTTTTTTCTTTTATCTTTTGAACCAGAGTTCTTATTCTTTACACTACTTCATCACTATTGCACTTCCCATATTCTTCTTCTTTTTTCCTTCAATGACATATCTTCCTCCTCCTTTAGGCCAGCCTATCGCTACTCATCGCCATCAATCTGCCGCTCGCTGACACCTATCCGCTCTGGTTCGCCGCTCGCCGCTGCCGATCTGGTCTTCTTCTTCTTCTTCTTCACTGCTGTGGATTCGCTCTTCTTCTTCTCTTCTTTTCTTTTTCTTCTTCTTCTTCTCCGATCTGGTTCTCTTCTTCCTTTCTTTTTCTTCTTTTCTAATTTTTTTTTTTTATATTTTCTTACTGTTATTTAATATTATTAAAATGAATATTTATTTATAATTTAAGGGTTTTGTTTTGATTAATTAATTTTTTGATATGTTTTTTTTTTTGAAGTAATTTGTAAAGTGTTTACTTTTGTTTAATTTATAAATTACAATACAAAAATTATATTGGTTAATTATTTAATCAATTTGTTTATAATTGTTATTTTTTTTCTAATAAAATTGGACTGATTTAAGGGGGAAAAAGCATCACAAGCGATCATATGCTGAAAAACCATTAAACAATATCAATATATATAAAAGATAAAGGAAAAGTAAATAGTGACAAAAAACAATAAAACACAAAGAACCAAGGGAAAAACAACTCCAAACAAAAAGAGGCACGTAGGCCCTCAAAAAAAAAAAAAAACATCAAGAAAAAAAAAATGTAAACAAAATGTAAAAATTGATATTTCAATTTTTGATATTTTCGGATAATCTACCAGACGCGTTTTTCCAGTTTTCATTTTTAAAATACTGATTTTAGTATATTCTGCCAGGCGCGTTTTCGGATTTCGAAACTGAAACTAAAAACACTGTTTTCATTTTCATTTTCATTTTTTTTTTCAAAAAACAGTTAACGAAAAACGCTTATAGGACAATTCAAAATGTTCTTTATATTTCCGCACTTTACTTGATTTTTATTGTATGTTTGAATTGAGTTTTATTGTTAATATTGACTAATCGAAAAAGTTGGTAATAATCGATTAACAACCCATTTACCCTCCAGGTTGTATTAGACACACCGTATTATATTTTCACTATCGTCCATCCCAAAGATGGATTATGGAGATAGATAGAAGAAAGGAAGGAAGGAAGGAAGGAAGAAAAAAAAAAAAAAAGATTAGTAAAGATCCGATCCATGCAATGGAGATCCCGTCGTCTAGTTATATTAGACATTTTTGTACCGTTAAAAAATAGCTTAAAAAGGTGAAGCCTTAAATTTGAGTAGATATAAAACATTTTTTTTAATCATCAAAAAGTTCTACCGAGTATTAACGCCACAAAGTTTTTTTTTTTTTGAAAAGATCAGGTAGACAAGCTTCTGAAAGGGCATTTAATTAGAATAGAAAATATGATACCCACGAAGAGGTAGCATAGTCCGAACCTCACTAGATTGCCACTCTCATAAGGATAAGCAGAAAACGACTCCCATCTCTCTGAAACTCAATTTCTTGTTGATAAACACACAACACAGAATAGTCACTGAAACCAACAACAAAGAAGAAGAAGCAACAAATTGAAGCAAATGTCAATCTCCACTTTGACACCAATTGGGCATTGCCCAACTTGGTCATCTTTTTCTCCAATCCCATCTCTCAAATGCTCCTTCCTCCACCCCACCAAAACCTCTCTTCTTTTCACCACCAAAAAACCACTCATTTTCACCAACAACACAAAGAGAACCACAACCCACATAGTTTCCATGAGCATCGAGGCTGGAGTGGGTGTCATGGGAACAAAACTTGGGATGATGTCCTACTTCGAACCCAACGGTACAGTGGTTCCAGTGACTGTGGTTGGGTTTCGAGAAGGGAACATTGTGACCCAGATCAAGACAGATGCCACTGACGGGTACGACGCGGTCCAGGTGGGTTACAGGAGAGTGAGGGACAGGAAGTTGACAAAACCGGAGATGGGTCACTTGGAGAAGTCTGGGGTTATACCATTGAGACATCTGCAGGAGTTCAGGTTGCAGTCTCTTGAAGGGTTTGAGACTGGCCAGAAGTTGGATTTTGAAGAGCTTTTTAAGGAGGGTGATATTGTTGATGTTTCTGGGACTACTATTGGCAAGGGTTTTCAAGGTATTCTTCTCACTTGTTTGTTTAATGTTGTAACATGCTTGATGATTTGTGTAGTAATTTACTGTAGGACAAATTTTAGCAGTGTAGGGTGATTTTGGGAGATATGTTGTATGGAATTGTTCAGATTTTGATGTGGTTTTGGAGTAGGAGATTGTTTAGAATTTCAGTTTTCTCTGATTTTCTTAAGGTTTGCCTTCTGAAAAATCCTTTATCATAGGATGTGGGTAATTATAGGCACAATTAGTGATTTTATTATCATGTTCTCAATTTATCAACATTGACTATGAAAACTGAATCTTGGGTGGAAAAAAAGTTGAGAAGCAACCACCTTGTCACCGTCCTTGCCGTGTTTATTGTTTTATAAACTTGGTATCATTTTGAGAAAAACTCTTGTTCCCTAAGTTGGTTGATTGAACTTGAGTAGTAAAATGTAGAATTCCAGGATCAACATGAGTTTGAGCTGTAATTCAAATTTTGCTGAAACACATATTTTTAATGCTGTTGTTATTAAATTGTGTATCTGTCTTTTCTCATCTCTTGGTAATGACTCAAGTGCGATTGTGTTGTGTAATCATGAAGTGCCCCACTGTTATATGCTTAATGTTGTAAAGAAATATTGACGAGTCGCATAGCAACAACTTACCATAGTTTCAATTGCTTAACAAAATGGTCCTCGTTAGGATGTAAATGTAACTTATTCATAGTATGTCAGTCGCTATATTACATTCGTGTTCTTTTGTTCCACAGCTGATTAGTTATAGCTTATTAATTTTGATGGAGAGTATGTTTTATATTATGTTAGTAGTTTTGAATTCCTTCCGAGTTGGCTTGCTTTCTTGTAACAATTTTGTGCAGGTGGAATTAAAAGGCACAATTTCAAAAGGGGTCCAATGACGCACGGTTCTAAGAGTCATAGAGCTTTGGGATCTATTGGTGCTGGAACAACACCTGGTCGTGTATACAAGGGGAAGAAGATGCCTGGGAGGATGGGAGGAACAAAAAGGAAGATCAGAAAGCTCAAGATTGTAAAAATTGACAACGATCTCCGTGTTGTGATGATAAAAGGTGCTGTCCCTGGTAAGCCAGGAAATCTTCTGCGTATAGCACCAGCCAAAATTGTTGGGAAAAACATACCAAAGAGCTAGGTTGGTGTGTTCTAATTTCTTTTGCCTTTTTTTTTTTTTTTTCAACCTTGCCTTGTCCAAAAGGATATTCGGTGTAACCCTGTTTGAGTGCCAATTTAGTATCTTGTATCACTGGGCACGTGCATTAGATGCATATATACGTTTGTCGGATTCTGTATTTATGATCAATTATCTTAGTTTAAAAAGCCCTTATTGATTGATTAATCAAATTTTGCTGTGCAAATTCTCTAATTTGGAAGAGATTTTTAAGTAACGGGCGATGATCTTGCTTCTATTGTTATTCTTGGTTACGTAGTTTTTTTCTCTACCAATCACCATAGTGCAACAAATTTTCAGTACAAGTCTAATAATGACAAGAGGCAGAGCAGATAACCCTATTCCAAGAACTCCACCCCCATTGCCATTAGAGAGGAAGATCAACCAACATAAATTAGAAAACCAAACAATGAATGTTCAAATATTAGTAGAGTTGAACTCCATGGACGTATTTTTGATGGAGTGGAGTGATGTTTTGGCCTGAGAATGGCAGCTCGCTGATTATAAGCTCTGTTTTCCAATGTACTCCATGTCGGTAAATATCAAAACACACTTTTCTTGTTTCGGAATTTGCCAACACACTCGTCTATCCATTTTCCTCTAGGTTTTTCCAGAAGGCTAACTTGGCGATCTCGAACTTCCCCACTGGGGAGCGACAGTCTAAGAGTGACCGGGAATTCCCACCCCGATGCTCCTTTTGTCAATCATAAACAATGCCTGGAGACAAGTCTGACATCTTGAATTTCCCTCTCACATACAGCCAACACACAGCTAATAGTTTTGCTACTTCAATGTTATCATTACTGCAAGTTCAAAGATATATGTATTACAAATTACGATGGACAAAACCAAGTTGTTTCTTTGAAACAATTCCATGTCCAATATGGATGGCCATTCCAAGTGAACATGAAACAATGGCCGCCGGACTTCTTATCGATCCATGTTTTCAGCAGTAAAACAATCAGCTCATACTCATAGAAATCTCTGCTACCTCTTTCGTATAATTCAAGCAAACCAATCATTAATCATATAGAAAATGGTTATGACAAGGTACCTTTCTCTTGTGTCACTAGTTTTGTTTGTTGTTGCTGCCTCTCCCTTGAACTTCATTGTTTGAAAAGATAAGAAAATAATAATTATGTTGAATCTATGATTGTAGCCTAAAGGCTTTTATATCATATAATAATTATGTTTTACAGCCCACTGGCCACGAGACAAAAGAGGCTCTATCAATTTTTTTTAAAATTTTTCTATTTCTTTAATAATTATTATCATCTTTCCCCCAAAACTTCCAATACTCTAACTATTCATCTTCCGCACCTCAATCTCTCCCTTCTTCACTCCCCAGAAACACAAACCATTCATCTAGAGATTAGAGTCCAGATTCCAGACGAAATCTTTCTTCAGAACTCAGAAGGATAGCCTTCTTTGCGACTTGCTACTTGCGAGACCAAGAGGCAAGAGCCACTTACACTTTGTTGAACTCGGAAGGATTTTCCAATTGGGTATGTTCTTATGAATATAAAATTTTTTTAGGATTATTAATCTAATTATTTGTTATTCTATTATTTAATAAATTTAATTTTGTTTTGGTTGAAAATTGAAATTTAGATACATATCTAAGTATACATGCTTGTTAATTTTGTTATTATTTTTGTTTTTAATTAATGACATGCCTTCAACTAATTAACCTAATAACCTCAAATCCTTGATGGATCGATATTCGATCATATATTAAACAAACTTCAAGAGAAGGTTGCAAAGTGGGACAACATAAAAAGTTTACCAAAATACTAAAATACCAATATTCATGGAATTGTTTTTCAATTTGTTTAATTTTATTTTTATTTTGGTTTTTAATTATTATTTTGTTTTTAGATTTGTTGGTATAAATTACTGCATTAGAAAAGCAGTACAAACTAGAAAATAAATCCCTGCACCCTGCTGCTGCTGCTATTAATCTAAATTTGCAGAAATTTAGTTACAAACTACCAAAACGAGGACCTGAAGAGTTGCTCACTTGCTTGTCTAGTTGTCCCACTTGTCTCACTAACAGTCTTTTTGGTAAATAGAAATATATAGAAGTAATAAAATAAGGATCGATTTAAAGACTTATTTTTGTGTCTTTTTGTTATTTATATAGGTCGAAATGTAAAAAAGAAACATATTTCATAAATGAAAAGTTTGATCTTTTGAGAAACCGTAGGATACAGATCAACTAGGTATGTCTTCGCTATGTCTTCTTAATTAGGTATATCTTTATTTTTAATTAATACAATTTTCTCGTATTGTTAATGATTGGAAAAAAAGTATTCTAGCCTACTCTATTGTTTAATCTTGGTTACGTCTCTGCTTCTACATTTGTGGTTAGGGGTTCGAGTCATACCATACGCATTTTAGATGAATGTGCGGGGAGTTTTCTCCCGGTTTGTGGGAGTAGATATTTGAGTTGCATATGTGTTGTCTCTGATCTTGATAGGTTTCGGCAGTCCTATTTTAATGAAAATTAAATATATAAAATATATATAGTAAAGCAATAAAATTATTATAAAATTTAAACAAAAAAATTATTTTAAAATATAAAAAAATATTTTTGTATGAAATTGATAATATTATTATTAGTATATATATATATATATATATTTATTTTGTTTATCATAAATGATTTAAATTGTAATATTTGATATATATAGACATAGCTGCTATTTGTTTTAAGGAATGTTTGGTTAAAGATATTTGTTATTCTTACTTTGGATGCATTTTTGATGATGTGAACATATACCGTTTATCTGTGATATATATATATATATATAAAAATAAAGTCAACTAACGGTCAATTAATTGTTAACTAATAATATGGTTTCTTTTGCTGATTGTTCAAACCAAAATGTGTGATTTGGTATTTAATCAAAAGTCAGGGGGTTATTTACAATTCTCCTTATAATATTATATATATATATATTATGTATTAGACATGATTGCATTTTTAGAAATTTTAAAGTGTAAAAATGTCTTTTTTTAGACTTGTCCCATGCATGGGATTTCGTGAAAATTTTGTAAGTTGAATAGATTTTTTATTTATATTAATTGTTTAAATAAGTGTAGAAGGACAAAATTTACTTAAATATTAGTGAGTTCTGAAAAACTATCTTGTGGAATATTTGTTTTTATAATTGAGCCAACAAATTTCTATTATAAGTTTTGTAAAATGATATAAGATTTGATTAAGTAGTTAGTCTCCATGTAAAGGGAAGGAAGAACTGAAACCAAGTATTGAAGAAACAATCAATGAAAAAGGAGAGAAATGGCAGAGATACTTGTAGAATTATTTGTAGGGCCTATAGTGGAAAACGTGATATCGACAATAGGTTCGTTGATCAAAGATAAGGTTGGGTTGCTGAGAGCTGGTTAAACTTTTGATAGCGCAAGGATTTATTCCTTCTGGAGGGAAACTAGAGAAAGAAGAGATTGGAAACAGATACTGTGATGAATTAGTAATGAGGTCTTTCTTTCAACATTCAGATGCCGAAAAGGGAAAGGTGAGGTACCAAATGCACGATCTCATTCATGTCTTGGCTCTATCCATTTCAGATGTGACTTATTGACTGCCCTCACAATCCCACATTTCAGCCAACGTCTCCAGCATCTAGCTTTGAATGAATGTCATGATGGGACATTAGTGAGGGCAATACCAAATACCAGCTCCCTGTACTCCCTAGTCATTTCTAACATCTCAAACCTCATATCTTTTACAAGGTGGCCCAATCTTCCAGGGCTCAAGGCTTTGTACATAAGCAATTGCAAAGACCTTGTGTCCTTGTCCGGAGAAGGATCATTGATAAGTTTTTCTTCACTCGAGCTGTTGTCAATACGAGGGTGCTCGAAGCTTGAAAGTTTGCCAGACGAAGGGCTACCAGCTGAACTCAAGTGTTTGAAGTCTCTTGGAAAAAAGGGGACACTAAAGAGCCTGAATTCACTCAAGGACCTTCAGATTGAGGACTGCGCCTCGCTCCTGTCCTTTCCAGAAGATGGACTTCCTACCTCTCTTCAACATTTGCACATTCAAGATTGCCCATCACTTACTCAACAATGCGGTACAGAATGGACAAAGATAAGCCACATACCTGACAGGGAAACCGATTTCATCAGAAAGAAGGAAGCACATTCAGCTGCTTGGTATCTTCCATGTGTTTGTAGTGGAGGTTAGTAATATAGTTACAGCTCTTTAAATGTGCAAGTGAGAACGTGTTAACTTTAGTAATTGTAGGACTACTCTTCATTTTATATATTCCTTGTATGGTTGAGACCAAGCAACTATTCTTTTTATTTCAGGGTTTGACATAAACGGTACAAGGCAGGCAGAGCAACAACCTGATGCTCAAAGCTCATCAGCAAGGCCAAAAGGGTGAACGAGGAAGTAAGTACCGAACAACTTAAAGATATAACTAGATTTTCAGAGCATGGAAGCTTCATTACCAATCAAAGTTTTGTGAGCTAATAGTAATTCTGATGACTAGTAGTTAAATATGCCTTGCAGGATAAGGAAAGGATTAGATGATGAATGTTTCTTGCTATGCAATGAAGCCAAATGAACAAATCATATGATGGTTCTAGTCAGGATTTTCACATAAACAAAGTACATGTCTGGTAAATTTTGTATTAATTCCAAATGAATGAGACGGCAATGTAAGATTGCATAATCTTTTTACAATAAGATAAACTAGTCATATATAAGTGAGATAATGTACACCAGTCCACGTACGTTGATGGACAAAAGATTAAACTTCCTTATTTTGACATCATATCATTGGAGTCGAGCCCTGTTGAGTGTTGAGATCCAATACAGAGTATATGTTTCTCCACACACATGCTGATATATGCATACTGAGACGTGTGACCGTGTGAGCAAAGGTGTACCCATGATTTTTTTGTTATTGTTAAGGTGGGCTAAAACAAAACTCTCTCTCTCTCTCTCTCTCTATATATATATATTTATAAACTCTTAATAAGAAAACATTGTTTTTATTCCATTCTCATTCGAAGAAGAAAAACATCTTTTTTTTTTTTTTTTTTTCCAAAGGATGGAAGTATAGTTTTTCTTACCTTTATAAATTATAATATAACATTCGAAATAATAAATTGTAGTTGGAAAAAAAAAAAAAAACTAACAAACCCAACACTCTAACTTGTTAATTAGAAAAAATAAATTGTAAATAGGAAAAATACATGAATTAAAATAACTGAATATAAATAATAGATTAAGAATGATATTATAAGATTCAAATAATTAACCTAAAATTCAAATCAAATGTTATTGCGATTGAGTTGTTAGATTAAAGTTAATTATTAATTGAAGATAGAAAATTGATTTGAAATGTGTTATGGAGAGAGAGAAAGAATTAATTAATTGGGAGATTGGACTTGATTGATTGATTGATTGAGAGTGAGAGTGAGAGAGAGTATGTGTGTGAGTGTATTGGTACTGGAGACGTGAATAGGTGAGAGATAGAGTGTGTGTTAGAGAGGTAAGGGGTGAGATGATTAATAATTTTTTTTTTTTTTTTTTAAGGCTGACCCGACCCCCATTAAGGCCCGCCTCTGCATGTGAGATATAAAAATTCGGGGGAATTACAATTTGGTCTTATCTTTTAAGGAAACATTACTTTTTTACCCGACTTACATGTATTAGGGTCTTTAGTCCTCACCTTTTTGGAAATACATCAAAAAGGTCCCTCTGATAAAAAATGTAACATTCAACGTTAACAGATATGAGAAAAAGACAGTCTTAGCCCTATGCACTGTCTTTGTGTGAAAAGCAACCGTTTAACGTGGATAAATAGACTTAAAACTCTTTAATTTTATATTATTACGAATTTATCATTTAATTTATTAATAAAAAAAGGGATTTGATCAAAATTGTCCTATTTGAGGGCCTAAATTGCGATCCCATCATTTTCCAGTTGCCCTAGCCATCCCTACCACCCATTTCGATATCAGGAAAATAGAAACCCACTCGTCGCCGTCAAGTCCCCTCGTAGTCGTGAAGTCGCTATTCGCCGTTAAGCCGCCTCGTTGACGTTGTCCTTCACGAACGAGGACGTGTGGCCAACTTCTTGGATGAAACGAGGATGTATCGCTTCCCTCGTCATCCTTACTGTCCTTTCGGCCGCTTCTGGTTGCAGTCACACCATCCTGCCGCACCACGGAACCGTCCGCCGTCTTCCTTTCGTCTGCTGCCGGCTACAAGGTTAGTTACTTTAATTGTTTTTTAAAGCAAAAGGGTTAATCGATTGAAATTGAAATTGTTAAAATTTGATTTTGTTGAAATCGAAATAGAAAAGGGTCGTTGGGTTTGGCGTCGATGAGGTAAGCAGTTCATCTTGGCATCCTTTTGTTTTTCTATTAGAAGTAGTTCATGTCACTTTTAACAAGAAATCAGGAAAAATTTTATACTTGTTTGTTTTGTATGCTGCTCTAATTTGAGTTGAAAATAAGTTGACTCGTTTTTGTATTGTTGGCTTTGTTGGAACAGATACAGTTTTGTACACATTTTGTGAAAACTTAATTAAATTGATGAATTCGGTACAAAGTCTTGATTTTTATGCATGATTGGGAGAGTGCAGATATAGTTTTTGTGTGAAAACTTGAATGAATTGATGATTACGATACAAAGTCTTAATTTTTATGCATGGTAGGATATGATTTTGATATGGGAAAGTGGGAATTGTGTGGATTGGTTTCGTATTCTTGGCTTTGTTGTATTCATTTGTGGTCATTGACTGGTGCAATTCGGTTTCTAAGAGGTGCAAATGGGTTTGATTTTATTAAGCTGATATCAAATGGGTTTGTTGCAATTTTCAGATTTTTTGTATGTTGAGTGTGTAATGTTTGCTAATTTTGACCTCATGTAGTCATGTGTGTCTCAGTATCGCTTTACTGATTTTCTCCTGTCCAACTAAAAACTTTTGTAATTCAGGGAATGATAGCTGGTTATGCCTACTATTTTCTTGAAGACGTGTATCCAAGAATGACAGGTCGCCGTCCCTTAAAACACAGTCCTTCATCAAAGCACTTTTTGTAGATGATGTTGTAGTGGTAGCACAACCATTGAGATTCGCAGTACTACAAGTAGAGCTGTAGAGGAAGTTCACCAGGATTAAAAAACCAGACCTTTAGAGATTGAGACGTCTCTGGTCAAGAGGAGCGCGTACATTTTGAAATTAACTGTGTATATGATGTTATTAGATCGGTTTCGGATTTGTGGATGAGATGAGTTTTTGTAATTTACTATAGAGGACTTGTGGTTGTAGTTAGTATAGAGAATTCTTCCTGTTAAGTTATATGTGAAGCTTTAGCAACTATACATTTACATGAACCAATGTTTTAATATTTGAAGCTTCCAGTTAAGTTATATTTGTACATGCAATTTAATATGCAACTTCTTGAGCAACTAATATCTTGTGGTTGTGATATGTGTGAACAGTGTAGAGATTGTTGTATGGCTATTAGAAGTGTGATATTTGCAGGGACCGAAAAAAGATATAGATTTGTTGAAATTTCAAATGAAACTTTATCAAAATTTCGTAATAATGTATTAAGGCCAAATTTTTAACATTATTATCCCATAGAAAATTTGCCAAAATTTTTATAAATTTTTAAAGCTTTTGCAGTATCTTCCAAATCCGAAATTTGGATACTTTATCACTATAAATAAATGCTGCCAATAACAACAAAATTATGTGACACCTGACATAATTATGTGACACCTGAAGAATTTAAAGGCAACAAAAGATATGGCTTGCGGACTGATGAAATAGTAGATGAAGTTTTTAGAGACCCAAATGTGAGTACTGCACTTGTTGATGCCTCCCATTATGTTGATTATCGAACAAGCCAAATTGCTGAACGTGCCCTGAAACATATTGATAAGATACCAAACTTCTCTGGAATCTTTCCAAACATGGGATGAGCAAGTGCCGCTGCTTCTGTATGTAATTCTGCCTTTGCATGAGCCAGTTTTGACATTACTGGGTATTGTTTGCAAATTGTCAAGCTGCAGGTAGAAGTGTGTATTATTGTTGTATACAAATATAGTCCCAAAAGCCATTGATTTGTTCTTACTTTTATTGTTTTCAGTAAGTTCCACATTTTCAAATGAACATCATCACATTGTTATTGGTTATTTAGAAGAAAATTAACACTTGACATGGCTTCAGAATTTCATGGCTTTAGAATTATGTGACACATGACATGGAGTAAATGCATAAAATTTATGCATATTAACAACAAAAACCGCCTTAAATTGGAAGATAACAACCTTAAACCAAACAAATACATAAAAATAATGCATCTTAAACAATAAAAACAGTTACATCCAATAAATTGCATCATAACCTATTGTCATCATTCACATAATTCTCAAGAATCCAAATACTTACAAACTAATTGTCATCAAGCGTAATTAAAAAATAGTAAACTACTACATTTCAAACCGACGAAAGTGGAATGTTTTTAGCAAAAAAATGACAGAAAAATCTACTAGCATAATCTACTGCCATCATATTCCCATGTGGGAATCAAAAAAAAAAAAAAAAAAAACTTCTGAGTAAGCCTTCAAAGATGAGAAGTGAAACCTCTCTATGAGCATATATCAGAGACCGGAACACTCACAATAGCAGTTAAGCTTGTTTGACCCTGTATAAAAGGGGGAGAATTTGTAACGTATTGAATGTTAAAATTCTAAAGAAAAAAAAATGGAGCTTAGTAATTGTACCTGATTCGTTCCACGTGAAGTCGCAGTTTCAGGTGCCATAGCATTTTTCTGTTTTCTTTTTTGCTGCATATAATCAAATTAAATATTGTAGTCTCATATGTAACAGCTGTAATCCATAATTAAACATTGTAATTAATATTTAGTCTCACCTATTTTTTTGATTTGCTTCCACCATTACCCGTGCATGTCCTTTTGTTGTGTCCTATAGTCCCACATTTTTTGCACTTATTGGAAAATATCCTACCAGCTGCAGGTCCTTCATCAGGTTCTCTCCTTCTATTCTTCTTCGGTCTACCAACAAGAGTGCGCCTAAGTGGTGGATCAAGTGGAACATTATCCACTATTGGCCATCGAGAAGCATCTGGAATTGGGTTTATGGCCCCACTATAAGCAGCTTGGAAAGCTTCCTTTGAGTAATACCAATGAACAAAATCATGTGCATGCTGTCTATTGTATGTCAAAACAGCTAATGCATGCTTGCATGGGCAGCCACTAATTTGCCATTCCCCACAATCGCATGTCTTCTCACCAATGTTGACGAGCCATGGTTTGTTGCGACTATCCATTGTCTCGTGATACTCTCCTCTACCATGAATGACTTGCAACTTTCTAGCTTCGTTGTCAGTTTCATTTAGCCTACTTCGTGTATATGAAGTGATGGTGTCATTCAATTTCTCAATTTCAACCCACTTATCCGTTAACCTCACCATAACCTTCCTCCTTAAAGTCTCAAAAAGAGTGAGTATTGGCTTGTCTCTATCCTCTTTAATCCAACTGTTAAAACATTCAGACATATTATTAGTTACATGGTCTGACTTGATTTCCTCCTCAAATTTATGCCTTGCCCATTCGTGTGGTTTGCTTTTCATCAACCAAGTATGAGCCTTCTCAGAAACTTCACGGATTTCTTTCATTACATCATTAAAACCGGCCACATGACCCACCTTGGCTGCATGCCATACTTTCTTTCTCAAATCAAGTGATTTGAATTTGTTATTGTAGTTAGCAAAAACATGCCTAAAACAATACCTATTCTTTGCTGTAGGCCATTCCGATTTCAGTGCTGCCAAAATGCCTTTTTGTCTATCACTCATAAAACAAATCCTCCTGTTGTCATCCCAATCAAGTGACTCATGCAACAACCTCAAAAACCATATCCAACTCTCCTTACATTCTGTCTCACATACTGCATAAGTTATTGAAAATATCCCATTGTCTGCATCAAGAGCTGTTACTGCCAACAAAATCCCACCATATTCGCTTGTCAAGTGACATCCATCTATGCCGATTAGTGGCCTACACCCATTCACAAACCCGGTTTGCATTGCACGAAAGCTTAGAAATAATCGCTGAAATCTCGGATTTTCTCCAATGATTTCTTGGGTATTCACTTTGGCATAAGTACCCGGATTCATAACAATGCACATGTTCGCATATCTCCAAATTATTGTATACGCTTCAATATGATCAGCTCTTAAATTCTTCAACACCCTCTTCTTTGCTTTATAAATAGACTATGATGAAGCTTGAACACCAAATTTGTCTCTCAACTCATTCTTTATTACTGCTGCTTCTATACTTGGATTTGAGAGTATCAAGGCCCCTAATGCTGCAGCTATCCACTTGGAATTGGCTTCCCTGTTCATTGGTTGCCTTTGACATAAACTGTGGCTGCCGCTAATGCTCCTAATAATGAAAGTGATTCTGTCAATCATGGTAGATGCATGTACCCGCCAATCACAGTCTTCATTCAAGCATCTCACAGTATATCTGCTTTTGTCATTTTTTAGTTTTTTAAATTGAAATCCCTCTTGAATTGCAAATCTTCTTATCACATCTCTGACTTCTTTAGCATTGTTAAAAATCTGCCCAGCCTTTAAGGAAATGGAGCCATCTAAATTAGGAGTCCATTCATTATCGATACAATAACGAACCATTCTGGTTGGACCATCTTTTTCACCGGATGAGTTCTCCCAACCAAACTTATCACCATCTGGTTCACAATAACCAGGAATGCCAACCATAACATGCCCCTCATCCAAACAGTCTACAAGGCTAGTATCAGAGTCACTTACTGATCCTGAAGGCCGGTACTCATAATCCGGTTCTACATCTGAACCATCTACCTCATCAGAGTCATCATCCACCTCAAGTATTGCATCTTCCTTTAAGGTTGGGTTCTCAAGTGTTACGTCTAAGGTTTGGGGGTTTGTGTTTTCTTGGATAACTGTTTCTTAGGGGCTTGTGTTTGAGGTGTATTCTAGTAACCCGATGTCATTTTCTAAAGGTACTACACTAATGTGGAAATGGATGATAGGATTGTTGCGTCTATCAAACTCCTCAAACACAAACATCAACTCCACATTAGAGAAAACTGTATGTTCCAGTCCATTCTAGGGAAACACAGTACGCAACTCCCACTTCTCCCATGTTTGAATACCATCTCCCAAAAACTCCTTCTTTGCATCATTGATTATTGAGATAACAGAGCACTCTCCAGGTTCCACCAAACCCATATCATACAATTCGTTACCATTTTTCACATATACTTTGAAGGGCAACATTTTCCTATTACACACAAAAATATTACATTAATTTAAGCATAGTCACCGAGGAAAGAAAGAATAGTAAATATTTATCCATTACTCAACAACAACCAAAGAAATAACATAATATTGAATAGTTATCTATTACTAAACAACATATAGAATATTTAATGTTATCCCATAACTTAACAACAAACAAAAACTGATCCCAACAAAACTAACCCAGGAAATAAATTTTATTAAAGACTATACTACAATTTATGCATTAAAAAAAACTTATAAAGTGAATAAAGCAATTGACAACTTTATTAAATACTTATCACCCAACACATAAGAATATTACAGACTATCCAGCAGAATACTGACCCTACCACTACCACTGTTATTGTAAATAGTCAGAAATCAACCATAAGCAAAATCCCAAAAAAAATACTGACCCTACCACTTTATACACAAGCAGAATCCCAATAAAAGTTGATCCTATCAGTTTTTTTGTTTTTTTTTGTTTTTTTGACAGCCCAAAACAAAGCAAACAAGCAAGAAACAAAAGCAAACAAATATGGGCAACAAAACCCTATCAGTTTATACACAGACAATGAAGTCCATAAAAATAATCTTGAAATTAACCCAAGAAAGTGAATATATTCGGTCCTCTCATACTGTAACTCATATAAGTTTGACCCTACCACTGTCTCAATAAGCAAAATCATAACAAAAACAAACAGAAACCTAAACAAACAAATCCTACAAAACCTAACAGAACACAATAAAAAATTCGAAATACCAGTGACGAGTTTCCTTCGTGCAACAGCCGACGGGTGTGATTTCAACCTGGTCTCCTTCGTGAGACGATATAGGGTTTAGTCAATGAGAGAGTCAATTTGTTTTGACTCATATTAGATTTTTTTTTTCACTTTTAACGTGTCTTTTCTTTTTTTATTTAATAATATTTCATGTTAAAAAAATTATTTACACACTTAATAAATTGTAAAAAAATGCCATGTGTCGCTGAACATTAAACCATTACTAAAAGTACCGTTTTACCCCTGGACCAGTTAATTTTGACTAACTATTGACTGATGGAGGGACCTTTTTGATGCATTTCCAAAAAGATGAGGACTAAAGACCCTAATACATGTAAGTTGGGGGTAAAAAAGTGATGTTTCCTTAAAAGATAAGGACCAAACTGTAATTCCCCCTAAAAATTCACATGATATATAATATTAACAGTGAATTCATCTTAACGAAGTAGAAGTATTATACTTCCTATACTCAAATTTCTCAATTTAAATTAATGGTGAAATCCATTTTAGTCCCTTTAGTCTAACCTATTACACAAATTAGTCCCTCTAGTTCCAGTATTTTTTTAACAGGTCCAATCGTTTACCATTAATCGTGTTTTTGATACCTGTCATTAAATTCCGTTAGGGTTTTCAAAGATTCTGTCAAAGGTGGATGAGTAAAATGGTAACCTTACCTTACGTGATTCTAGAAACTTTTTGAAAAAGGGTAAGACGGTAATTAAAAAAAAACATTAATAATGAAAAAAAAAATTAGATTTGGATTTTTTTTTTTAATTTGGAAATGAAACATAAATTAATCTCTTCACCAACATCATCATCAACACACCACCACACAAATCACCCACTATCAATAAACCACCACACCACCATCTTTAACCCATAAAACCTAAACCCAGCAAATCACACAAACCCAAACCCAAACCTAGCCACCACTAATATCACACCATCGATCGATCTAAGAGTTGAGGAGATCGTTGATCGATTTGGGGAACCGAGGAGATCGTCGACGTAGGAGCCGTATTGTCTATCTCTCTCTCTCTCATCTCTCTCATTCTTTCTATCTCAATCTTTCTCACATCAAATGAACACCATTTCGACGGTGACAGTGGATAGGGGTTTGCTTCTCCATTGATTTTCGGTTGGAGTTAGAGGAAATAATTTGGGTTTGTGTTCTTATAGATTGGTATCGATGTAATTAACGACTCAGGAACAACTTTAGGTTAGCAAATTTTCACATTAATTGCATATCTACTGAAGTTATGACATGTTTGGGGTTTGTTTGTGATAGCCTGTTTGATTAGGTTAATTTTGCCTAAATAGCTAAGCCTTGAATATTCTTGTGAGATTATTTTGATGACTTGGTTGATAGATAAATGTTTATTTATCTAGTCAAGCTCTCTTGAATGTTCATGTATGTTTAATTGACAATTAGGTTGTTAGAATTATCTCTATAATTGAGACCTCATATATGGCCATGTAGGCATTTTTTATAACTAGATTGTTAAATTGCATTATAACATCTAGTAAGGAATTTTGTGTGTGGTCTTACACATTGTTGTATTTTGGATATTGTCATATATTCATTTACACTATTATTTCTCTTCAAAGAGTCAAAATCTTGTGACTTCTAGGTGAATGTGTACAAGCAAGTAAGTCTTGCAATCAAAGGGTTGATTGGCAAGTAATTGGTCTAGAATCACTATTAAAGGCATGCAGGTAAAATGACTTGTGCTACTTCTGAGAATAGTGTGACTAGGGTGTCAACTTAGGTTGTAAAAAAGTGTTCAAATAGTGGATTTGAGGACTGGAGTGTCTAGGTGGTGGAGGGTTACTCACGTAAATCAATTCAACATGTTTTTATTATTTTCCTCATTTCTATTACGTTGATTGTATGTGGGTTGTGGCGGCTTTATTTTTGTTAATATTGACTAATTGGAAAAGTTGGTAATTAATCGATTAACAATCCATTTACCCCCCAGGTTGTTTAGACACACTTTGTGTATTTTCAATACGTTAGGAAAATCAGCTACAACTAATTGTGGTTCTTATGTCTTTTACAGTGGCAGAATATGTTGCAGCAACTAAAGCAATTAAAAAAGCTTTATGGCTTCAAGGCTTAGTGAATGAAAAAGGTCTAGATCAGTTAATGATCAAAGTGTTTTGTGATAATTAGAGTGTGATATGAAACTAATAATACACAGTGTGTATAAAACTATCTAGAGGGGGGTGAATAGATTTTAAACGATTATTATCAACTTTCATGATTAGTCAATGTTACGAAAATACCTCAAACTAGTTAAAACAATAAATTAAGTGTAAAGTGCAAAATTTAAATAACACTTGATTTTTACGTGGAAATCTTCAACAAAGAAAAATCACGGGCTATTATGTGCGCCACACACAAACCTCGAATCCACTAATTGCAATGACGTTTACAACCTAGGTTGACCTCAACCTCAACCTCTCACGGTCTATAACCCGCCACTACTACCCGTAAACCTATAAAAGTGGACATAGTCCAATCTGTTTGCACCACTCACCGGTAGTCACAAGACTTACTTCTCAATGAAGAGAATAAATAACCTAATGCGAATAAAATGATATTCAAATAGTAAGTAATGCTAGGTTACACTAAATGCTTATCTAGGATGAAAGATGACAATAATCACAATCCTAGATATCAATCTTTGCTATATGACATGGCATAAAGCATAGCTATCAAAGATTAAACAATCATAATAATAGCTATCAAAACACAACTCTCAAACAATCAAGACAATTATCTCAATCTTGTCAATAAAATATGTTCTATACACGTACAAGTGATAAATGAGATTGCTTGTTAAGAAAGAAATAAAATATGTAAGATATTAGTGACCAACTTACCAAGCTAAGTGTGTTGAATAAAAACCAAGCATAAATGGCACCTAGATGGAAGATGCTAGATGATGTTTGATGCACATAGATATTTGTTTGAGTAATCAAATGTGAGTTCTTGGAAGATTTTTCTCTCTTGGAAAATATCTTTTGTTGAAAATTATGATTTTGAACTCTTGGGGACGACTTAAAATAAAAGTGGGGTATTTATAGGCATCCAGCAAAATTGCAGCGTTTTGGACGTTTCGCGTATGATGGACTGCCGCTGTTGGTCAACCGTGGTAGAGAGAATACATCTCTGTCGCTTGCATGCCGCAGTTATCCCAACAGCGGCAGTGTGCCGCAGCAAAGAGAACATGTCTCTGTCGCTTTCATGCTGCGGTTATCCAACCACAGCAGAAAAGAGCAAGGCCTTCTCATGCAGCTTCTCACACAAAGACCATGCAATAAGTGCAAGTGTGTGAGTGAAAAGAATGCATCCTAATGCCTAACATGTTAAGGCATTTAACAAGTTAGATGCAATCAATTACACATGCAAAAAGAGAGATTAATGAACATTAATGCACACAATATAAACACACACAACATACAACAATAAGACTTATGCATGGGTTATGGGTGTGTGCAACTATCTCTTCAAAACAATTAAGCACTTAGAAATTTACCTTTGGTGCTTCTTCTCTTGAGGTTTTGAGAGGGTCTTGGTTGTTCAAAGCACCAACCATCACAAGCCTAAGCTACCCTTACATCAAACCCCACTTGTGGTTTGTCATCGAAATAAGCCAATCAAACTTGAAGAACTTACAATCTCCCCCTTTGGTTATTTCGTGACAAAACCACCACTCACAAAGATCCTCACAATAATAATTGAAACTAAAGGTCAATAATGATATTCTACATTACAAAGAGATATAAGATTAAAAAAAAAAACTTCAAGTCTTCAATATTAATCCTTCAAACAAAAAGATTACACTTTCCAAAGCAAGTGTATTGTGAGGTAATCATGTGAAGTTAAAACAAGCATTTGCATTAAAGAATTTTTCAGTAAGAAAACATGCAACATCATGAAATGAATGTGCAATGCAATGCTCCCCCTCAACGGGTTACTCCCCCTTAATATGAAATCTCCCCAACATGCGAATTTTGTTACTAAAAAAGAATTCTCAGCATTCTCCTTTTTTCCACTACTACTCCCCCTTTTTGTCATGAGATGGGCAAAGGAGTATTCCCCAACTGGTTCACTTGTAGAAAAGAGAGATAGTAACATACAAGCACATTTGCATATTCATATAAACCACTTTATGCAAGTCAATTAATTGGAGAGAAACAAAGAGAATTTATTTTAAGAAAATGTGTGATTAAGATGTTTTGCAAGCAAGACATGTTGCATTCAAATCCAAAAATCAACGGTATTTGAAAAAGCAAATGATAAAGGTTTCCTAAATAATTCAAACCAATTCACCATTTGTCATGAATCTAAGCAAGGATATAGAGTTAATAATCATTCAATTTTTAATGAGCAACTATATCCAACTTTAAAAGTAAAACATGGCATGAGCGACTTTTTCCACCCTATTTGATTTTTCTGGGTAAGAACTCATATGATAGTAGCCATGTTCAACAAGTAAAGAAAGAGAGACATAGGATTTTAAAATCCTTTGAACGGATACTAGATCCTTTATTCATTTGAGTCTCATAAGCTTTTCACACAAGTTTTGTATTTAAGAAAATGCAATCATCAATTCATGATTTTTCATTTGAGCATGTCATTTGAATTTCATGCTTTTCATATTTAGCATGTTATTTAATCAATCATCATGTCATGGAGATAATCATAGGTCATTCAAAGAGTACTTCCTAAGTATATCTCCTAGTCCAAAAATGCATGTTTGAACAAGAATATGACATGGATTGTAAACAAAACAATGGTTCACACTTATTGAAGAAAATATCATAAGCATATGTGCAACCTTGCTACTCAAGTAATTAATAAATAAGCATAATGTTTATCAAATTTTTGCATGTGACAAGTATGCAATGCTCTATTTGCTTGAATTCCCCATATGGGGTCAATCACTAAAACACTTCACTCCACAAGACATATCACAATAGATCTACTAAGTGTTTTAACCTAGTTGTATCTAAGGGTTTAGTAAATAAGTCCGCTAGTAGATCATTTGTACCTATATGTTCAAATACAATGCATTTGTTTTCAACTAGTTTTCTTATGAAATGATGGCGGATGTTAATATGCTTAGTCCTAAAATGTTGTACCGGATTCTTGGAAATATTAATAGCACTTATGTTATCACAAAAGAGGGTTAGAGTACCTTGATTGAATTCGTAGTCGATTAGCATTTGTTTCATCCATAGAATTTGTTCCGCACTATGTTGCCATCCTCATCGAATTTGTTCCTATATATCCATTTGGTACCTATGACATTAGTGGTCTTAGGCCTAGAAACTAGAGTCCAAACCTCATTCCTTTCGTATTGGTTTAGCTCTTCTTGCATAGCAAGAACCCAAAATTCATCATTTAAGGCCTCATCAACCTTTTTGGGTTCTATTTGAAAGGTGTAGCAAGTGTAACTAATAAGATTAGCTATTTGACGCCTAGTCTTAACACCTTTATTTACATCTCCAATAACATCATCTTTGTTATGGAGATGTCTAACCCATGGAACGGGTTCTTTAGAGTTTAAAAAATGAACTTTATCAATAGGTTGTGTGTCATCTTCATCAAGGTTAGACGTCCCAACAATAGGAGTCTCCACAACCTTCTCCAAAGGAGAATCATCAACAACAACAATCTCCTCATCATGGTCACTAGACTTGAGCCTATTATCATCAAAGACAACATTTGATGATTCTATGACGCTTCGAGTCTTCAAATTGAAAACTCTATAGGCTCTACTATTTAAAGCATAGCCAATAAAGATACCCTTATCACTCTTAGCATCAAACTTGCTAAGTTGATCACGGTCATTTAAATGTAGCATTTGCTTCCAAAAGTGTGGAAGTAACTAACATTTGACTTCTCCGTAACTCATAGGAGGTTTTCCTAGTACTGAGCCTTGGGAAGACTCTATTTCCTATATAGCAAGCCGTGTTGAGGGTTTTGGCCCAAAGGTTCCTAGGGACATTGTTGCTAAGCAACATGGAAGACCATATTCTTCCTTTCAACAACTCCATTTTGTTAAAGTGTCCTAGGAGCCGAAAACTCATGAGAGATGCCTAAGTTATTAGAATAGCTTTCAAAGTAGGCATTCTCAAACTCCCTCTCATGGTCACTTTTAATCCGTTTAATGTTTTTAATGTTAGAGTCTTTTTCATTTTCAAGTTTATTACAAAGCATTTTAAACTTATCAAAAGTTTTGTATTTTTGTCTAAGAAAATATGTCCACGTGAACCTAGAGAAATCATCTACACAAACAAAAATGTATCTCTTTCCATCCAAACTCTCGGTTTGCATGGGACCCATAAGATCTATTTGGAGAAGCTCTAGGGGCTCATTGGTAAAGAGATACTTGCCATTTTTGTGCATGTTTTTGGTTTGTTTTCCTTATTGGCAAGGTTCACAAATACCATTGACTTTTTTCCCAAGCTTGGGAAAGCCACGCACAACATTGAACTTATCTAAGATTCGTAAATCTCGATAGTTCATGTGGCCAAGTCTTTCATGCCACAACTCAATTTGCTCATCCTTGGACGAATTACATGAGACAACTCTAGCTTCAAGACAATAGCAATTGTCGCTAGATTTCATCCCTTTCAATAAGGTTTGTCCATTAGGCAATAGGATAAAGCAATCATTCTTGCTAAACAAGACGGAAAGTCTTTCATCACTTATATGAGAAATGCTTATTAAATTGGCTTTCAAGCCATCAACAAATAAAACATTTTACAAAGAGAGTAATTCGGGAATGGAGATGGTTCCTTTCCCTACAACTCTCTTTTTAGATCCATCACAAAAGGTGACAAATTCTCTTTCATCTATGACAAGAGTCTCAAAGAAACTATTATTTCCTGTCCTGTGCCTAAAGCACCCACTATCTAAATACCAAAAATTAGAAGAATTTGCCTTCAAGGCAATTTGTGCAACATGGAAAAAGTATTCATCTCTTCTCATCCAGCTAGGTGAAATACTTTTCTTCCTAGTGGTCAATGGTACTTGGGCTCTAGAAGTCTTAGGATTATGCATATTAGAATTATCCTTCCTAGGAACATACAACTTGGCTCTTGCCTTTTTCTTTTCAATCATGCATTTAACTCTACACATATTAATATAATGAAAGCAATTTGGTCTAACATGACCATTAATACTACAAAAATGACATGTAGGAATGTAGTTAGGAATCATACCGTATCCTTGCATATGCCTATGAGCCTTCCCTTGTCTTTGTGGTTGTCTTGATTGTTGGATATGATCTCTCATTCTTTGTTGTTGACCAAGACTAGATTGCTTCCTAGGTTGAGCTTACATGATTGGTCTCTTTCCTTTGTAAGTCATTTATTGAGGAAAGTTAGCTTGATGAGCTCTTGAGGTTGGAGCTTGAGGTTGTCTTCTTCGAGCTACCTTCACTTGTACACTATGTGAGCATTGTCCTAGATTAATCTTCTTCCTAAGAGTTTGCACCGATAAGGCTTCTTTGAAGCTCAAGCTCTTGACAAACACGGTCTTGTTAGGAGTGGAGGTCTCATTGCCATCTTCAAACCTAATACCTCTCTTATCATAAGGACTCTTGCCAACACCAAACATGTGGTCAAGCTTCTTAGTGCTAGAGGCCATCCTAGTCATTAACCATTTAGCTTTTTCAAACTCCCTCTTCAAACCTTCTTCATTTCTCATAGACAAAGCTAGCTCATCTCTTAGTTTGTCTTCATTCTTCTTAGATCTCATCACTTATTCATTTAAGAGCTCTAGGTTTTCTTCCTTTAATCTCCTAATTTCTCTCTTATTTTTTAACCTTGTACTCTCAAACTTGACTATGTAGTCTTAGAGATCCATCATATCCACATTTCCATTTGTGGATTAAGATAAAGAGTCATCATCACTTGAGTCAATTTCCTCTTGACTCTTACCCTCTTCTTCACTACCACATTTGTTTTTGTGGGAGGAGGCAAAGGCTATGAAGTTAGCCATGAGTTCTTCTTCATCCGAAGACATCTCTCTCATCGAAGTCATCACTTCCACTCTAAGTGGCGGCCATCACCCTCTCTTTCTTGTTCTTCAAATTTCCACAATCGAGAGTGATATGTCCTATGCCACCACACTCAAAGCATTAGATCCCTTTCCTTTCACTTCTCTCTTGCCTAGGCTCAAACCTCTTGAAAGGAGTCTTTTTCTTCAAGTCTTAGCCTTTGGATCCAAAATCCTTCTTCTCGGTCTTGACAAGTTTCTTGAACTTTCTTATCAATAAGGTCATGTCTTTGTCCGAGTCATCCTTCTCCTCCTTTTAAACCTTAGAGGCTTTCAAAGCAATTCCTTTTGCTTTTTAGGTGGTATGGAGGTAAGACCCTTCCTAGACTCATACGTTAGAAGTCTCCCAATCACCTCACTCGGCTTCATATCCTTGTAGGTGCTATTCTCCTCTAAAGCCGTTACCTTAGACTCAAACCTCTCAGGAAGAGATCTCATTATCTTTTGCTTGATCCTTCTATCCGAGCAAGGGTCACTAAATTGATGACTTTGATTGACTATGTCTATCAACTTGATCTCAAAGTCATTGAAGCATTTGTTCTCATCTATCCTAAGCAACTCAAATTGCGTTTGGAGAACTTGAAGCTTCAAGTCCTTAACAACTTCGGTTCCCTCATGTGCAACCACTAGGATATCCCACGCCTCTTTAGCGATCCTAGTGTTTTGAATCAATTTATATTGATTTTCGTCCATTGCACATATGATGGTATGCATTGTCTTCCTATTCCATTTTGATGCTTCAAACTCTTGCGCGTTCCATTGCGCCTTAGGCTTGAGTACATCCTCTCCACCACCCATAGGAGTCATCATGGGTGATTTGTAGTCGTCTTCAACCGCCATCCAAGCCCGGTCATGGATTTGACATATGTACGACTCTATCTTACCTTTCCAAGAGGCATAATTCAACCCGGTAGGAAATGGAGGCCTTGTGCTAGAAGCACCCTCGTTGCCACCACCATTTCCACCGTTTCTACTCATAGTGTTTATAGATGAATGAAATGAATACAAATGTATGAATGATCAAAAATCACACAAAATGCAAAACACACCAAAATGAGCAAAGGATCACCTAAGTATATTTAGGAACCAGCTCTGATATCAATAGAAACTAATAATTCATGGTGTGTATAAAACTATCTAGAAGGGGTGAATAGATTTTAAACGATTATTCCCAACTTTCGTGATTAGTTAATGTTACGAAAATACCCCAAGCTAATTAAAGCAATAAATCAAGTGTAAAGTGGGGAATTTAAATAATACTTGATTTTTACGAGAAAACATTCAACAAGGAAAAACCACGGTTGTTATGTGCACCACACACAAACCTCGAATCCACTAATTGTAATGAAGTTTACAACCTAGGTTGACCTCAACCTCTCACGGTCTATAATCCACCACTACTACCCGCATGCCTATAAAAGTGGACCTATTCCTATTTTCTTGCACCACTCACCGGTAGTCACAAGACTTACTTCTCAATGAAGAGAATAAACAACCTAATATGAATAATATGATATTAAAAGAGCAAGTAATGCTAGGTTACACTAAATGCTTATCTAGGATAAAAGATGACAATAATCACAATCCTAGATATCAATCTTTGTTATATGATATGGCATAAAGCATAGCTATTAAAGATTAAACAATCCTAATAATAGCTATCAAAACACACAACTCTCAAACAATCAACACAATTACCTCAATCTTGTCAATAGAATATGTTCTATACGCATACAAGTGATAAATGAGATTGTTTGTTAAGAAAGACATAAAATATGTAAGATATTAGTGACCAACATACCAAGCTAAGTGTGTTGAATAAAAACCAAGCATAGATGACACCTAGATGATCATGGATGATGCTAGATGGTGTTTGATGCACATGGATATTTGTTTGAGTAATCAAAGGTGAGTTCTTGGACGATGTTTCTCTCTAGGAAAATATCTTTTGTTGAAAATTATGATTTTGAACTCTTGTGGACAACCTAAAATGAAAGTGGGATATTTATAGGCATCCAACAAAACTGCAGCGTTTTGGACGTTTCGCGCATGACGGACTGCCGCGGTTGGTCAACCGCGACACTTCAACCACGACAGAGAGAACACATCTCTGTCGTTTGCATGCCGCGATTATCACTACAGCGGCAGTGTACCATAGCAGAGAGAACATGTCTCTGTCACTTCCATGCTTCGGTTATCCAACCACGGCAGAAAATGGCAAGGCTTTCTCATGCAGTTTCTCACACAAAGACCATACAATAAGTGTGTGAGTGAAAAGAATGCATCCTAATGCCTAACATGTTATGACATTTAACAAGTTAAAAGAAATCAATTATACATACAAAAAGAGAGATTAATGAACATTACTGCACACAATTTAAACACGCACAACATACAAGAATAAGACTTATGCTTGGGTTGTGGGTGTGTGCAACTATCTCTTCAAAGCAAGTAACCACATAGAAATTTACCTTTTTCTTTTGAGGTAAGCTACCATTACATCAAACCCCACTTGTGGTTTGTCACCGAAATAAGCCAATCAAACTTGAGGAACTTACAATGATACATTTTATAAAGAACAGTATGCATCATAAGCATACCAAACACATAGATTTGAAATACCATTTCATTATGGATGTTGTAGTAGAGGAAAGGGTCAATGTGGAGAAATGTTCTATTGATGAAAATCCAACAGATATACTTACAAAACTTATTCCAACACAGAAGTTCAAGCAATGATTGAACTTCATTCAAGTTCTTGAGGTGAATCCCTGAAGGGGGAGTAGTGGCAGTGTTTCAGTAAGAGAATCTCGATCATATACAAGTCAAGGTGGAGAAATTGACTTCTATATGATGGGAATATATGAGATAAGCTCACTACAGGCGATTATGTGTTGCAACGAATGAATGTTTTATACAGATTGACAGCTAATCGGGTTGTTAGAGGGTAAAGAGTTTTTTGTCAGTTTTTGGATAACTGGAGCTAGTGTTTGAAAAATCAGAACAAACGGTCGACTTGGCACCACTTATAAGCTAGGCGGATGCCGGCTGTCCCGTTTCGTCCAAATAGTCCATATTAGGTGACCGGAAGAATATTGACCAATATGGCCGAAAATATCGAGCTATTTCGGCCTACGAGGAGTCAAAGTCGTTGACTCTGCCTAGTCGTTCCAAACGTCAGCCGTTCATCACCGCCGGTGAGTGAGTTGTCATCACCCGGACCAAAAGCTTAAAGAGGCGCTAGAGAACAAAACCCAGGTTCCCGTTGTCCAGATCTGACACCTTTAACGGCAAAACAAGAGATTTCAATAGCGACCGCTGTCCCTGCATCCGCTGCCATCGGGATTGACAAATCACAATGGCTTTTTGGCCTTTTGCAAGACAAGATTTGCAGGTGATGACAGTGGAAATCAACTTAGGATGCTAGACTTTTGTTGTGAAGCAAGGTTGAAGAAACAAGAAGATTCAAGAAGAGAAAGTGAAGGAGAGAGAGAGAGCTGATGTTTGAAAAAGACAAAGTCTTTGAAAAATGAAAAGAGAGATGAGGTCTGTAATAGTGAAATCAGACCCACCTTTGTGTACACTACATATTTATTATATTATATTAAAAACTGGTAATGCATTTGAAAATGTAAAGACGTTGAGACAATATTATTAAAGTTATTAGTTTTTTTTTTTTTTTTTTTTGATATCTTCTTTTTCAATGTGGGTTAGTAAAAAATTGAATGTGGGTCTATGTAGGTCGGTTCCACTAGTACAAAATTACAAAGTAAAAAAATAAATTAAAATAATTAAAAAAAAAATCGACCGTCTAGAAATCCGCCTAGGCGTTAGGCGCTAGTTCGTCGCCCGACTAGCACCTAATGTTTACTAGAACAATGGCTGGAGCAAATAAATTTGTTAGTTGATATACCTCATTAGGGAATATGATAATGAGAGAGAGAGAGATGTTTTTTCTTGGTGAGAACGTTAGAGAGAAAATACTTGTAAACCTCAATAAACTACGTGTATCGATGAGTGAAATCTTTGAGGGTGTAAAACTCAATTTATTGTAGTGAAGCTGTTGATTCAATGTCTAGTGGATGTAGAATCTCTATTTGGTTATCCGAACCACTTTAATTTCTAGTGTGTTATTTCTTTATTGTTCTATTTGCTTTATGTTTATTTGGTTGTCTGCAAAGTTTCATTTACTAATTTTATTATTTTAATAATTTGCACATCATCTAGTTTAGTTGGATTCAAACTTAACATAACATATAAATATATATATATATATATATATATATTGTTTCTTTTATTTTTGAAATTTAAGAGGTTGGGATGTTGATGATTGTGTGATTTTGTGGCTGGAATTTGTTGAATCAAGTTGGAACAAAAACATAGAGATGCAGTTTTGTTTTGTTTTTGTTTTGTCTTTTTTTTTTTGTTTTTTTTTTGTTTTTTTTTTGTTTTTTGGGATGTTTAAAGATTGACCAATTTTCAGAAGATGGAAGATGGAACATTTTTTTATTATTTATTTTGGAATTTATTTTTTTAATAAAATTGGACTAATCTAAGAGAAAAAAACATCACAAACGATCATATGCCGAAAAACCCTTTGATAGTATCCATATATATAAAAGATAAAAGAAAAGTAAATAGTAACAAAAAGCAACAAAGCACAAAGAACTAGAGGGAAAACAACCCCAAACAAAAAGAGGCATGCAGGCCACACCAAAAAGAAAAACAAAACATCAAGAAAAACAAAAAGACTCCTGAACCATGCAATCGTTGCCAACTACAGAAGAACATAACAGCGGGGTTGAGAACCAATAAGGATCAGCCAGAAGCTCTAAAGCATGCTTAGAAAGCGTACATGCAATCTGATTCCTCTCCCTGGAAATATGAAAAACCTGAAAATCCATCTGCGAGATCTGGAAGATGCAGCGTTGCCACGCCTAACGAACCCTCATACTTCCATGCAAAATTAATGGCCAATGAGGCCGCCAGAAGCTCGGCCTCAAACGCGAAAACCTGACCAAGAGAAATAGCAAAGCAACCCTTCACAAAGGCTCTGCAGTTTCGAAAGATACCACCACAACCGCTAGCCCCTGGAGAGCCCATAGCAGCGTTATCTGTATTCATTTTGATCCAACCAGGAGCCAGAGATGACCAAATCACACTCTTAATCATTGGGGCTTTAGAAGGGTGACCCCGAAGACCGAAATGATGAAGAATCAAAAGGTCATCCATACAATTATGCATACAACCAATATTCAAGTGATTAACCTTTGAAACTGCACGCCAAACCAAAGAAATGACGAATCTAAAGTCCACCAACTTTCCTTCAAAGATCCACTGATTGTGGGCAGTCCACACCCCCTATATCACTACATAGATAGCCGATTTCTATAAAATCCTGACCTACTCACTAAAGGAAACTGACATGGCTTGCAAGAAGAAGGATTGCCAAGTTTCAATAGAGATACGTCGCTGGAAAGCCGAGAAAACCGCCTCCCAGATAACAACCGCCAGAGGACAATGAAGAAAAAGATGATCTAAGGATTCACTACTAACTCCACAAATATTGCAACGAGAAGCCAACTGGAACCCAGACCTGCAAAGGTGATCCTCAATAGGAAGCCTATTCAACATAAGACGCCAGGTCAAAGCTTAATAAGAGGGGTGGATAAAACGGGACCAAACATCTCTCCACCAAACAACCTGAGGAATATCACGGAGAAACTGGGAATAAGCAGCCTTACAAGAAACATGACCATCCAGAGAATTAGCCCAAACCAGAGAATCCATAACAGCAGAAATCGTAATTCAATTAATCCGAAAACATAGATTCGAGAAGCATGCTTGGAAACATTCGTCCAACACTCATCTACCCTCATGAATAAAATCCGAGACCCTCACCCAAAGCGGATTAGCTAAATAATCTGGAATCTCTAAAAGCTCTAAAATGGGAACCCCTAACCAATTATCCCGCCAAAAGTCTCGTTGAGAGTTTTCGCCAATCAGCAAATACCTTCCTTAAGAAGGGAACTATAATTTGTTCGAAGAGAGGACCAAATCAAGGAGGTAACATACCCTCTATGAGGCTTCTGCAAATGTCTAAGATACCTCTCCCGAAGAAATGAAAAAGCAAAACCATTAGAGGTTATAAACTTCCAAGTGAATTTCCATAACAGCGAGTCATTTAGCAACCTAAGATCTTTTAGACCTAGGCCACATTGTGAGTAAGGCCTACAACAACGATCCCAAGTGCCTCAAACCAACTTAGTCTCCTCATAAAAACCAGTCCACAAAAAGTTCCTCAACTTGCGGTTAATCAGTGACAGTAAAGAAAAATGCCACTTGTAAGTCATGAAATAGTGCACAAATGAACCAGTGATGACCGACTATATCAGAGTAGCACGACCGGCCAGAGAGAGGGACTTGCCCTTCCATTTAGCGAATTTACACAAGATCTTATCTGTAATAGGTCGTAACACCGCTTTCGAGGCTTACCCCGAAACAAAGGGACTCCTAAATAAGAAAACTAAAGCTGCCCAATCTGCATACCAACCAGAGACTGCAAACTACCAATCCGAGAGGGGGAGATAGAAGAACTGAAATAAATCGAAGATTTACCCCAATTAACCAACTGGCCTAAAATATCACTATAATCCTTAAAAGCACCCATGATAATCTTCAGATTCTTTTGAGTGCTTTTGCAAAAGATCAGAACATCATCTGCATAGAGCAAGTGAGTTGGAGCCAAAAAACCTCTTGAGGAAGAAATCGGCAAAATCTAAGAAGAACCCACTAATCTCGTCAATAATCTACTATGGAAGTCCTCTACAATACCAAACAAAAGTGGAGAGAGAGGATCTCCTTGACGAACCCCTCTAGAGCAACAAAAAATCCCTATGGGACCCCATTCAATAGAACTCAAAGCCTAGACGAAAGAAGAATGCCGTCTATCCAATCCATAAAAACAGAAGAAAACTCAAAAGCCTGAAGCACTCTGCAAAGGAAAGACCAATCCAATGTGTCAAAAGCTTTGTAGATGTCAATCTTCATGGCTAAGTTACCCCCATAACACTTCTTCTGCAACACATTCACATAGTCAGAAGCCAAAGCAATACAATCCTCAATATGCCAATCTCGAATTAATCTGAACTGCTGAGGAGAAATAATCCTAGCTGCAACCCAAGCTAAACGATCAGCCAAAGTCTTTAAAGAAATTTTAAACAGAAAGTTACTAAGAACAATCGGGCAAAACTGATCAACTAAAATCGAGTTCTTCAGCTTCGGAAGAAGAACAATGAAGCTAGAATTGAGACTCATGAAAATAACTCCAGTGATGAAAAAATCCTGAATAGCGAGGACCACATCACTACCTACAACATCCCAACATCTTTGATAAAATCTACCAGAAAACCCGTATGGCCCAAGGGCAGAAGCAGCATCCATAGTAAAGATCGCATCATGAATATCATCTGCAGATGGAATGATAGTCAAGAAAGCATTCTCTGCGGTAGTTACCAAGGAAGGAATCACATCATCTACAATAGATAAATCTCTCTCAACTCGAGAAACATCCGAGGAAAAGAGGTTAAAATAATAACTAATGATATGATCCCTGATGGTAGGCCGATCCTCCGAGAGAACCCCATTAAATGAAAGGGCTGATATAGTGTTATGATACTGCCTACGTTTGATAGAGGCATGAAAGAAAGATGTGTTCTGATCCCCATCACGAAGCCACCTAACTCTAGACCGATCACGATAAAAGCACTCATGTCTATGTAATAACACATCTAGCTCAGAATAAACACTCACCTCGGCCATAAAAAGATCATCTGAGAAACCCCGGTTAGACAAATCCAGCTGAATAGAATGAAGCTCCACGGACTTCCCAGCAATAGCAGAGTTAAAATCCCCAAAAATCTCCTAATTTCAAGACTTTAGAGCCTTCTTCAAGCTTCTCAGCTTATAGATAACAACCTAAAGAGGCCTACCCACAACAGAAGAGCTCTAAATCCTACGAACAATAGCTATAAAATCAAGATGCTCTAACCACATGCTTTGAAACCAAAACGGTCGATGACTGGAAACCTCAAAATTCGATAACCGAACCAACAACGGAAAACTCTATCTAATTGTCTCTCAACTCTAGTGCAGTTACTACGACCTCTAACCCAAGTGCATTGGGCGCCCTGAGAACGAATTCCAACCAAATCACAATCTTCAATCATCAACCTGAAATCCTCATAAGAACCATGAGCAGGAGAACGAGAACCCAAAGCCTCATGAGCACCCAGAACCGCATTAAAATCCCCAACAACCAATCAGGAAGAAGAAACCAAACTAACCATATCTCGAAAAGACTGCCAAAGAGACATATGAACAACTATAAAAGTGCTCGTATAAACAAAAATGTACCAGTGCACCTGAGAACCGATCGATAGCGAAACAGTAAGATGTTGATCATGACAGTGAACTATCTGAGCCTCAGGAAATGAAGCATAAGTGAAAACCCAAATAGTCGGAACCAACCCACCCTTATCATTTATGTCCACCAGACGAAGACCGAGTGAAGACCATAAACCTAAAGAGATAGAGGAAAAACCAACCATAGGCTCTGCAATACTAACCAAAACAGGTTTATGTAAATGACACAACTCTCTAATTACCCACCTCGTAGGCTCGCCCCAGATCCCAAGACAGTTCCAAAATAGAACATTAATCATCGGAAATCATCGAAGGATCCTGGCATCCGGACTTTAAAGAAGCCAGCCTACACTCAACCCTCAAAGCTCTCTAAGCAACCTCAACATCAGCTAACTCACCCTTCTCCACTTGGGAAGCCCATGAAGAATCTGCAATGAGGCGAAGCTCGGCCTGAGATGCTGACCACGGACCCGAGCTCTGAATCTGCACCCTAGGATCTACAACCGAAGTACAAGAAAAACTAGATCCATCTCGTAAACTGTTCTGATCCACATTAACATTCGGAGCTAAAGACACAACTACATTCTCAGATGATTGATTACCTGAAACCTCATGAACCCTAACTTGTTGACGAGTCATATGACTCGAACGAAAAGATGACCTAGATAAAATGTTAGAGACCATAGAGCGAACCTGATTGACCACTGAAGAACCTTAAACAACAGTCCTCGAATCATGCACCACCCCTACAGCGGAACTGGTAGAATTAATAGAAGGATCAACAACCGAAGAACTAAAAACTAAAACCGAATCAGTTACCCCATTATCAAATCATGAACCCTTTCGAATTTGCAATGCCTAGGAAATCATTGGAGGAATCGAACTCGAAGCCACTTCCGAATAAGCTGAGACAGTAGATAATGACGAATTCGAATAAAAAACTAAACCAGTGGATGAAATGGAACCCGAGATCATATTAGACCATACTGAAATATGGACAACCACTGAATCATGACTACCTACATCCTGATGAATAGCTAAAAAAACATTGGATAACGGGACCTCTTCCTAAGGTGTAATAACAGGGCAATAAACTGATTTAGAGGAACGGGTCCGAACAGGCTGAAAACCATCATCCCCAAAAACTCTAGAATCCCCCGCTATATCCCAGGTCGATTTTGTAGAACTAGTCAGAGGAACCTTAGAAGACTTGTTCCAACGACAAGAACTAGGCAAATGACCTACAAAATAGCAAGTGGAGCAAAAGGCCAGGAGATTCTCATACTCAATAGCTATAAAAGAACTATGAAATTCATCCCTCTCCAACAACACTGAAGTAGGCAACACTGATAACACATCCATATCAACTAGAACTCTAGCATAATGACCAAAATCCCCATCACTAGTAGCCTTGTCCAACCGCAATGGCACCCCAATCCCTTAAGCCAAGTTAGAAATAATTTTCGGAAGCCAGTATTCCCATGATAGATCAAAGAACCTAACCTAAACCTGAGCATTTGTGGACTTCTGTAGCGATGGGTTAAAATCCAGGACCCAAGGCTATAGGCGCAGAATACCTGGCTTTAAATGAACCAAACCGAACCCCCAAACATGATTCATCTCAGCAGGAGACTTCAAAAGAATCTGATAATAGCCTCTCCTCAGAGATATAAAATGCCAATCAGAATTTAGCATCCAATGCTTGCTAAGTCTTGCTTTAAGATCCACAAGCTTCCAAGGCCGCTTACCACTGGAAAGCACTACATGACCAATATGAGCATTCCTACACAACTCAAGACGGGCCTAATAAGCAATCAGATCCACCCGAACAGAAACATACTCCCCCTTCTTAGAGGGAACTGATGGCACCAGTAAAGTCTTAATAATAAAAGATTTGAAGAGACTCGCAAAAGACTTAGCACCCTAGACTATATGCACTGAACTCTGAATGAGACCTGTAATTGAATTCGGAACAATCACCGAAACATCCCCCTCAGGCTGAGGAGGAATCAGCTCACCAACTAATGAACACACCCCACCAGATGCGAGAGGAACAACCCGAGAAGAGGAATTCACTCCACTCACCGTACTCAGACCAACCTGACTAGTCGAGGTGGAAGACATCGCTATCGGGGATGAAAGAGACAAAGCAGCCTCCATGCACATAGGATCCATAAAGCTTGATATACTGTAGCGAAATCACTGTAGCGCAAACATTGTAGCATTGATGGAACTGTAGCGGGGGCACTGTAGCAGTGACAGAAAATACTGTAGCAACGACCACTATTCACTAATTTTCTAGGGTTCTCTTGTCTTTCCAAAAAACAAACCAAAACAGAAATCTTGAAACGGAAGTAACTCAGTGCCGCAAACCCCAAATCACAAAGTTCTTGATTCTAGGTTGCATAAAAAATCATGATCTACAATCTTGAAGAATGACAAATGAACTGAATATTACCGGAAGAGGGCCAAAAAAGCAAAACGGCGGTGTAACCCTAAAATAAAAGATTAACCAGTGCAGAAAATTGAAACTGACGTAACTTTGTGATAACAACTCCAAATCACGAGATTATTGATTCCAAATTGCATGAAATTTCACGATCTACAACTTTGATGAAGACCATAAGATCAGAATCTGACCGGAAGAGGCTCGAAATCACAAAACAGCGCTGAAACCCTACTTGAAAACCTAAGAAAAAAGAGTTTTCTTTCAATACTTTACAATATAAGATATAATAAAAATTGTGTTTAACCTTTTATTTTATTTTATTTTATTTTGGAATTTGTGAATTGTTTGATTATTTTGTTGTGTTTATTAAATATTGTGTTGTAATGGATGGAATTTTGTTGTGTTTTTGGGGATGAAATTTCTTGGAAGAAGATGAAGGTTGTTAGAGATTAATTGTGAGGAAGATGAAGGTAAGGGAAAAAATGATTTATTTAATATTTTTAAATTATAAAAAATGAAAATGAAAATGAAAATGAAAGGTATTTTATACTTTTTGAACCATTGATTGTTGACCGTTAGAAGTTAACAGGAGAAAATTAACGGTAGGGGTATTTGTGTAACATTTATCAAAGATTAGATAAGTTTTTTGTTAATATGTCCAAAACTACGATATGCGTTTAATTGTTTAATTATTTCAATCCTCAAGAGATGTGTGTGCAATTAGCCCTTTAAAATTCTCCATAGTTGTAATTTAGTTTTGATATTTCGATGAGGAATCTACATTTAATTAGCTGAAAATACAAATTTAGTAAACTACAACTATTAAAATATCAATAACAATTTGGGCTAAATTTGTGTTCGTAACCTTGTGTAGGTAGGAATTTGAACTACATATTATAGTTCATTGTTTAGTGGGCATAATGTAATAACACTTTTGAAAGTCCGCTGAAAGTGACAAACAATATCAGATTTGGGATCATAATATGAAAACTCTTTGGATTAATTTGCTGTGAATCTGCTGTGTGTATTGATTCTCTCCAAGCCTCACAATTCACAAAACAAAAACCAACAAAGATTTTGATATTAACACATTGATAGGAAAAAGCATAATTATGTGAAACAAATAGTACACACAACATTCTTTTACCAGTTACAACAATCTTTATAGGATCAAATTAGAAACTATATCTTCACATTGTCTATAAGCAAATAAACACATGAAACTTGTTACTGTGAGAAGAAGCTCACCAAACACCATATAGAACAAAGAAAAGTACAACCATAAGAAAAAATCCTAACCCGAACCCATCAGAATCAAAACCGGAACTGGTGGTCTGCTGAATTCCAGGAGAGGGAAAGAATGTAAAGAGCAATTGTGTAACCACTATTAACATTGAAAGAAGCAGCAGCACCATTAAAAAGAAGAAGTCTGTCTGAAATATTTGCAAAACAGATTCCACCGTCGATAACAAGGTCTGACCAAAGATTATGGAACCTAGTACTCCCACCATTAGAAAAGGCACAAGTGGTGACGGCCCTCTACCCACCATTGCTCTCTCTAGCTTTCGACCACAACGTCCGGTAGTTAATAGAGGATTGATTTATACAAGAGTAAGAGAGACACTAGTTGCAGATGGAGATGACTTCCCAAATTATTCTGACACTCTTTTTCTTTGGTCATACTTTATTAGTTGATCCATGGCAACCTCCTCACCTAAATTTATCTTAAAATCCAATTTTTTATGCTGGAAGACCAACCCCAACTGACTTTATTTACTAGACTTCTCTCACCAGATGAAGAATGAAAACTTAGCAACCATTCGTTTAGTTTAAAGTTAAATACTAGAATAATCACATGAAAATGACGTCCATTTGTCGTTGATGACATCAAGAACCTTGATAATTCAATTATGATTATATTTATGACACTAATGAGAGATGAGATCAAGAAATAGAATACCAGCCATGTCCATTTCTGGCCATCAAGGGTTATTTGCAAAGAACAGCCATAAAGAATTCCAAAAATTGGACATATACCGCAAAATATTCTAAAAAATGGTCATAAAACATGTAACATACATAGCCTTCACAATTTGAGATTAAAGCCAAGAAGAGATTACCAAGTAATTGGAGATTTGTCGATGAGTTATGTATACTTTGATGAACGAGGCTTTCTAACCATCCCTCTGTTATAATATTTAAACACATTACAGCTACTAGATTCAATTACGGAGAAGGGAGCAAGAGATGGAACTACAATAATATCACTCCATTTGGTATTGTTTGACCAAAAAAACTATGGTATTTTCTTTTTCTATCTTAAGCTATCTCCTGCAACTACAGAATTACAACAGTGTGTACAGACAAAAGGCAACAAAATGTTCTGATCCGCCTACGCTAACATTCTCCCTCTAAAAGTCCCCCATCCAATCATGGCGCATTTGCATTGTACTTCAGATTTTGCTCGTAGAAGTTGATCAACTGGCATTAAAGAATATAAAAAGAGGTAACAACAATATCACAAACACTAATAATGATAGACTTCTTACACAGAATATTATTTCATGATGCAATAACAATACAAAATAAGATTACCAGAAGTGGATCATTAGCCTTGAGAAACTTGTTATCCACCATCACTTCTTTTCCATCGGACCTATTAATGATACAACCATGTGAGAACAATAAAATCATTCATCCGTATGAAATGTTAATAACAAGTAAGCAGTTCATAGTCACAATAAATCAATCCTTGTTCATCAATAACATCATCACTCACAACTTCTCAGTTGCATATTAACTTCTCAAAATAAGGGAATACTAAGCTGACTTGCAAAGGCGAAACTAGAGCCAAACAACAGTTTGTTTGCTAAAAAAATTGATATTTAAGTGAAAGATCCAGTGGCTGCTAACAGAAATCTTAAAGCCATATCCACCTCGCACATATTTCCTTCATTCTCTTTTTAAATGTATGAGAAGTAACATCTTTATTAGAGAATGCCAAAAGAGAGGGACCAAAACCAGTACATATACAAGATAATATCAAAAATATAAAAACAAGAATGATGACAATGAAGCCTAAGATTATAATGCATCACAAAGAAAGGACCAATCAGTCTCCTAAGTTCTAACAGAAGCAAACCAAATGTTCTGCATACTACACTCTTTCCGTAGCTCTATCTTTCCTAGACAGATGATCTACATCTTCCATCCCTATTCCATATTCAACACAAGTTTGTAAGAAACTTATTGATTTTTTTTTTCTGTAGACCACAATTAGCATATATTAAAATCACAGTTAAAGAAACCTAGTAGGAAGTCCAACATGATAAACACCCTCCCATGACAATAAGTAGGACTTGATAAATAGGTTCATCTCAAAAGAGCCACTGACATGACACATACCCTCCATAATAATTGCAGTGCATAATAATTTCCAGGACCCACAGGAATACAAAAAGCTTAATGTTAACAAGTAACAATCAAAACTTGTAAGGTCTAGCAACAATCCCAGCTAAAATCTGGTAAACAAAAAGAAAGACCAAGATTCAAAAGTAAAGAAGTAAATCTAGATAGTATCCCTGATGTTTCCATAATTTAGGGGTGAGGAAACAATTATCTTCCAGATGTCCGGGATGTATCGAGATACATCAGGAATCAAGATATATCTGAATATTTTGAAAGATAATTGCATAATATTTTATTTATTTATGAAAAGATGAACACCAAGACAATCCATCCAATATCTATTCACACTCCATTTTATCCTTAATTAAAATTATTAAATAAAACAAAAGGTTCTAAATACACTTACACACAAATCTAAATACAATACATATGTTTTATATCTCCTCTTCTTCTTCTTATCATTTCATAAACTTTAAATACTATAATTCAACTACGAAGTAAGTTATTAATCAATTTCAAACTTGCAAATTTTTTATTTAATCAGAAAGAAAAAAAAACCTTTTATAATTGATTTTAATTTTCTTAAAATGCAATGTCTTTAGAAAAGAAGTATGGAAATATAAAAAATTATTTATTTATAATATCATGAGCATTGACAATAACCTGCATGGAGTCTTAAAAAAAAAAAATACAAAAACAAGGTTTTCCAAATAAACATTTTTAAAAATTTATTTATTTAGAAAAAAAAAGAAAAAAAAAAGGCTGGTTTAGAGAAAACCGAAGCGTATTTAGAAATTATAAAAACAAAAAAAAAAACAAAAAAAAAAAAAAAAAAGTATGGAGAAAATCTCATTTTTCACATTGGATATTAACATAAAACAACTTGAACCTATTATGTTATTGGCTTGGGACATCCATTTAAAAATGTATGTTTAAGTTTAAACACATGCATATCATTTATTTATGAGCAACTTTCTAATGCAGGATCACTGATTATCTAAGGAAATAAACAGGGTAAATTTTTTTACATCATTTATCTCTTCCGATAAACAATGATCCCACACAAATAATTCGTACGAGATCCCACACTTGATAATTTTCCTTTATTTACTATGTAGAAGGCAAAAAAAGGAAAAAAAAAAAAAATGAAATGCATATGACTGAGTAATTGGTATGGAACCTATTACCCAAGTCACTTGATAGATTTTTCATGTCTTGGCTTCGGCAAAGAGGTAAATATCAGTATTGATACAAATATCAGGCTTCCGAATTTATACAAATCAGTGGAAAAATATATATAGGTTGGATATCAGAAAAAAAAAAAATGGATAACTGCTTTTAAATTTAAATAGTAGAACTTGAGGATAAAACAACAATTGACAAGACCAGGTTGGTTCAGCTAGTCATGCATGATATGTTGAAATGAATTACTTTTTTGACAAAAAATTAGAATGCCTATAACAAAGTATAATAGATAGTTGAAATTCCCTAAACCTAACAATAGTGCATACAGAGTCATGTGCACCCATTTTTTTTATCTTCTTTAAAGTTAATAATTAATATACATGTAGACAGAAAAATCTATAAAATATGAAATCTGGTACCAAGGCAAGACATGAAAAAATCTATCAAATGACCTGCATAATAGGTTCCATACAAAGTCACATGCATCTCGTTTTTTTTATCCTTTACATAGTTAATAATTGAATAGATAGAACCTGATCAATGCTACCTACCAAAATATTAATTAAGTGATTAAAAACAATAATCCATCCAAATTTATAACTGAAGATAACATGTGTTTCAAATCTATTAATACTTTTTTTTTTCTTATAATACTTGAGAATGATGCATTTGAATTAATTAAGAAAAATGAGCAGATAGAACTTGAAGGCGCACCTATGTACAAGCCATCGAAAAGTACATACAACCAAACAAGAATCTTACTAAATCTATCTGCATCAGTTTACCATCTGCGGAAGGAAAAAAAAAAATAGCCAGATAACATACATAGTGATAGAAAGCTAGCATCTATCATTATAAGTGTAGATAGCATCTGTCACGTAATTAGTACAAAAGTAGTATCCATCATTGTTAATGTGCATAGCATGATAATTTAGAGATATTTCTAAATATTGCTGTTGCATTCATTTGAAGGAAACTGATCAGAAAACACAAATGCATGCTATTGAAAAGTCACCAAAACCTCAAAGTAATGTATCTGAGTGATTAACAAGTAATGCAGGGGTTCATCAGAGTAACATACACAGCAATTGAGGATAGGCACTCAACATGTCAGGTGCAAATTAAGTAGGAGTGTAGGACCCTAAATTTTTGTAGGATATTCAAAGATCGAGGCAGTGATACTCTTTTGTTATATTTCATTATTTTTTTCCCTTTATGAATATGTAACATTTTTATGAAAAAAGATGAATACATGGTAATGTAGATTTTATAGAACATTCATTTTCTCCCAATTAATAAGATTAATAATCTAATAATCTAATAATCTATATACTGTATACAGATTGTTCTAGTAAATTTAAGTCCAATATATTTAGCTCAAGACACAAAATAAAAAAGGTTATTGTTGAACAAACAAGAGACTAGGAGGAGAAGAGATGACAAACCTAACTGCCACAAAGGTCACCACCACATCCTGGACATTGTCTGATACAGAAGCTGAGAAGCTTATGGCCTTGAGGATTTTGACGATTGCAGATGCATTTCTGGAACCATCAATCTTATTCATATAAGTAGAATCTCCAATTCCAAGTTGTTCAACTGTGTTACTACAGCCAAAAGAAAAGCTTGGTGTTGACTCAGGTTCTGCAACCAATTTAGAGGCGGCTAAATCTTGTTTGAACCTCTTCACAGAACCGGATTTCCTTCTCCTAGCTCCAATACGACGATCACTCTGAATTAATTCAACACAATCAACCTTTGGATGTGCAGGGCCATTACCTTCTGAAGCATTGTCTTCCTGTAAATGTATTGCAAGCTTATCTGCATGGACTTCATTGGTAGATATTGTTCCTTTCAGCTCGCTCAGTTTCGGATCGTACTCACTTTCCTCTACCCTTCCATCAATTTGTTTGGAACCATTTGCAAGCCTGTTCTCATTAGTTTGCTTAGCTGTTTTGATATTGTTAACATCTCCATTACTCTCGCCTTCATGAACTGAGACTGCTAATTGAGTAGGGGTGGAAAAATCAAGAAGGCTAGTGTTCATAAGAGGAGCAGAGGATGGAGATTGACCAATGCCAATGGTTAAATTATAAGCAGTACTGGTGGAGCGTGGCTGTTTCTTCTTCGACAGAGAAAGAGAACCTCCAGACCTGCGCTTGCGCTTCCTAGAAGGCTTGCCTGACCTCAAGCTTCAAAACCAGATGAGAAAAAGAAAGAAAATTGGCATAAACCTTAAAGTTTCAACCCTAAAAGCTGAATAACAAAAAAAAAAAACCCTATTCGGTTGCTAAGAAACTTGAGAAAAGGAAGGACAATGAACATGTTACAATAACATTTTCATTCCCTCAATTCCATAACGGACCAATGCACTCAAATGAGCTCAGTCAAAACTATAGTTAAGGCTTAAATGATTTGATGATCTGTTATTTCCGTAAACCAAAACAACATAACATACAGGAGCTGTTTATTTAAGAAGAAAAAGGGAATACATATTTATATAGGAAACTGTGAGTATTAATTGAATATCTAAAACCTCAATTTGGTTGCAGAAAACTCAACAACAGACCGACAAGAATGAGTTTGGAGTTCAAAGTTTAAAGTTTTATTTGTCATTTATCCCCTAAGAAGACAAAGCTACTCATATGAACTCAGCCAAAATAGTTGGTTAAAGACTGAAATTATCCAACAATCTGATATTTTTCGTGCAAATTAATGCAACAAAAATTGATACTAAAACAGGGAAAAACAAGAGAATCTTACCTCTCCTCAAATGCATCAATAACATCCGAACATGATTGCAGATTCTCCAAGGGCTCCCAAGTGTTGGCCGTTTCCGGCCAGCCACGCCTTTTAACAAAACAAATATGAAAAAAAAAAAAAAAAAAAAAAAAAAAAAAAAAAAACAATAAGAAACGTCTCCAAGACTCCAACTTGGCAATGTATGACAAAAATTTCTAATAGAACAAAAAATGTACTCACCATTTAATGAGATATTGAAGCTGCCCCTATTGCATTTGCAAACAGTGAAGAGTTATCATCATCATAATCTTCCACATTTATCAGAAAAAAAAAAAAAAAAAAAAAAAAACAAAAAATAAATAAATCTATCTAATTGCATTTCACATATACAACCAACAAAACTAATTAAGACAGTAAAAAAGAAAACGACCTTACGAACCCTTCTACGACGAACGGCTTCGATTTCGTAGAAGCCGTCATCGAGCTTAGGCCGGTCCTCTTGAGTATCTGCTTCTTCCTGAACTCCTTCTTCTTCGTCTTCCTCTGCTTCTTCTTCCTCCTCCTCTTCCTCATTCTCTACCACCATCACCGCCAACTCCTCCTCTCGACCTCCTCCGTCTTCGACTTGGTGATTGTCTCGATTCACATCAACCGAAACGGTGTTGCCGGCATCAAAGGCGTTTTCTGTCATCTCGAAATCCACGACGTCGTTTTGTGGCAGTCCGGTCTTCTTCTTCCCTCCTCCTCCCTTCAATTTCATTTTTTTGTTTTTCCAAATAAAACACAAATTCAATAAGAAAAGAATAAAAGACAGAGGGGTTTGTAGTTGTGAGTTTGTGACTTGTGAGCCTGCGGTACTTGTGAGTTGGTGGGATTTATATCACACGACGCGACGCGACGCTTGATCGTACTCTTTTATTTACAGCTTTAGATTTCCAAATTTATTATTACCGTACAAAATTATTAAATTATCAATTGATTTTTTTATATGCATTTTATATATTTTTTATGTGTTTGGCAAAGTATTTTTAAAATAAAAAATAAGTAAAGACTGTTAATAAAACTAAAATATTTGTATATAAAAGTTTAGTATTTTTAAAATTAAAAAAAAAACAATAATTAAACTAAAAAGGTAATAGTTAACTGAATTTTGAACTAATAAGATGAAATTAGTCAAGTAATATGTGACTCACTTAAATCATAAAGTCATACGTTTGAATTTATCTTTCTCTTGATTCTGAATTATTGTAAGATTTAAAAAAAAAAATTGAATTTTGAAGGTATTATCAAAAACAATAATTGTTTTTTTTTATCTTTATAGTTATTGTTTTAAAAATAATGTTTATCATTAAAAAAAAAAAACAATTTTTTATTTGTTTTTTTGTTTGAAAAATAAAAGAAAAAGGTTTTTATTTTATTTTATTATTTATGTATCCAAACAGGGTTATGTAGAAAATCAAAAGAATATTTCATAAAAATTAAAAAAATAAAAAATAAATAAATAAAGGAGATGTATAATTAACAAATGGACATTCTATATCAATTTAAAATTTTATTTTAAATCTATATTCATAATATCCATTTTCTTGTAATCCACGAACAAGAAAGGAAAATATAATTAATGGGATTCTAGGACCTATCTGACCCGAATCCTGATTAATTGGATAATTAATAATTTCTTTTGTTTGGATTTTCTTTTTATTTTTTTTATTTTTTTAATTTTTATTTTTTTAATTTTGGGTTTTAATTTGGTCTTCAATTTGTGAATCCCGCCCTTGTTTCCCTCCAAATTCTGATCTGCTTTTCGATTTTCTTGGTGGGAAATTCTGCATTGTTGCACTTACTCATACAACTAGTTAATAAAAAGTTATAAGAACAAGTTCCTCTTATGTGCAACTTACCAAATCATATTCTAATGTGCAATAATTTTGTTGACGGAAAAATTTAGTTAATAAAAAGTTATACGGCCAAAGCGACACAAAAACAAATAGTGAAGATCGAGGGTTGAAATGTCATTGCCAAGATGGAATATGGGTTTCCTCGAGAAGTTCTATGTCATCATGAGAACTCCCATTACTAGTTTTGGTTATCACATACTATACTATCAATTAAAACCTATATCTTGGAAAAAAGGGAAAAAAAAAAAAAAAGTAACATGTTAGAAGCGTTGGTTATTGACCGATGTTCATGCTCTAACGATCAAGTTAGCAAATAGTTTTAGAGAGAGAGACAGAGAGACAGAGAGTCTAAGGTGAGAAGAGAAGAGTTTGACTTTGCAAAAAGAGTATATACCTTGTTCTTGGAGACTCCCTCTATCTATAGGGAGTGGTTGATGCATGCTGACACTTAAGCCAAATTTGAGGGTGTCATGCCTCCTAAAATTCTTAGAACATGTGATTTCTCGGTCATGCTTTACACGTCAAACCTTTATCATTATTGAGTAAATCAAGGGATTTGATAATCACATGGAAGGTTGTTGGTGATTATGAGTGTAAGAGATACGACGGCCCTAGAATATATGGAAGGAGGCCAAAAGGGTTTGGGATATTTCTACTTTTGGTAGCTTGGTAGTCAGTTTCAGGAACGTCTCGTGCCAAATGTTTTGAGAAGGGTGTTTGCTAGTATTAGTAGGGAGGTTCCATTCTCTGGAGCCTATGGGAAAACCGCAACTCCACGATCCATAATGGCTCTTGTAGAGCTGCTGCAGACCTCCTAAACTGGTCCTCGAGTCTTTTGGCAGAGTATCAAGGTACTAAGAGAGCTTTTCTTCCTATTGAAAGACTCTGAGATTGGTTTGGGTGCTGCTATTAGGGATGCTTCTGGCAGGGTTGTAGCCGCTGTATCAAAATATGTGGCGGGCTTTATCACCGCAGAACTAGGTGATATGTTGGCACTCAGGGAAGGTTTGCTACTTGCCAAAAGTTTTAATTTGATTATTTCGGTGGCTGAGGTTGATGCCAATAATGTTGCATCCATGCTTAATTCTGATGTTGCATCTTTGAGTGATGTTTTTCTCTTAATTAATGATATTAAGGCTCTCTGTAAAGTGGGGGGTGAGGTTGGGAAATGGTTTGGCTTATCATATTGCCGCTTTCGCATTTTCCTCTATTAAGAGGCAAGTTTGGTTCTTTGTCTCTTTTATGATTACAGTTTGTTTAAAAAAAAAGATAATCACATGAGATTTGGCTTGATATTGGGATTAGGTGGTTCAATATTCTCTGTATCTATTGACGTGGATTTTTCGTTGGTAGAAAAAGTCAACAACGATTTAAGGATTTATGCAAACCTAGAACAGAAAATAATGAAAAAGCAAAGAAAGAATGCAGGAACAAAAGATTTTACGTGTTAAAACTAGGGTTGCATATTTTCTCTCGAATCCCCATTTTTTCGTTTCCCCATCCTCATTTGGGAGAAATTTTTTAGGAGAAAATGGGGAAATGGGGAGGGATAAGGATGAAAATCATCCCCAAATTGAAATGGGGATGGGGATGGGGAGACCCTTCTCCGGGTCTCCCCATTTCCCCATTTTTCCCACTAATATAGTGAAATGGGGATGGGAGGGAGGCCCCATCCCCATCTCCTCATTTCCTCCAAAATATTATAAAAATAATTATATATATATATATATTGTAATGTATTTTCTTTGATACTATTTTGTAATGTATATATATATATTTGATATTATTTTGTAATTATTTTCTTTTGCATTTATAATGGAATGTTTTTTTTTTTTTTTTAGTTTAATTTGTAATTTTCAACCAAATAGGGAAATGGGGGAATGGGGTAAACGGGGAAACAGGAAAATGGGGAAATTGGGATGGTGATAGGAGGACCTCCCCCCAAAACTCCCTCATACCCATTTTCCCCAAATGGGGAAAATGGGGAGGGATGGGGAAGGGTTTGAGAAGTGGGAATGAGGATGGGGGACCTATATCCATCCACATTTATCCATCCACATTTCCCCAATGTGCAACCCTAGTTAAAACCCTAAGTCAGGGAAACATCCACGGTTGTTGGTGACGACGAGGAAGAGAAATTGATGGATTGTTGGCAACACAACAAAAAGATAATATATATTTGGTTTTGAAAACTGATTTTTGAAGGATCATCTATTTTCTTGTTCCTTCTGATGTAGGGTGTGAGCTTCAACTCCTTCTTGAGATCACTGAAGTCCTTAGCCCATTCCTCAGCCATCTCCCTCACTAACTTCTCTAGATCTCTCTAACTCTTCAGAATCTCCTCTTGTTTCTTCTTAATCTGCGTCTACCTCTGATTCACCACTCATATCATTGCTCAGCTCCACATACAAATCTGCATTGTCTTCCCTTGATTGCTTCATTACAGCCAAGATCTTGTTGCTTATGGATAGGCTGGTGTCATCCTCCTCAGCTGTGTTATAATTATCACTACCCAATCCATCTATAGGATCACCCTCTGGCTTGACCTTGAGTTCGATCTCCTCCAACTTTACTAGTACCAGCCTCTGATCCACACTTTCTCTTCCTTTTCTTGCTTGGCTCACCAACCACCTCATGCCTCTACTAGTGAACAACTTACACCAAACCTTTCATCCCAAGTCAGTAAGTGGGTTCTTCAGCTTTCAAATTGTGAAGTGAGCATTTGGAGTCTAGATTTTCTCACCGCCATGGTTCCTTCATTAGTTACTTGAAGAGCATCTCATGCTTCCTCAGAGGTTACTAGATTTCGGATGTAGGTGAATTGGTGACTATCCACACCACCAAATATGGCATTCACCGCCTGATGATGCCATCTTGCCAAATTAAACTCATTAGTATACCACTCACTTCTAAGCTTAGGAACAACCGACTCATAGTCAACAATTTTAAACCTAATTAATTTCTTTTACTCTTAGAAGAAATTCATAATTATATACTCCAAAACTCAACAAGATTTTTTTTAATTTTTTAAAGGCTAAGCATTAATACTATAACATAAATCAGAATCTATCCAAGACTCCAAGTAGGCACACGGGCATCTGGGCATTTTTTTTAAGGCAAAGTTTTGGAAATCAAATAGGCATCATGAATTCATGACTAAAATAAGTAAAGGTTAGCAAAAAGTATCTAATTTTGAGGTGAGATGCAACGATGGGACTAGGGCAACGATGTCGAGACGGGACGAAGACAGCGACGATAAGCCTGGTGAACTAGTGATGGCGAGCGAACAACGACGTGGGAAGTGGGAATAGTAGTGACTAGTGATGGTGAAGGAATGTGACGAACTTCAAATTGTTTTTCTTTTTAGGGAACTTCAAATTACCTTTTATATTTAAAAAATATATATTTAAAATAATATATTACGGGTCAGACGGGGCAGGTTGGGGCAAAAGGGACCGCCCCATACCCGATCCGGTAACCCGGCTGGGTCAAAAAATTTGCCCTAGTCTCGCCCTGTTACCTGCTTTCACTGCCCAAAACCTGACCCAAACAAACCAGGGCCCCCGCGGGTTGAGGATTTTTGTCACCCTTAATGCCAACAAGTCCCGAACATGAGTGTTACATCTTAAAGATAAAATTTCCTACAACGCTAAAGGCTTCACACTTGTTGTTGTGTACCTGCAAATTGTGAAAGGAATTACTAATAAAATTGCTATAATTGGTGCACCTATGGATGAAGATGATTTGACCATATGAGTACTAAGAGGTCTTGGCCCTGAATTGAAAGACATTTATGTTGTCATTTGATCTTGAGATTCACTATTTCATTTAAGGAACTTCATATAAATAAGTAGAGCATGAAGGATTTATCAAACGTGAAGAAAAAAAATCAAGATAATGTTGAGATCACAACCAATGACTCAAAATAAATCTGGTAATGGTAAACAACGTAGTGGAAATAATTCCTTAAAAATGTACGCTACTTCAATTCAAACACTAATAGCAACAATCGGAGTCCTAACAATAACACAAATGACAACAATTAGCAACACCAAAAATTCACATGCTAGTATTATGATAAACCTAGCCATATTGCAAAACAATGTTACAAGATACATCCACCTCGAAAAACGATTTCTAATTCTAATTCATATTCGTTAATCGTATTTATTTTATTTTATTTTCAAAAAAAAAAAATTGTAAAACAAAATCAGTGTTAAATTTGAAAAAAAAAAAAATGGGCCAACTTTTAGATGTTTTCCATGTTTTTCACTTTTGTTTTTTTTTTTTTTTACTGTTATTTCTTCTTCTTCGACAATGTTCTTCATCGTCATTGTTGTTGTTGTTCTTCTTCTTCCAGACTTCTTCTTCTTCTTCTTGGAGCATTTGATGCCGGAGGAGGTGAGATCCTCCTCCGTTGACACCAATCTGGCTCCAACATCGGAGACTCCCAAAATCTAACAATCTGTCAAAAAAATTCCCCAAAATCTCTATCGTTCCAAATCATTAACTTTTTATTTTTATTTTGAAATAACCGTTAAAAGAAATCTTGATCTATCGTTTAAGCTTTTGAGCTGGTTTTCGGTAACACTAACATGTCCACCATTGATGAGTTGTTGAAGTTCTACAACTACTCTGTTTTAATCAATCTGATACAACAACAACCACACAATGATTTTTTGTTTTATGGATTTACTTCTTTTTTTTTGTTTATGGTCGCGGTTTTTTTTTTTTATTATTGTTTTTTATTTTATTTTATTTTTTTAATTAGCTTTTTGATGTTTGATTGGCTTACTTTAAATGTCTTTTTTGGTGGAGTGAAAATTGAAAATTATTTGGAAGTTTTTGTGTAGCAATTGTTTTGGGTGATATGCTTCAGAATCCAGATCCATGCTCCTTTAATTTTTTATTTATTTATTTTTCTTTTTGAATGATTCTAATTATTTTTCATTTAATTTATATTTAATAAAACATTAATGTTAAATTTATTAAATTCTTTCATTCCATGTAATTTTTATTTAATAAAAAAATTATGATGTAGTTAATAATTATTTGGGATGACTTATTGTCGATTTTTGATATTTGTTGTTTAACCCAACGGACGCGTTTTTAGTGTTTCTATTTTTAAGAATACTGATTTCCATATATGTTACCAGATATGTTTTCTAATTTCGAAACTGAAAAAAATAAAATAAAATAAAAATATGTTTTCATTTTCACTTTTATTTTTAAAAAATTGCATATGAAAAACGTTTACAGGACGTACCTACATCATTATATCTAATTTTAATAGCTTGGCTTTGGGGGCATCCCCATTTCCTCCAATTCCCCCAAAATCTATTTATTATTATTATTTTTTTATTATTTTTTAATAATTAGTATTTTTTCCATTACCCCACTTTCCCAATTTAAATCCAAACTATATATACTTCATTAATTCTAAAACTTAAAAAAACCTAAACCTAATCTTAAAAATAAAAAATGAATGTATTGGATTTTATAATTAATTTTTCTTAATTTGTAATAAGTAGTCAACAGGGTCAGAGGTGGAAACGGGAGAAACGGAAGAATCGGGAAAAAATTCAGGGAAACATAGAAATGAGACTGGGGATGGGGATGGGGATACCTCCCCAAACTCCTCCATCCCTATCTTCCCCAAATGGAGAAATGGGGGGATGAGAGAAAGTGTTGGGAAGTGAGAATGAGGATAGGGACGTAAGGACCATTATCCATCCCTATTTTCACAATACCCATCCCTATTTTTGACCCTGGGGACTTTCATTTTTATAAGTAAGCAAACATTACGAAATTCAAACATGATTAAAAATATAGTTTATGATCTTATGAACTTAAGAGAAAAAAATATAGGCAAATGACTTTTTATTTTTGTCGATAGTTCCAACAAGTTTGTCAAAGAAAATCAAATAATTAAAGGACTGGGCTGCCTGTGCAGGTACTGAATCAATTCAGTCCTGCAAGCCAGATGTTCATGGAGATATGGAAGATCAAATATGTAGATACTCAGCAACTTTTTTATTGCTATTTTCAATAGATGATCAGTGTCCATTGTCATTCAAAATGCACTCTAAAATAGAAGAAAAACTTTATAAATAAATAAATAAAAACAAAGGAAAAATAGGAGAAAACCTTGTGTGGGAGCTAGGCGAGACCGTTCAAAAGATTTCTAAATTAGTAAATTTTGTATTACGCCTAGGAATGATCATTTTCCCCTAAAACCCCAAATCCCCAAATTCTCATCCCTATTTTTTTTAAAAAAATAAAAATAATAATAATAATAATAAAAATAATCCCCAGATGGGGTGGGGGATGGGGATGAATTCAAATTGAAATGGGGATGGTCCTCCAAAACCTATTTTGTTTTAATAATTAGTATTTTCTTCGCGTGTTTACCCTATGTTCCTCACTTCATTAAATCTAAAATTTAAAACCTTAACCTAATCTAAAAAGTTAAAATTGAATGTATTGGATTTTAGTTGTATGTATTTGATTTTATTTGTATTTGTATTGAAATTTTTATTTTGCATGTTATAACATATAAGTATTTTTTTTAAAAAAAAAATTAGTCAATCATGTCAAACAAAAAACCGAGGAAATGAGAGAATCAGGGAAAAAATCGGATTGGAAAAATGGAGAGAATAGGGGAATCGGAGAAATGAGGGTGGGGAAACCTCCCTTCAAACTCCCGCATCTCCATTTTCCCCAAATGGGGGGTGGAGGAAGAGGTTGGGAAATGGGGATGAGGATAGGGATCAATATCCAGCCCCATTTCCCTAATGTCCATCTGGTTCAACTTTTTCACCAAAAAAATTTGTCAATTTAACAACTTTGCAAACATAATAATATTTTGGTTAAATTCTTTCCTTACACATATGTTGTTAAGGATCTGTAAATAGGAACGTCCCTAGTTTGAGGCAAGAGCTAGAGCAATGTCCATGAATGGCCAACCAAAAATCCACCTATACTTCTTGGGAGGGGGTATTTATATTTTATAGGAAAAGGCTTTGAAAAAAATAAAAAACAAAAAACAAAAAACAAAATTTAATACATGTCTACAAAACAACTACACCATTTTATAGGAGAAGGGTTTAAAAAAAAAAAAAAAAAAAATTAATACATGTCTACAACACAACTACACCGACAAGCTAATAATTCAGTTTGAACTTACCACTTGAAAAAAAAAAATTAAGTACACTTGAAATCCAAGAAAAAAATAAACAAGAAAAATACTTTTTCATTTGTAGCAAAGGAAGAGTTGTGTTTGCATTTTGCTTTGATTGTCTGGTGTTTTGGTTTCGAATGAAAGAAGTCACACAATTTAACAATTGAAATATGAGGACAAAACGAAAATGAAAATCAATTGGCAATAATGAGATAATTATTCTCTTTTATTTGTAGCAATTAAATCATTTGAATTAAGGATTTAAGTTTCCTTTTAATTTTGAAATAAAACTAAAACGGCAATAATCACCTGTGATTGATATCCTTAAATTCAAAATGGAAATCAATTGGTAATAATGAGAGAATTATTCTCTTTTAATTGTAGCAATTAAATCATTTGAATTGATGATTTAAGTTTCCTTCTATTTTATTTTTTAAAAAAAAAAATTAAAAAGGAACCAGTCTAGTACCAGTTCCGCAATTTGAAGAACCAAAACCAGAACACGAATTTTCTTATTCCAATCCGGTTCTAAAAGCCACGGTTTCAGTTCGAATCGAACCATGGTCACTTCTACCTCATTTTCATGTACCAATCTATGTTTCCATCCAGCACCCATCATATACGACTCAAACTCAGGGTTCAAAAAATTTTTGTCACTATTTGGAGGGGCTTTTGTGAGAATGTCACCGGTTTACTAATGTAAGTTTAAAAGACACCTATTTAGGTGACCAGACAAAAATACCCTCATTCTTGTCAGTTTGCGTCTGAAGAGAAAAAAGTTGAGAGAGAGAGAACAGTGGAAAGAGAGACCTTGGGTGCAAGAAATCCGGTACTAAATCTCACGGGAAACCTGCCGGCGGTGGCGATACAGTCTTGAAATCGACGAGAAGGTGATATGATTTTCTGACGCGTTTTTGTTGTTGAAACTTTTATTTGCGTTTGATGTTGGATGTTCATTTGATTTGATTTGTTGTTGATTAGGTTTGATTGATTAGGTTAGGGTTTAAATTTATGAAAAAATTATGTTGAACACGATGAAGTTCTGGGTTTTCAAGCCTTTTCCGAGCTTTTCACATGTAATCCGAGCCTTTTCCGAGCAATTTGAATAGGTTTCTGCTATTTGAATCTCCGAGCCTTTTAAAACATTTTCCGAGCCTTTTCCGAGCCTTGTCATATATAATCCGAGCCTTTTACAAGCAATTTAAATAAGCTTCTGCAATTTGAATCTCCGAGCCTTTCACACTGGCTCCGAGACTTTTAAAATAGGATCCGAGCCTTTTAAAACATTGTCCGAGACTTTTAAATAGTAATCCGAGCCTTTTAAGGAATATGAATAGGTTTCTAGAATTAGAATCTCCGAGCTTTTCATATAGTCTCCGAGCCTTTTCATATAGTTTCCGAGCCTTTTCATATAGTTTCCGAGCCTTTTAATATATTGTCCGAGCCTTTTCATATATCCGAGCCTTTTCATATATTGTCCGAGCCTTTTCATATAGTTTCCGAGCCTTTTCATATATTGTCCGAGCCTTTTCATATAGTGTCCGAGCCTTTTCATATAGTTTCCGAGTTTCCGAGCCTTTTCATATAGTGCCCGAGCCTTTTCATATAGTTTTCGAGCCTTTTCATATAGTGTCCGAGACTTTTCATTTAGTGTCCGAAACCTTTCATTTTTATATTATTTATTTTATTTAACTAGATATATATTTTTTATGTCAATATGCAGATGAGGAATCAACTAAAAGATTCGCTTAAAACTCCAGAGGAAGAAAGGTATTCGGGGAAAATAACTTGACATGACCATTTTGATGACCTTACAGATATCGACAACGCACTTAACAAGGTACCTGAACATCTTGCGATCGAAGAACGACGTCGGTATACTGAGTCGTGTTTTGGACACCTCCTTCGGATGGATCGTGGGATGAAGTTTTCAGCTGGCATTGTACATCGGTTGCTTATTCGCGAGTTGCATCACGATGGGCCTGAAGATGAGATGAGATTTTTGTTAGGAAGGCATTCGGTCCGGTTCTCAAAGGTTGAGTTTTGTCTAATCACCGGATTGAAGTTCGGAGAACTTCCTGACACGTCGACCTATGATATGGTAGAGAATGGCATACACCAGCGGTACTTTGAGGGTCGAGATGAGGTCGAGTATGCAGAGCTGAAAGCCGTTCTACGGATTGGTGTTTTTTCTGAGCAGTACGATGCGGTTAAGCTTTGCTTATTGTATATGCTTAACTGGATACTGATGGGGTTGGACGAGAGAGAGAAAGTTCCAGTATGGCAGTTTCGCCTAGTCGAGGACTTGGACGCTTTTGATGCGTTCCCGTGGGGTGCACACGTGTATAGGCGGTCTATATACGGTTTCAAGCATGCGTTGGATGGTCGACGTAGGTGGTTTGAACAACGCCAGCGACGAAAGGGCGTTGATGTACACACCACGGAGACATATAACATATATGGGCTAACGCACGCCCTGTTGGTGAGAATTTTGAATTTGTTATTTTTTTCATATGACTTATGTATTGTATTGGATTCTTATCGTTCTTAGCTGTTTTGTAGATATTTGCTTTCGAGGTTATCCCCGAGCTTGGCAACAGCGGATGTGGGAAGCGGAGGGAAATCGAGCTCTCCCCCCGAATTCTAAAATGGGAGTTGAGTACGTGACCGAGGGGGGAGAAGTTGAATAGTATTTTCCTTGAAAGTGTAAATATCTATATATATATATATTTTATGTTCATAACTATTAGTATGTATACAATTACAATGGTCTAACTGCAATTTCAGATGTTTGCGAGGGTGAAATTGGTGCCGACGGCAACTGAGAGGGCTGAACGGTACTTCGAGGGCATTTCCCAGGGAGGCAGTTTGTATGATGCTGATCTCGGTGATATACCTGTTCCCGTCTCTGACCCCGAACGATATACAACTGCTGGAACCAGTGACACTGAGGGTCCGTCTTTCGAACCCAGTGATACGGAGGGTTCTGACTCGGACGGTCGTCATATTCGTCTTGCGAGGACTAGGCGGGTTCGATTCACGTTGCCTAGAGAGCCTCGAACTAGAGATGACTCTCGAACTGGAGATGACTCACGAGGAGGCGTTGGAGGGCAAGCAGAGGTACGTATAATTCTTTTTACCGTATTATTTAATTTCAATCGAGTGAATGGTTTTAGTACTGACAATTTCGAAATCCTTTCAGGACCGTCGGTATACTGAACTAATGGATGCGTTACGCGAGTTATAGGAGGAGGTGCGAAAGAGTAATGAGAAACGAGATCAACAGCATCAGGAGTTGCTAGATTTGATTCGGGGGCTTCAGGGTTCGACGTCGCACGCCCGTACTCGAGGTACACGGTTCGATGACCCACCCTTCGATGACCCAGACGGACACCGAGACTTCAGTCCCAGAGGGAGGACAGGTAGTCATCAGGGTGATCAGCAAGGGCCTGGTGTGACACCACGAGAGGAGGTTACTCGTGGTACTAGTGGTACTGATACAACACCTATGGAGATAGAGGAAGAACCTCAGCAGGTTTTACCAGACCAACCTGTTCATTCTCAAGAACTGGTACAGAGCACCTCCTTACAGCACACCCCTCCCGTCCTCCTGGTGCAGAGCACCCCTTCATTTATTCCACAGAGACAGAGATCCCCAGTCTCAGTGCACCCAAAGAGCTTACACCTGCAGGCGATCGACGGCGACATAGTTCCAATGTACAGCGCACCCCTACAGGCGATACAGGGGGACATAGTCCGTCAACACATCGCACCTCTGGAGGCAATACACGGGGACAGAGTTCCTCCTTACAGCTCAGCCATCCAGTGGATCACATCCTTTCTGTGGACCGGATTACCCCACCCCTTCAACGTCAGGATCGGGTTCGCAGGGCAGGTTGGCAGCAGCGGACCCCATACACTGACCCCTCTCGGCCGAAGAGGCCAAGGATTAGGCCACAACCAGCACATGTATGGGCGCCCCACGCATTGATAGATCCTGACCACCTTGCGGCGTACCAAGCCTATAAGAGGAACTCGACTGGGGAATTGTAAGTATAATCGCAAATATTACAAAAATTATTTTGTATTTTGAAACTGCTAAGTAAAACGACTTTCTTATATAACTTTTTCAAAAATTATGCAGGCGTGATGTGGATCTACTCGAGCCAGTTGGTGTCCCTTGGTTCCAACGATTTCAAACGAACAGCATGGAGTTGGAGGATACGGTATGGTCCTTACCTGAACATTGTGTATAAGATGTTTCTGAAATAGTAGAATGCTAACAATACAAAATGTTGAAATTGTCAGCATATGGACGCGTACTTGCATATTCTGCGGAAGCGTCAGAGATATTACTCCACTGTCTACGGTCCGAGGATCAACATACAGGATTCACAGTTCTATGTAAGTGTTTAATTTGTACGGCTTTTGAACATCTATTTATGTGTTTCGTACATCTTTTATCTAACGTTTTATAAATTTTCTTTGTACAGTCATGGTTATTGAATGACTGGGAGAGATTGATGGGAAGTGGGGCCGACAAACCCCGCCGCAGTTGGTCTATGTTCAAGCATCAGTGGTCCGCTGAGGACCTTGCGGTGGTACGTGGATTGGTCCCGGCAGGAACCAAACCATGGAACGAAGTTGACGTGGTCAGTGTTTTATTTACATTGTTTGAATTTGAATTTTAAATAAATTTCCCATTGATAACACTTTGTTGAAACACATACAGGTTTTGATTCCTTGCAACCTTGGACGTACGCATTGGGCACTAGCCAGCGTCGACCTCACAACAGGGAGTATTTACCTGATGGACCCGTTCAGACAGGAGGTACCATTTCGCCATAGGAAAACGCAGCTCGCTTGCTTACGATATTTTTTACCGTCGATGCTGCATGCGTTGGACTTTCACGGTTGCAGACGGAGGGGCGATATGACGTATACATTGCAGAATAAGCCCTTTCCACTCAACATTGTGTCTAGAGACCGTGTGCCCCAACAGGATAGAGGGTATGACTGTTTAAAGATCTTATTCTATCCTAATCGGTTTTAATAACATTCAATTCTAACGGTTGTTTATGTGGTGAATTGCAGTGGTAACTGTGGTGCCCATACTTTGAGATTGATAGAGTACCTGGCAGCGAACAGGGATACGTTCGACTGGTCAGAAAACGAAATGGGCACCATCCGAGAGAAGATGGCTGTGGAGGTTTATTGTAACTCAAAGGATTGGTCTTCCAGTTAGTGATTTAGTTGATGTACATAACATTTGAGTAATGAAATGAAATTATTTTTAAAAAAAATTTAGTTGTTTGCAATTAACACTTGAACACACATTTGATATATTGAAATCCATAAACAATACAATGAATTGTAGACACTATAACAAAAGATACAGTATGGCATTAAACGAACAACCAATAAATATATCATAATAGTTCAACATAAAAAAGCATAATAACCAACGGTCTCATAACACAACTATATCGAGCATGGTTCCCAACGTCTGGACGATGTTGGAAGACATCAAGTTGGAGACATGTTCCTCTTGTACTGCCTTGTTATGTTTGATCGCCTTCCTCAATGGCTCCATTCATTCCACGGTAGAGTCTTTCTCAGGGCACGTTTGTTTGTTGTGTCCAATTGAATGACAGATGCTGCACTTGCGACGGTATTCATCGGGAACACTTATGCTGGGACCTTCATTAACCATCGGTGGGTTGGAGCACCGCCTGCTATTATGTCCTGATTGTCCACATCTTCTACACGACTGTGTGGTTGTCCTCTCCGAAGACGAGGCATGTCGACCCTCCATCGGGCGACCTGATTGTCTCTTCGACTTTGGATTTAAAACCACCCGAGATGCGATGTCGGATGGCACTACCCATGAAGAAGGATGGCCAACAGGCATAATAGGAACCGAGTATGCATCAATAAGTGTCTCTCTCTTGTAGTAGTCCGCACACAGAGGCATGATTGTCCTGATTGTCCACATCTTCTACACGACTGTGTGGTTGTCCTCTCCAAAGACGAGGCATGTCGACCCTCCATCGGGCGACCTGATTGTCTCTTCGACTTTGGATTTAAAACCACCCGAGATGCGATGTCGGATGGCACTACCCATGAAGAAGGATGGCCAACAGGCATAATAGGAACCGAGTATGCATCAATAAGTGTCTCTCTCTTGTAGTAGTCCGCACACAGAGATGTGAAATCCAAGTTTCGCTCCCTACAACAATGAAAACAATGAGATTCACGAACCCAAATAATATAAATCGTTAACTGTAACATCTCATGTACCTTGCCGCTGCGAGTGCATGAGAACATGGGAAATGGTCCATTTGGAATTTGTTGCATGTGCAAGTCTTCAAGTGTAAGTTAACCGTCCATTGGTTTCCCTTCAATTTGACGGAGAATATGTTCCAGTCAACTGGATTTACGGTCATATAATTGCACTTCTCGACACGTTTTAGGATCACAAGATGTGCTGCGTCGGTCAGTTGATGACGCATGGACCGTGCAGCTGCATGACGATCGTGAAACCACTTTTGTAGCATATTCCTAATGAACTCCGCCAGTGTCATCATTGGCAGTTGCCGTGCGAATTTTAGGCATGAGTTTATGCACTCAGCAACATTTGTGGTCATCAGCCTGTACCTTCTTTGGGGACAGTGTACGCGAGACCACTTGTGTGGACCGGCAGCAATGGCATATTCGAATGCACCCTTGTGCAGCCTATGTAACTCCTCCATGTGCCTGTTATAATTGAATTCACTGTACGTCCTAGCTGCTGAATCCATTATGTCGGCAACATCCTTTCTGTGGAATCGCTTCTTCATATTTTCACCAAAATGCCAGCAACATATAGTATGGGTTGCATAAGGGAACACTTTAGAAATCCCCGCTTCAATGCTTGCATGGCGATCGGAAATGAAAACCAGATCATCTATATGACCAAGGGCACCCCTCAAGCATTCCAAAAACCACTCCCATGAAAAGTTGTTTTCTGAGTCACCGTACCCAAAAGCAATTGGATACACCTGTTCATTACCATCTTGTGCAGTTGCAACAAACATTGTACCCCCGAATCTTCCCTTCAAATGGGTACCATCAACTGCAATCACATGACGCATATACCTCCGAAAACCTCTAATTGAGGACCCTAACGATATGAAAAAGTACAAAAATGTATCATCGTCTGCGCATTGTAAGTCGGTGATTGTGCCAGGATTTTGCTGTTCCAAAACGTACGCAAACGATGGTAACAATTTGAAACTTTCTTCATGCGTTCCATAGGTCAAGGACAATGCATATTGCAAGGCATCATGTGCCTTACTGTACATGACTTGGATGCCATACATTGTTTTCATATCGGCGATTATGTCCTTCGGACGCATGAGACGACCATCATGTTGTTGAAGTCTAGGTGCAATGACTTCTCCGATTATGACTGCACTAGCTTGTCGGTGGCGACGGTGAACCTCCTCCAAAGGACAACTGTGTTGGTTGACAAAACTTCTGACTTGGAAGTAAGTCCCTTCATCTCTCCTCACCGCTCTTAATTTCCACGTACAGTTGTCAATGATGCAAACTAGATGTAACGTTGTCTTATTAGACCTTTTCACCTTCCATTCAAAGTTCTCCCGCATTGAAAAAAGGCCAACTAGCCTCTTCAAATCCTTTTTACTCGGGAAAAATTGACCTTTATAAATCATGCATGTAGGTTCTTGCGTTGCCAAGGTGCTGCTTCTACCAATACCAAACGAGTATGAATCTGCTCCGGGAATAACCCACGTTATCGTATTATCAGAATCAGATACAGTTATATTATGTCGGACCTCGGAAGTCCCAGGCATATTTGGTACAGTGCAACTAACTCCTTGTACATGTCTTCCTTGTGTTTGAATTTGTGTACGCTCTTCATCCACATTTTCTAGATCATCTACCTGTTCATTATTTGCCTCATTATCCACCTCATGGTCACTGCTCAATTCGACAACCAAACACATCGCCAAATTGAGGTTCAACTACTTGGTCAACCGCTACCGGTGGGACACCACACATGTTTTCCCCACTTTCGGCGAAACTCCTTTGGGGATATAGTTGGTTGCTACCGCTAAAGGATCCAAATTGTTGGGTATTTTCAGGAGGAGGAATATCATTCCCTATCACATCTCCAGGTGTCCTCTGAGTTAGACTTACACATACTTGAGGGATCACCCGATCTTCCCCTAGCATAAACTGAACATCATCGTTATTTCTTATAAATGTACGACATGTACTGCCAGGAACGATTGATACTGATGCCAGATCAACATTGAATTTGTTTACATCATACTTCACAATGGTATGCACGATCGCCACCAATTCTTCGTAAGTCATATTCTTTGACACATACATTCCTTTGTTATCGGATCCAACAAACCTCTGACTTCCGTCGGGTAGTTGCTCCCATTGACCGTTGTAAGATATTACTATTCTAACCCGATTCATGATGCTGTCAAATTAATCAAAACTATTAATAAAAACTCAGGAGTACAAAATATTTTCATAAATTACATTTACAAAGGCTCGGGTGAGGATATATAAAAGGCTCGGAGAACACTAGCAAAGTCTCGAAGAATACATGAAAGTTTCGAAAAAGACATTTTTGGTCTCGAAAAAGTCTTTAAAAGACTCGATTAGTAATTCAATAAAAAGTCTCGGAGAAGACCTAACAAGGCTCGATTAGTGATTATTTGAAAAGTCTCGGAGATGACTTGAAACGTCTCGGAGAAGACTTGAAAAGGCTCGATTAGTGATTTTTGAAAAGTCTCGGAGATGATATGAAAAGGCTCGGAGAAGACATGAAAAGGCTCGGAGAAGACATGAAAAGTCTCGATTAGTGATTTTTGAGAAGACATGAAAAGGCTCGGAGATGACTTGGAAAGACTCGATTAGTGATTTTTGAAAAGTCTCGGAGAAGACATGAAAAAGCTCGGAAAAGACTTGAAAAGGCTTGGAGAAGACTTGAAAAGGCTCGATTAGTGATTTTTGGAAAGTCTCGGAAAAGACATGAAAAAGCTCGGAGAAGACTTGAAAATGCTCGAATAGTTATTTTTTAAAAGTCTCGGAGAAGACTTGAAAATGCTCGGACAAGACATGAAAAAGCTCGGAGAAGACTTGAAAAGGCTCGATTACTGATTTTTGAAAAGTCTCCGAGAAGACTTGAAAATGCTCGAATAGTTATTTTTTAAAAGTCTCGGAGAAGACTTCAAAAGGCTCGGACAAGACATGAAAAAGCTCGGAGAAGACTTAAAAAGGCTCGATTAGTGATTTTTGAAAAGTCTCGGAGAAGACATGAAAAAGCTCGGAGAAGACTTGAAAATGCTCGAATAGTTATTTTTTAAAAGTCTCGGAGAAAACTTCAAAAGGCTCGGAGAAGACTTGAAAAGGCTCGGACAAGACATGAAAAAGCTCGGAGAAGACTTCAAAAGGCTCAATTACTGATTTTTGAAAAGGCTCGGAGTAGACATGAAAAGGCTCGGACAAGACATGAAAAGGCTCGGACAAGACATGAAAATGCTCGATTAGTGATTTTTAAAAAGGCTCGGAAAAAGGTGACAAAGTCTCGGAGATCCACAATTGTCACAATGAAAATGTGAACAAATGAAAAGAAGTATTTACACGAAATATTACCTTGTTGTAATGAAGCACGTCCAGTTGTTTGGATCTTGAACTTCTATTTGTATTGAGAGACAGATAGAGAGAGAGAGGGAGAGAGAGAGAGAGAGAGAGACTAACCCTGTTATCGTTTTTGTTGGAAGTGTGGAGAGAGAACCAGACAAACACAATAACATAAATGATTATCTAAGGGCAATTTTGGTAGTTCACCATAATAGGTGCCTTTTAAACTTAAGTTATTAAACCGGTCATAGAGTCACCAAATGAGTTGGAAAAGGTGATACTTTCCACCATTTCCACCTCAAACAAAAGACATAAAATTCCTCCATTGTCCGTAGATGTTGAACTTGCTTGATCAACCTCAATTGCGGAACAACTTGTCACGAACCTTGACGAGGTAAGCTCTTCATCATCTAATTCCTCACATATCATTGTCAGTTTGTCACTCACACACATCTCATGACCACTAGATCTCAAAACAATATTTTTAAACCGAAACAATTAGTAGCTAAGGGCTTTCACCAACACTTAAGCATTGATTTCAAGGCCATACATTTCCTTTATACATTGTATACTTAGGAGCTAATCCCATCTCTTGGAGCTCACACAATCAATGTACAGTGGCATGATCCTCAGTTGCAGTCATTGAGTAAGGAACTTGACATCAAATTTGAAAACACACCCACCATTTACAACGACAATGTAGGCACAACATATCTCTGTGCCAATCAAGAATGAAGCATATAGCAATAGACTTTCCCTTTATCAAGGAACAAGTCTCTCTCGTAGTAAATTACAAGTATCTCATGTTTCATCCTCTGATCAACTAGCAGATGCTCATACAAAAGCATGACCAGCTCAGAATCAAGATTGGTGTCCTTAATGGGAACACCATCTTGAAGGGGTCATATAAGGGGAAAAAGCCGATCAAAATCAATTCCCTCCAAGTCAATAGCATGATACAAGCTCCAACAGCTAGCATCCTTGATCACAACACAATCAATCCTTTCATCACAACACAATCAATTCCTTGATCACTGTATAATTTACTCCAAAAGGGTAATGTTAGGCTTCCCAAACTACGTGGTATGTGCGTTGTCAACATCACATCCCTCACCACATTAACTTGATATTGACAACACATGTCACTTCATTTGAAGAGTTTTTTGAGAAAAAAAAAAAAACTAGGAAACCTTGCATTACTTATTCCAAAATTAGTCACTAATTCTAGCATAATCAGCTGCTCCTTTCATGTATCTATCAACTGTATCAGTATATATACACAGCAATTGTGCATCCTCTTTGGTCTTTACTTAGTACAACAAATATAATCAATCAATAGACCATGAAATGTAGCTGGTTCTTGAAAAACATATGCTAAGAGATTGGATTAGAAACATGTTGCAGGAAGTTTGACAAGAAAACAATCTGGCCACTGTTAAATGCTTTTCATATCCATTATAATTTTTTTCAGCCAGCAAATGGTTAACATCAAACACATAATAACAGTGAACAAATTGGATCTTCTGCTATAAATGTCTGTAAGTAGTTTGCCTTGGTACATCAGAAAATGAGAAAAATGCTTAATACAAAAATTTTGTTTCTATTCACAACCATTCTCTAGTATTCGAACACCACTGGTATATTTTCATCACTAGAGAGAGAGAGGGAGAGAATTAAGGAATGAATTATAATTGTAGATGAATTGCAAAGACAAGCCTTTTTGAGCCTCAGTGGCCTTAGCTAAACTCTTTAGCTATCTAAATCTCAGATCTTATATGGGGGTTTAACGGTTAAGCGACTAGATACTGCTGCAAATGTTTAGTTCTTTTCTTGTTCTTCAGCTTTCGGAATGCACAGGACTCAATCTGTCGAATTCGCTCTCTACTTACACCCATCATCTCCCCAATCTCTTGCAATGTTTTCATTCTTCCATCATCTAGTCCAAACCTCCATCTGACAACCTGCTTTTCCCTGGGATTGAGAGTGTCCAACACCTTCTCTAAGTCTTGTTTCATAAATTTCTTGATCAGTAGGTCTTCTGCTGTTTCTGCATCTGGGTTTGAGATTACTTCCTGGTGGTAAAATATAATGAACCAATCAGCAAGAAAGATAAATTTATAAATGCATTATGATGTAACAAAAACTTGAACAAAAATTGTCACATTAAGAGTGCATCCGAACTGGAATAAGACAGACCGAAGGTTTAAGATTCTGGTTGATTCCAAATTTCTGGTCAAGAGATCTTGGAGCTTTAGGAGTGAGTAATACTGCTTGGAGCCTCTTCATTGAGAGCCCTGTTGCCTCTGCTACTTCTTCGTTATTAGGCTGTCTTCCATTTTCAGAAAACAATTGCTTTCTAGCCTCCTTTACCCTATAAGTTGCCTCCACCATGTGAAACTGTAAACCCAAATAAACTCACAATAAGAAGGTATAAAAAGATATGAACATATGATGCATTTAGTACTAATACAACCTCATAAGAATCTACAACAGGAAGTTAACACAAGCTTAGTCAAAGAAGAAATAACTAAAACGTCAAAAGTAAAACTTACTGGTAACCTAATTGTCCTCGATTGGTCTGAAAGAGACTTCCGAACTGCTTGTTTAATCCACCAATGAGCATAGGTTGAGAATTTGAAACCCTTTGAAGCATCAAACTTTTCTGAACCTCTCACAAGGCCTCGACATCCTTCCTGTGAGTTGATGAGCAAGATTTAGATACGAAAATCATCAAAATTAAAGATTTAAACCAATTCTGCATTCCTTCTCTTTATAAAAGTTTACCCGTTTATTATTTAAAACGAACTAAATTAGTTTAGATTCATACGAGACCAAAGTATACACCTGCACAAGATCTTGGAGATTCATCCCAGCTCCTTGATAATTCTTTGCTATTGAAATAACAAGCCGTATATTGCTTTTTATCATTCTGTCTTTGCAAAGAATACCATAATTCATGCGCCTCCGAAGTTCTTTCAGTTCAACTCCTGCTGCTGCAGCCCATTGTGCAAAGGTTGGCTGACCTCCATATCGCTCTGCCAGCTCTTCCTGAAGCCTTTCTAATTTCAATAGATCCTGAATGACATCAGTTGAACTTTAGACATCAGAAATTTACTTGAGATGGAACTGGAATAAAAAATATACATACAAGTCACTTCAAAGAACCCAAAACAATCTTTTTGTTTGCTGCTTTCTTATCCTACTAAAACAGAGAGAAACTCCAATTAAGATTCCAGGTTTGCCTCAAATTTTACAGGATGGCCAACAATACATTGCCAGAGAACATATAAGTATAATTTGGAATTAAACGTTTCTGAGTAATGACTCAAAAGAAAGCCCCGCCAGAATTACAAGCTTCTCCACAAATAGCCTTCTGTCTAGGAAACCTTAAGTAATCAAATATAGCACAATATAATTTAAACATATTCCTACAAGTAATAGTATTATAAATTGGTCTCTTCAAGTGAAGCTAGGGTGTTTTCTACCATACACCTAATTTTTTTTCAGAATTCAGCATCTTTAATGGCTTATCTATACAGATCCAAACAAGGGATGAATTCTTTTTCTTTCTTTTTTCCTTAAATTTTTTCTTAACTTGATGTCAGCTAGGATCTGTCTTGGATAGAATGGTCCTCAAACCACTAAACCAACCAGTTATTCTGAGGGTATATCAGACTTCACAATCTGATAATAGACCAGATTGATTTTCCAAAACCTCAGGAAGACTTTTGTTATATCAAGTGGTTTTCATTTGCATGGATATTAATCACAAGGGTATATAACAATTCCATGGAACAAAATCAGCAATTCCATATGTCAAAAAAAAACAAAAAACAGAAATTCCAGAAGACCTGTTTCTTTGTAAAACATCAGTGTCATCATATATGAATCTCACACCTGTATTCCTTCTGATAACTCCAATTCTTCAGTGGCAGTGAGAAGCCTGGAAGAACTGGTAGTTGCTCTTAAGTAACGCAATGGATCAGAGTAGTCGACTTCCTGTAACGAAGCACGCTTTCTCCGGCTAGTAGAACCTGACCTCACAGACACAACATTGGCAGCAGCCTTCTCCACTCCCCTTGTTCTTCTGGCCTTTCGTTCAGTTTGCCGTCTTGATCTCACAGTTATGGTTTGGGAAATCTCTCCCTGCAGATGGTCCATTTCTTCTTGTGTCATCTCCAAATCATCAGATTCTTGTAATGTGTTTTGCATGGAATATTCTTCTTCCCGTAAATTTTCATCTGCCACAGAATGCCCTATTATACTAGCTCTTTCTTTTTCTGTCAGCAGAGCCCACTTGGATGGAGATGTGTCAGCGGAAGATGAAGTTGCAGGTTTACTCTTTAGTTTTACAGAGTTGTCATTGTTGACTAATAAGGTTGCATCTTTCGCAACCTTGGCAGCAGCTCTTGCAAGAGCAACTGCTTCAGCAGCAGCTGCAATAATTACCGCCTCATCACTTGTAAGAAGTGTTTCTGTAGCTAAAGTTGCTCCTATGTTTGCCTGCAGATGTATTGAAGATGATTAAAATTACAACCTTATATATAAGCAGTATCATCAAAACTTGTAGCAACCATCAGATATTTGCATTAACATTTCAGAATCAGGAGGCCTTCTAAATGGATACCATTTTTATGATTTGGATTACAGGAAAAACAAAAAAAACGATCAAAAGCCAATAAATTTCACACACAAGATGATATGATAACCTTTGCACCATTTTATGTATCATGCATGCTATGAACAGTTTTTATTTGTCCATTTGTAGGCAACAAAAAGAAAAGAAAGAGCAAGTAGAGAGACACTCATTACTTTTTTTCCCCTTCTTTAAAGGGGAGAAATACTAAATTATGTATAAATCAAGGAATAGATAACCAGCATATGTGATGCAGAATGTCCTAACTTTGGTAAATACCAAAACTTCATGCTCTGGTAGACAGACCAAATATGACATTTACAAGGCTCTTCTTGCATAAGCATTGTGTATGACATAAGATCCACGTTAAGTTTATTGATAAGGTAGAGGTGGAGGGCTGTGTGTGTGGAAAGTCATACTTCTGCTGGTGGACCAAATGCCCCAGTAAATGCCCATGGTCTGTTTGCAGCAACTGAATTTGAATGATCTTCTAAAGAAGGTAATCTGAGCTTCTCCACATCAAGGACCGCAGCTGTTGCTGTTGATGTTGATGGTGATGTAGTAGATAAACTACATTGTGTCCGAAAACAGAGAGACTCTTTATTCTTTGCTGCAGAATCCAATCAAGAACATTTATGTTAATGAGATCTATGATTCTACATAAAATATCACAAACGTAAAGCTTACATAATTTTCTCTTCAACAAATAAGATCCTTGATGTTGATAATTCAGGATGATTTTATGCTTTTAACGAGCATTACAAAGTAATGAGTAAAACAGTAATTGCACTTTGAAATGTTATAATGAAACACCTCGAAGAGAGGTCATCATCCAGGTCAATTCCAATCAAGGAGTTTATATAAGAAGACTTGAATTATAACATCAAATCCAACAATGTACCTTATTGATCATTTAAGAGGATGTAAAAACAATCAAAACTAGATAAAGTACGAGCAAATGTGTATCTATACAACCAGATCTGCTTAAGGACTTGAACACATTATTACAATTTTTACAATTTTTTACATAAAATATTTAGAAAAAGAAAGTGACCGCGCCTGTGGATGACTACCTCAGCTGACAAAAGCCAGGTCATAACTTGATAATTAGATAAATCTCAGAATCCCTAGCCTTAAGTTATGTAAAGAAAAGAATATTGCCTAGCTAGTCTGTCAACTATCAAAGAATATTATTGATCACCAACTCAATTGAAGAAATAGCATCTGTAATGGTTATTTATAACAACTCCGGAGGCATAGATATAAAATTAAATTGTGAAGAAAAAAAAAAACCAACTAAACATCAAGTAATAAGATCTCCTGAGTGCTAACAGAGATGTTGACAATTTTCTTTTGCGGGAATCATGATTAAAGTCACTTTCGTTCATTCAAAAACACTTAAAGCAACAAATAGAGCTCTTTTTTAACATGATTAAAATTGCTTCCAAAATACATAAAACGACAATAAACCCAATTGAATTTTGATTGAGATAAAGGCACTAAAAAAGTGAATGCAATTCAAATTGGGTAAGAACAAACATACCCATTTCAGTTCTGATAAAAAAAATGCATAAAAACAAAAAGAAGCATTTCAATTTCGATTCAAAAGACAGTCTTCTAATAACATAATGAATCCATTTGAATATTATTCAAGCACGGAGAGACTTACAGAGTTGGTGGTGGTGGTGGGGAGTTCTGAAATGGATAGAGAAGGTGTCTGGTTGGCACTTGAACTGGGGCAGCAGGCACGACATGTTCCACTTGTAAAGTTTAATTTTTTGAGTCTCTTTCAGAACTGCTGCGTCCTCATAGATCAAGAAAAGGAGAGGAAAAAAATGGGTCTTGTTCAAGTTGGTAGTAGGAGTTCAAGAGCTAGCATTGGAGAGAAGGCAATGAGAGGGAGAGGGAGTGGTGAATGGTGTGTTGTAGTGATAAAATAAGAGGATAAGGGAAGGTGAAGAAAGAATGAAGCTGCTGAGGATGAGAGACTCACAAACAGACAAGCCTTCCTCTTTTTAATTTCCTGCTTTATTTAACCATTTATAAATTGATTAATTGCACAAACATTCCCGAATTTAGGCCTAATTACATGCATATGGACCATTTGCCCAAAACCTCCCTTTCATTACTCATTAGTAGTGAGTTGGGAACGGTTAGAAGGTAACAATCAAAGGATAAAAGGAAATTTTGGTTTCATTTTTAAAAATAAAAAATAACTTTAAAGTTGTTTGGTTAATCTTGTAAAACTATTTTCGAAAACAAAAAAACAAATAATAACAACTTTTTAAAAGTTATAGCCAAGGAACTAAAATATTGAAAGATACACTGATATATCTATATTTTGGAAGGATTGATATCAAAACATAAAAATATCCAAGATTCAATAGAATATCCAGACGATTTCGAAATATCCTAAAAAAATATCCCGATATTCCCAAAATTTTGTGAATTTCACCTTAAAAATCCATGGATATTTTACAAATTATTTAAATATATATATCTTAATTTAAATACTTAAATTATTTTTCAAATAATATTGATTGAAAATTATTTTAGAAAAAACATTACCAAATTTATAAAAAGTTTCCAAGACAATAGTCAATACTAAAATTATTGACGAGATGATGTTAGTCCGGTAGTAAATCCCTCATACATGTATCACGAGATTACGGATTCAAGTTCTCCACCCTCCAAAAAAAAAACCTTGAATTTATGTAATACTTAAAAAAAAAAAAAAAACAGTAGAATTAAACAAATAGTGAATGTATAAACATCTCCCATTATCATTGGCTAAAATTGAAAGCAATCTAGAAAAAAAAAAAAAAAAAAAAAAAAAAACCTTAATTCTAGATGGAAATGGTGCTCTATAATTACGTATAATAGCAGTTCGCATACTGTCAGAAACAGCATTATCTTCTACATGCGAAAAAAATTGGTCCTTATTTTACGTTGTAATCCACATAAAACAAAGGAACCATATTTCCTATTCTAAGCTTGAATAGCATGTTTATTATTATAATAATATGAAGTTGAAACTTAGAGATATGATAACTAAAAAAGATAAGTAAATGGAACTGATCTACGTCAAGTAGCTGTTAAACCAGAAGGCAATAATAAGAATCCTATTTTTGACTAGGTTAGACCTATCTACTTGGATGATGATGAGGCAAATCATAATCCACATATTGTTTCTCATGCTCGAGACATGAGAATAAATGTTAAATAAGTGATTAGATAAGAAGTTGATGTATATCGTGGAGTTACTATTATTAACTCTTCTAATGATCAACATACCTCTAATGGAAATAGTGGAGGAAAAAATGATGAAGATTATGGGGATGGTGAATGAGGTTGAGATGCTGGTGCAGTAGGATAAAATGCTGGTGCAACAAGTTGGGATGTTCGTACATAAGGTTGGGATGCTAGTGTAGTATGTTGGAATACTAGTGCAGTAGGTTAGGATGCTAGTGCAGATAATTGATCAAAATTGTGTTAAACAACAAGGAGAAATGAGTCAAATTGATAATGATTCATTGACTATGACTCTCTCCTTAATGAGTATAGATACATAAAATAGTTTTTTAGGTGATTCGTAGACAATGTCAGATTCGTAGGTAACCATATTATGGTAGTTATGATGTCTACAATATATTTAATTATCCTTTGCCAATGGCTTGTCACAAATACCATATGAAATACTTATGCACACAGATCAACAATATCCACTAAGTTGGATAAATCAAAAGTTCAAAACTACCCAATTCATAGATCTGTGGGAAGAGATCAAGCAATATACACATATCATATTAATAACAAAATAGTGTCATTCCTCACCATTTCCAATTAATAACTACTTTGAAAACTATGCATGCACATTTTCTTGGGGAAATTATTGTTCAAATTAAGATGGAAATGTACCTTATGTTTTTGAACCACAAAGGAGTTCATTTTGCTATTAAATTTTAAACATAGAATATATTATGTATGAATTATGATAAAATCATGGAACTATATATATATTTAATTATAATTTTGTTTATTCAATGTTTAATTTCTTTATATTGTATATATATATATATATTATAAAATGGATTGACCTAAAGAAAAAAGTATCACAAGCTATCAAATGATCCATACACAATATCCGAAACTATATAAATAAAAATAGAAAATAACAAAGAGTAACAAAGGCCAAACCAGCCACAAAAAAAACCAAGGGAAAAAAAATCCCCACCAGACAAGAGACGTGTAGGAAACAAAAGAAAACATCAGGAAAAATGAGACGATTCTCGACCCATGCAGTCATTTTCTACCAACGAAGAACAGAAAGGAGAGGTGGAGAACCACCAACAATCAACCTCCAACCCTAAAGCATACTTGGAAAGAGCATCTACCACATGGTTACCCTTCCTATAAATATGCGACGCCTGAAACTCCATATTGAAGATCTGAAAAATGCACCTCTGCCAAGCCTGACGCACACGCCAAGGAACGATATCGGAACAAGAAGAGAGCAAATGAACCATATATGAAGAATCACTTTTTAACCATATCCGATGCCAACCAAATTTCCAAGCAAAGTTTATTGTCATGGAAGCCGCAAGAAGCTTGGTCTCAAAGGCAAACACCTGACCAAGGGAGATAACAAAGCAGCCCTTAACAAAGGATTGACAATTATGAAAAATACCCCCCCCCCCCCCCCCCCCAACACCTGGAGAACTCAAGGCTGCTCAATCCGTGTTGACTTTGATCCAAGCTAGAGCAGGAGGCAACCAAACCACACTTTTGATAATTAGAGCCCTAGCTGGTCAACCTCGGATACCAAAGCGCCAAAAAATCAGAAGGTCGTCCATACTACTATGCATAAACCCAATCTCCAATTGGTTGTATATAGTATTGTAAAAATGAAACAAGATATTATTCTATTAGATACTTAATTTTAAAAATTATATACAGATTTTATCTATGTTATAATTTATAATAAGTTTATAACTATTTATTGTTAAAATATGATTCATTTGATTTCATTTTGACTCCCTTCCCACATGTTGACATGTGTTCATTTATTAATTAAGGGTTGACAAAATTAAATATCACAAGGGCAAATAGGTAAATTAATAATTAACAAATTGACATATGTCCACATGTGAGGTTAGGTTAGGGGGGAAGCAAAAATGAACTCGGTTCATTTAATGTATAATTACTTATAAGAGTGTCACAAAATCTTACAAAATATTTCTAACTTTAGAAGTAAATATCCATCTTTTTATAAATTTTGACAAATATCCACATATTTTCCTCGAAATATCCATAATTTGGAAGCCCGATATCAATACCAATATTTTTTCCTCGAATGATTTAGCATTCTTCACCATCTGATCAGATTAGATAAGGCCTATCTGATTAGTTCGGATCAGATGGTGGAGATCTCATCTACCATTTTTTTAATATAAATATTTTTAAATAAACCTTTAAGTTATTCAGTTAAAAGTAATTAAAATTTATATATTTTTTAATAAAATTGGACTGATCTAAAGGGAAAAAACATCACAAGCGATCATATGCTGAAAAATCCTTAGACAGTATCCATATATATAAAAGATAAAAGAAAAGTAAATAGTGACAAAAAGCAACAAATCACAAAGAACAAAGAACCAGGGGGAATACAACCCCAAACAAAAAGAGGCACGCATGCCACACCAAAAAGAAAAAGAAAAAGAAAAATAAAACATCAAGAAAAACAAAAAGACTCCCGACCCATATAATTGTTGTCAACTAAAGAAGAACATAACGGCGGGGCAGAGAACTATCAAGAATCATCCTGAAGCTCCAAAGCATACTTAGAAAGTGTATCGATAACTTGATTCCTTTCCCTGAAAATATGGGAAACCTGAAAATCCTTCTGCGAGATCTGGAAGATTCAGCGCTGCCACGCCTGATGAACCCTCTAAGGAACCATCTCAAAACAAGAAGAAAGAAGTTGAACCACATAAGAAGAATCGCTCTCAAGCCAGATTCAATGCCACCCATACTTCAATGCAAAAGTAATGGCCAATGAGGCTGCTAGAAGTTCGGCCTCAAACGTGAAAACCTAACTAAAAGGAATAGCAAAGCAACCATTCAAAAAAGGCTCTGCAGTTCCGAAAGATACCACCACAACCACCAATCCCCGGAGAGCTCATAGCAGCGCTATCTGTATTCACTTTGATCCAATCAGGAGCCGGAGGCGACCAAATCACAATCTTGATCACTAAAGCTTTAGAAGGGCGACCTCGAAGACCGAATCGACGAAGAATCAAAAGGTCGTCCATACAATTACGCATACAACCAATATCCAGACGATTAGCCTCTAAAATTGCATGCCAAGCCAAAGAAAGGACGGATTTAAAGTCCACCGACTTCTCTTCAAAGATCCACCGAATACGGGCAGTCCACACCCCCCATATCACTGCATGGATAACCACTTTCCATAAAATCCTGACCTACTCACTAAAGGAAACTGACATGCCTGCAAGAAGAAAGATTGCCAAGTTTCGGTAGAGACACGTCGCTGGAAAGCCGAGAAAACTGCCTCCCAAAAAGCAACCGCCAAGGGACAATAAAGAAAAAGATAATCTATAGATTCACTATTAACCCCACAAATACTGCAACGAGAAGCCAATTGGAACCCAGACCTGTAAAGGTGATCCTTAGTAGGAAGCATGTTCAACATAAGACGTCAGGTCAAAGCTAAGCGCGAGGGGAGGATAAAACGGGACCAAACATCTCTCCACCAAACATAATTAAAATAAATAAGTAAGGGCATTTTAGATAAATATTTGCAGGGTGCATTTGGATTCTTCTTTAATAAGTTTGAAACTTTACTAAAATCAAAGTTAAATTAAATATATTAAAACTTCATCGATTATTTATTATTGTGAAAATCAAACATTAAAATCTTAGAAGTAATTTTTTAAAAAAATTACTTTTAGTAAAATATTATTTTAATTTTTAATAATAAAATAAAATAAAATAATAATATAAAAAAAAATTTAAAAAAAAATAAAATTAAAAAAAAAAAAAAAAAAACCTATTTAAAAAACAATATCGAAGTTTGAAATTTGAAATTTGAAGTTGCATGAAATATGCGTGTTACCATATATGGTAAGGGAAAAGACAAAAGCCCGGATACACTTGAAATTGATACCTCTACTAGGACATTAGTCTTACTCTGTACTACCTGCATCCAGCACAAACATGTCTTCTTCTTCTGCTGCTGCTGCTAGGGTTTTCAAAGGATGCCGGGCCCTCTTCGCTCCGGCCAAGGCAGCCTCCACCTCCGCCTCCGCCTCCGCGGCCACAACCAAAAAGAAGGCAGACACACCAGCCAAAAAGCCCAGAACCAAATCGCCACCCAAGCCCAGAGAATCAAACCCCAACCGAAACTCTGGAATCTTCAAGGTGGGCCCCGTCTCTCCTGCTCTCGCTAGCCTCCTCGGAGCCACTGAATCCTCCCGCGCCGACTCCGTACGCCAGATCTGGTCCTATATCAAGACCCACAACCTCCAGGTTACAAAACCCTACCTTTTTCATTTTCTCTCAGTTTTTCTTGTAATTGATATTATTATCTGAATGTGGTTAACTTTCTATACTGTGTTAAACCATGGAATTGCATTTCATTTCTCTTCTGGGTTTGTGAAGAAAACACTGTATATAGCTATGTGTATTTGACATATGTCTGATCAACTTTTCATGGACGACAATTTATGACATTTCAGTGTATATGCAACTTCCAATGCAAACGTCTACACCTGAGAAATCATATATCACCCACGTATTTGGTTTTTTCAAGTCTTTAGAAGATAATTGAAAAAAGAAACCAAAGAATTATTGCACTATGCATGTAACATAGTCAAAAGGAGAATTTACTGACTACTACGGTGGCTGGTTTGGTTTTTTATGATGTTAGGATTAACATTCACCAATCTTTGGGTTTCCGCCATTGGGTGACCAATATTACACCTGAAGTTTTAACTGTTGTTTCTTGCTGCCGTCAAAGATGATTGCATATGCCTACAAAATATATTCCATCTACAGACGTTGCTAAGGGTTTGTCCTGAATAACGGTTGAATTTATGTTGTTGCTAAACATATGGGAACTGTGATGCAAACATGACTTTCTACAATGTCATACTGTCGTAAGTAGTTATTTATTGCCGAAGTTGCATGCATTGTTATTTGGCTGCATTTAGGTTGAACTTTGTATAACATTTCAACAGTTGTGTGAGTGTTGAATTTAGTGATTGTAATATCTTTGCCCCACAATTTTACACAACCATGAATAATTGGCCAATGTGCATATTACGTAAAATATTTCATGCTTCACTATGTAGTGTTCTTAAATTTTTTAATGATATTGTGTTATCAAGTTTAAGTATGACTAGATATGTAGTGATGCCTTCTTTACATCAAGCATTATAAAATTAATCTAGTAAATTTTAGAAACAACTTTGTATTTTAAGGTGTTTATTGGACATGTTAATTCTTGGGTTGTAATTGCTAATTCAGCTATAGAAATGATTACATTGTTGGCTTTTTTTTTTTTTTTTTATAGGAATTAAGAAATTACATTGTAGGTTTAACCAAGATAATGTGGCTCTTTCTTTTTGTTGTTCTTTTCTGCTGTTAAACAACATTATTCATCAATTTACTAAATGGTAGTAGAATGTGTAATGGACATGAGTTTCAGTGTTCGAAAGCTTGTTTCTCCTTCTTTCTGGACCATGATTCAAACTAGAATGAATTTTCAGCCTTACAGCTGGAGGGGTCTGTATGTGCATTTGTGTTAAGATATCTTGTTAAATCTTCCTCCACTGTCTTTCTTTGATAAGGACAATATTTGAACACTGATGGAGCTGGTTTTATTCCTAAAAGTTAACTCTCTTGGAAAAGGCATGTTCTGCTATTGTTTCTTTATGCCCCATTTTAGAATGTTTTGGAGAGGGCACCGATGTTTTATTTTGAGCGCCATTTAAATTGGTTTAAATATTTTGATCATGCTTGACAATCACTTTAGTTCACGGAGATTACATATGGCTTTTAATTTCAAGGTACATGTAATTGGGGAAATTATTAGTATACTGCCATTTGCTGTATTTTAACACCTTGATGCCATTGGCTGCAGAATCCTCAAAACAAACGGGAAATCATCTGTGATGCGAAGCTGAAGGCAATCTTTGATGGGAAAGATGTAGTTGGATTCCTTGAGATTGGGAAACTGTTGACTCGCCATTTTGTGTAGATCACTGACTTCCTGTTCTAAATTAACTCTAGGTTCATGAATTTGAATTACTGTCTCAACTTGTTAATGAGCATGCTCATGTGAATTTTCTCCCTAACATTTTAGGGCAAGACTCTTGGGGTTGGGTTTTATGATTTTATTTTATTAGGTGAACCTGTTGTAAAAATTAGGCCTGCAAGAAAGTTTCTTTGGTATTTTGCTTTAACTAAAACCAGCCCCACTTTTTCCTTTTTCTATTTTCCAGTTAATTTTATTTTCCTTGATATTTGCCTAGCTGTTTCTTACTTCTGCTCATATCTTAGCCAAATAACGCGATGATTTAGCATTGATGAAGACCCTTCTCTACTTTAATAATACCCATCTCGAAATTTCTTCTTATATTTTAGAGGAACCTTGTGAGAATATTAGTTTGTTTCGGAGACATGTTCAGGTTGCACGGTCCATAGTCCAGATGTTTCATAATTGTGTTGTTAATTGTTAGATTTCCCTCAAGTGCTATCAGAAAGTAAAGAAAAACCTAAAGGAAAATTGGATTATGAAAAATGTTACATTTCAGATATTAACTTGTAAATAAATGGATTGTTTTCTAATTTTGTTCAAGTAACTGTATGTGACTAGTTGAGGAGATGATGTATCCATTTTTCTACAATGGCTGGAGAACCATACCACGGTCTCAATGCATCGTCTGAGCCTACTGGTGAGTGATAAACAGCGTCCAAGCTTATGTTGAGTGCTCCCTCTAAATGTGCTGATATTTCCGGTACAACTCCGTCACCCCATACATCTGCTTGTCCACAGACCTGATAAAGCAAGAGAACAGAAATAACTTAAGAGAAACAAGGAATAAAGTAGGAGCCATGAGGGAAGTGAGTTAACCTGCTTGTAACCCAGACCAACTAAGCGAGCACGAAAAGTGGAAATTGATGTTGGATTGGTCACAATAGCGACCTCAGAGGTTGGTTGGTCAGTGTCAGTGGCAACAACAGGATCAACATCGACATTTGAGTTTCCAAAGAAGCGAGCTCCGTGAATATACCTGCAATTTACAGAGCAAAGTGAAGAAATTAAGAAAGGAAGACGAAAACATCATAATCTGAATGACATCCTTGTCAAGTGAGTTTGAGTTTACCTGCCTGCAATACATACATATTTGAATTGAGGTGTGTAGACAGCTTTGGCGCATTGTTTTTCAACATAATCCAGGAGTCCCCTTGTTTGATCAATAACCCCTTTCGGAGGTGGCCTGGAAAGGGAGAAGAAGTTAATTAGTATTTAGTAGAGCACATCCTATCAAGTAAATATATATATATATATATATCTCTTATCTGATGGATGACTTACAGATGGGGAGTACCAAGAGTCAATAACAAAGAGATCTCCGAGAAACCAAATTCTTCCATATAGACGCGCGCAAGCCATCCTCCAGCCGAGTGTCCAATCAAGGATACATTTCCTCCTTAAAAAACCATGGTATCATCAACAACTGTGCAGCAAAGCATGAACAACTTCCTTTTAATCAAAATTGAGACACTGTATTATTACCTTGAGACAGTTCCTTTGCTTCTCTGATAGCATCATTGACCCTCTTGAAATACCTGCTCGTAAATTTAATACTTGAATCAATCGTACCGTATCTATCTACATAAACAACAAAACACGAGCTTCATTACCAATCAAGAACTGGCCGGGGACGAAGTTTGCCACGCCAGTAGTTGGGGTCCACCAAACCGGCTGCATTTCTTAACCAATCAAATCTCGACACGTCTGCAACCACAGTAGGCACTCCGTACTCTCCTAAAGTGATCTCCAACTTCTCGTAGTCCCCACTGTTGTTCCCTAGTCCCTGAAATTTAACAAGCAGACGTCATTGTTAGCGTCACTGTATCGTTGCCGTGAGGGTGAAAGTGAGAATGAGAATGCGCAACTGGAAGAATGACGGCGGGGCGGTGTTTGCTTGTCGACGGCCAGGAACCGGAGGCAGAGGAGGAGTGGGGTTTGAAACGGAACGGTGACAGAGCCGAAGCCATGTTCACTGTTCGACGTTTGTTTGGAGGTTGAGGTTGTCAACTGTTCATACTAGTAGACAATGTAACTGCGATTCATTCTCTGCCACTCACTATCCGATGGAAAAAAAAAAAAAAAGGAGCAAATTGCACTAAACTTCCTTGAGGTTTGCTCATTTGCACTCATAAGCAACTTTATCATAAATTGACACTTAAACCCCCTTTCGTTAGTCAAACTTAGTCAAACTTAACTGTTGACCAAGTTTGACCGTCAAAACTAAGGGTATTTTTGACATTTCATACATTTTTTTTAAAAAAAGTATTCAAAATTAAACAAAACTATTAAAAATACAAATTAATTAAAAAAACAGAAAATAATTTTTTTAATGGATCTTAGATTTTTTTTTGAAAGGAAAAAATAAAAGAAAGGTGAGAGGTGGATCTCCATATTCATTGTTCTTATTATCCTCTTGGAACCCATCTTTATAGACTATAATTACCACCGAAAATCGGGGGAGGCGAAAGCGATCAGATGGGTCGAATTAAGAATTCGGATTGATCAGATCTAGATTTGGGTTTCAAGATGAGAAAGTTATGGCCACAAGAAGGGGTGAAAATAGAGTCGAAAGAGTTCCCATATCAGAGTCAGAGAGAGAGAGGTCATAATAGAGGAAGTGGAGATGTGCTAAATATACCTGATAATGGAGAAGTGAAGTGGGAGATGAGGATAGTGACGAATCTTAGGAGAGAATTGGGGATGGAGGCATGACGTTGAAGTGTGGAGATCCAGAATGGATCTCCACTTACTTTTTTTTTTTTTTTTTTTTTTCATTTGTTGCCTTTTTATAAAATAAAAATCTATTTAATCTCCACCATCCATCTTTGAGATGGATGGTGGAAATCCATTTAATTTTTTTTTTTTTCAGTTTTTCAAAAAAAAGAATTTGTGTTTTAAATTTATGTTTTTTTTTTTAATTTTAGATTTTTATTAATTCAATTTTCAAATTTTCAAAATTTTATTTGATCTCCACCATCCATGTGAGATCTTTTTTATTTTTTATTTTTTATTTTTTAAAACTTAATTTAGGGATCCAGGGTAATTTAGTCTTTTGACAATCAAATTTTGTTAACGGTTAAATTTGACCAAGTTTGACTAATGATGGGGGGTGTAAGTGTCAATTTATGATAAAGTTATTTCTGAGTGCAAGAGAACAAACCTCAGGGGCTCAAAAAAAAAAAAAGATATTTAAATCTAAAATCGGGGATTTTGTCCTAAAATTTTTGGAAAAGTTGATTTAAAAAAAATTAACATAAATGTTAAATAAAAAAATTAGCATAAAAAATATGGTTCTATGATTCTATCATACATTGCATGTTTGAATTTTAATATCAAAATAAATTTCTTGGTGTTTCGAAGACATATAAGATATATTTATATATTGATTCGAATATTAATTTTTCTAAGAAAATGTGCTTGCATAGTTTTCGATGTAGTTATTAATATACCACGTGTATGTCGTTTGATCTCTTCCAACGGATCCATGAATTGGGTCGTTTAGATTTACTAAACTTGGTAGATATTGCTAATCTGCATGCATAAATATTGAATATAACATTTGTGGCGAAGGATAATCAAATATATTATAGTCACTATAACTACCATAATATCTAGGAACCCAAATAACTCAAATAACTATTTTATATATTTATACTCATTGAGGAAAGAGTTATAGTCAATGAAACTTTATCAATTTGACTTATTTCTCCTTGTTGTCTACTATGATTTTGATCAAAATCTTTTCCTATTTGTTCTCTGCCTGCATTGGAATCCCAACATGTTGCACTAGGATCCCAACCTCCTCAATCATTCCCACTATCTTTATCATCCTCCATATTTTTCCTCCACTATTTCCATTAGAGGTATGTTGGTTATCGGAAGAGCTACTAACGGTAACTCCACGGTATGCACTAACTTCTTCTCTAATTACTTGTTCAACATTTGTCCCATGTCTTAAGCATGAGAAGTAATATGTAAGGGATTTCTCTCCTCATCATTCAAATAGGCAGGTCTAACCCAGTCAAAAATAAGATTCTTATTATCGTCCCTTTTTTACATATTCACTATTTGGCTCTTTGTCCAATTCTACTTCAATTTTTTTTATAAATTTGGTAATGCTTCTTCTAAAATAATTTTCAATCTATATGATTTGAACAATAATTTAAGTGTTTAGGATTAATTTTTTTTTTTTTTTAATAATTGGTCAATAATCCATAGATTTTTAAGGTGAAATTCACAATATTTCGGAAATATCGGGATATTTTTATGGATATTTCGAAATTGTTCGAATGTTCTGCAGAATATTGGATATTTGCATGTTTCGATATCGATCTTTCTAAAATATGGATATATCAATGGATATTTCAGTGTATCTTTTGATATTTACTTCCTTGGTTACAGGCTCTCATTAAATAAGATATTAACAATTTACCTAGAAAATATAATCATATTAATAATGTTATAAATTATTTAATAAACAATTAACCATTAGAAATAATTAGGGTGTCGATATTGATAACAATAAAACTTATTAGTACATCCAAATTTTATTAAAAAATTTAATTATAAAAATATCCCAATATAAATTTACCAAAAATGACAAATTACTTTAATTAAAAATAAATCAAATACTATATATATTCATTAATTACACTAATATCTTCAACTATATTTATTTATTAAAAAAAAAACTTACCTTTCAAAAAAAAAAAAAAAAAAAAAACCTTATGATAAACCCTAACATATGATAAACCCTAATTAATTAAACTATAATTTTATTTCAAATATCAAACTTTCTCATTATCACATGATTATCATATTGTTTTTGTCTTTATTTTATATATAGTTATGAACTCTATTAATAAACAACTTTTTTTATTTTTTATTTTTTAAGATAGTCGTAGATATCAATAAGTTTTATTTATTTATTTATTTTTTAAGATAGCTGTATAAATAAGAGAATTCTAGATTTAGAATCTTTTGACCCCATATACGGTTCCATATATTTCCTTTTATAAGGCTCTTACATTCGAGATATTTTCAAAAGTAAATTGGATCATCATTAAAAGAGAATTTCATTCCAAAAATAATATGATATATATATATAAATCGGTTGTGATAATAATTTAAGAGTGGTTATAAATAATATGTAAAATGAATATATTTATTCAATTACGGTATTATTGGCATTAGGATGAGTGCTTATAGTAATATTTATTTTTTAAATTTTAGACATGGGTTTATGTGGTAGCCAAAAACGGTCCTTAGGTCCAAACGTAAAAATGCCCAAACCTTTGTGCAAAGATTGGTCCAGACCCATCTACTCCAAGTCGACCCAAGACTTGCGCTAGTAAGACTTGGTCGTTTCAAGACTGAGTCAAAGATATCAGTTACAAGTAGTGAGTAACTAACGATTCAAAGGGGAGAAAATATCTCCTAGAATCACGCCCACCATATGCATTGATCAAAATGAACATTGAGAGTAAGTGTTTAGCCTATAAATAATAGAGTTCAATCACAGTGAACTCACTCTGAATTTCTTGACAAAAAAAAAAAAAAAAAAAAAAAAAAAAAAAAGAAGAAGCTTACAAGCGTGCTAAAACTCTGGCCTTATTCTCTCTGGCTATTAGAATTCCATCTCAATCACGATCGCGATTCACCATCAGTCGTTGCTCAGCCTAAACATACCCAAGGCTAAATATCTAACCCCTATTTTTTTTTGTTTTCTTTATCTTTGCTTCTCTATTATTGAGCTTTTGCAGGTATGACTAAGCAAGTAAGGAATTTCGGTCGACAGATTTACTTTCGCAGGTTAACAGAAGAGATGACATCCTCTATTGGACTGGATTAACCAAGTTGTCTTAGGCTTAACATAAATCTGACCCGATCCACATAATTCGTAGGTTGACGCTTTACAGTTTGGCGCCTACCATGAGACCCATTGCAACTTTACAAACGAGCTAGCCGAACGGATTGAGAAGAACTTCTCAATATGTCTAAAGATGGGAGCACACCAACCGTCGAAAAGCAGATCGCATCATTGACTGCCCAAATGACTACAAACGCAGAAAAACTATAGGCACTTAAAGTAGAAAATGTCACGATTCGAGCGACGAATGACAAGCTACGAGCCTTGATCGATGGAGTAGCACCCAACAACATGACGTTTGAGCACCCTATCATGGCTCCAAATGGTGAACATGAGGTCAATGGAACAGCTCCGATCGCACCTGTCGACCCCGTAAGACCAGACATGAATCCCAATGTCAAAGATGATCAACAGACGTCTCAGACGACACGAGTCGAAATCAACCTCAATAACTTATCGATCCAGAATGAAATGCCGAATGGTCAGGACCCAGCCATGGATCTACAACTTGAAAACGCCATGAGAACTCACATGTCACTCCAATTGACACCGGGATTGGTAAAACCTAGATCCGATCTACATTTATTTGCTAACCCTGAACTTTCTCACAGATTCGTAGAGATGGAAGCTCTTATTCCAAAGGATTCTAGGAGTCCTAGCTCCAATAAAGAAAAGCACGGTGAATAGCTTTGCTGACTCTCCCTTTGTCGACTCAATTGCCCTCACAGAGATGCTTAGAAAATTCAGCTTCCCAAACATGAAGCAGTACGAAGGCACGACGGATTTGGACGACCATATATCATAGTATAAATAAAGGATGTTCACTGCAGCAATTCCACGTGACCTAAGAGAAGCATGCATGTGTAAAGCTTTTGGATCCAGTCTTAGCGGTCCGGCTTTACAATGGTACACAAACCTACCTAACAATTCTATTACCTCTTTTGCGCAATTGACAGATACATTCATGGAGCAATTTGTGAGTAGTTGCAAACTAGAAAAGCAGTCGGACGACTTATATACTATTACGCAAAGACATGACGAAAATTTGAGGACTTATGTTAGACGCTTCAACAGAGAGAAAGTGCAGACCCTATATTGTAACCAAGTGACCGCCATCTATGCCTTTAGAAAAGGCCTCAGGTTCAATTCCGACCTTTATAAAGAACTCACTAAATATCCATACAGGACAATGGAAGATGTGTTGGCAAAAGTACGGGCCCAGATTAAATAAGAGGAAGACGAAGCCAACTTCATAGTCAAAGTTAATAACTACGCGAATAGAAGACATTAACGAGTCGAAAGACAGTCGAACGATATGAGATCAGAACCCTACCCGACCAACGACCGACGGAACACTTATCCAAGGCATGATGGTCCAAACGATCGAAGGTCGTTCGGGTGTGATCACCTAATGTCGAGTTGTCGACATATCCAAGTACCAGAAAACAACCTCAGCATTGAACCGGTCGACCTCGTAGTGATGATGCGAGAGATGGGTAAAAAAATTAAGTGGCCATGGAAAATGAATGCACCACCAGAACATCGAGATGCGAGGCTTTGATGTGAATTCCATAGGGATCATGGTCATCAAATGGAAGATTGTGTCGCCCTTAAACTAGAAGTTGTAGAACTTCTAAAGTAGAGACATTTGAAAGAATTTTTGACAGATAAGGGGAAGCAAACTCTCACCCGATGCGACGAAAAGAGACGGCCCAGTTCAAATGACAATCCACCAGATCCACCCCAACAAGATAGAGTAATCAACTACATCGCAAATGGATCAGAAGTCAGTGGCGTAAGCTACTTTAAGGAAAAAAGGCGCACGCGACAAGTGTCGAATGTTGAAATTCAACTTGATAGGGAACACCCTTCGAAGATCGATGAGACCGTCACCTTCAAGTCTATTGATAAATCAGATTTGTTTTCTCCTCACCATGATGCACTTGTTATTTTGTTACATATTGCTAACTGTTTAACAAAACGTATTTTAATCGATAATGGTAGTTCGTGTAATATATTGTTTAACAGTGCCTTAAGAGAAATGCAGGTCGATGAATCCAAACTCAGCTGCTGAACGACCATGTTAACAGGGTTCACCGGAGAGCAAAAGAGTACATTGGGAGAAATCATTCTACCAGTCTACGCTGAAGGGGTCAACCTCTACATTAACTTTCTGGTGCTCGATTGTCAGTCTCCATACAATTCAATCTTGGGGAGACCATGTATACATGAAATGAAGGCAATCCTGTCGACCTACTACCAAATGATTAAATTCCTAACACGATGAGGAGTGCGAGAAATCAAAGACGAACATAGGGCAACCAGAGAATGCTACAAAAACGTCATGAAGAAAAAGAAAGAGGAATTATAGCAATTACAAGAGACCAAAGTCGAGTCGACTCCAAACAAGTCAAGCATGGAAGAACTCAATAAGGTGTTGATCGATCTAGATAAGCCTGAACGTAAAGTCTTTATCGAATCCAGACTACCAAAAGAAATTCATAAATAATTGGTTAATTTCCTGAAAGAACGACAGAGTAGTTTTGCCTGGTCATATTCAGACATGGAAGGTATCGACCCATAAGTAAGAGTTCATAAATTGCAGGTAGATTGAGATCACCCGCTCGTAAAGCAGAAGCGACAGAAATTCACTCCAAAAAGAAATAAAGTGATCAACGAAGAGATCCAGAAGCTATTCGACATTAGATCGGTTAAGGAAGTGAAGTACCTTGACTCAATGGCAAACGCCGTTGTCGTAAAGAAGAAGAACGGTAAGTGGCACATTTGCATCGACTTCACAGACCTTAACAAGGTGTGTCCTAAAGATTCATTCCCACTTCCCCACATCGACATGTTGGTCGACACTACAGTAGAACACGAACTACTCAGTTTCATGGATGCTTACTCTAGTTACAACCAAATCTTGATGCATCATGATGACCAAGAGAAAACCGCTTTCGTCACAAAACCTTCACAAATCTCACCAAACCTAACCATCAACCTCCTCTCACAACACAAATCCATCATTTCCAAAGACATACCTATCCTTTCCAACCTTTATCTATCACCATCCCTCATTTTGGAGCAGCAAGGAGTTTTGGATAGAAGAAGCCATTGAAGTCAAGCATCAAGAAAAAGAGGATCTACACACTAGTTTATTTCTTCCACCTTTACCTATTGATTCTTTTATTTGCTATGACTATCATTCATTTTATATCTTGTATGAATTTGAAGTGTAATATGAGCTAAATCATTTTATGCTAGAACTATGATGAAATCAAACCCTTGATTCATTTATGAAGACAGCCTAATTTCTCTACATGTGCTTGTGTTATTATATGGATGTTTTAAGTACTTAATGTTTTCACTTGATTAATCACCTTGTGAATGAAATTTGGTTGCTGTGATATGGACTGAGAGGCGACACACTTAACATACTCGACGAAATGTCCACTAGATGACTAGTAAGGTAGAGATACATGAGGCTAAATTATAGGGCTTTTGTGCCAAAGTACTTAATGAAATTACACTTCAAAGCCATACAAGATATAAAATGAATGATAGTTATAGCAAATACAAGAATAAATAGGTAAAAATGGAAGAAATAAACTAGAGTGTAGATCTTCTTTTTCTTGCTAGTGCTTGACTTTAATGGCTTATTCTCTCCAAAACTCCTTCCTACTCCAAAGTGAGGGATGGTGATAGGTAAAGGTTAGAAAGGATAGTATATCTTTGGAAAGGAAGGATTTGTGTTGTGAGAGGGGGTTGATGGTTAGGTTTGGTTAGATTTGTGAAGGTTTTGTGTAAAAGATGGCTTTTTGGGTGTTTTGGAGGTTAAGGGACGTGGATGAGGTGAGGCTTAAATAGGTAGGGGAAATTAGGGCACAAATAGATTGTGGGTATGTATGGCTGTGAGTCTAATTAAAGGGACATGAGCCTATAATTTACACTTGCACATTTGAGTGATTAGGTGAGTCTAGTGCTTAATTAGGAGGGTGAGGTGGATTTCTAGTTTTAGCATCATTCATTATATTATTATATTTGCTCATTTTGTGCGTGGTTCATTTATAGTTTTAAATTTTAGTTGCATTTTAGCTAATTTAGATTAATTTTAGTTTTTAATTTGGAAATCTTCTTTAATCGTTGTTCAAATAGTAATTTGACCAATCAATTTTGGTAATCAACTACTTAGTCCTCATGGGAATGAATTCCTATTTACATTATACTACACTCTCGACCTTGTACGATTGTAAGCACTCCTATTTTGGAGTGGTCATCGATGTGGAGGCACGGCCACCATGTTCTTGGTAATACGTCACAGTTGAAAACTTTGACATACTGTTTCTACTCCATGAAATGAAAACGCGACGAGAGCATTGCACTCCTAAGTCGCACTAATGCGAGCAAAATTTACTGCTAGGATTTGACAACTTCTGTAGCCAGGAACTGCGATCACCACATTGCGGTAATCATAAAATTTGGCAACTTCCGTGACTAGGAACCACGTTCATCACATCCGTAAAAGAATTGGAAATGAATTACTTATGGAAAAAGACACAAGTATGATATTCATGAGGTGAGTGTGTGCAATCCTATCTCTTCAAGAGTACAAATCAAGTTCGAGACTGACCATAAATAGAACTCTTGAAGATGTCGATATGCTTGAAAAGTTGATGATCTTTGACGAACATGTCCAGACACCCTTTGGTTTTGACATAAGAAAGAAGCTAATATAAAATAAATGCCATCACAATTGTTGATGTTTCAAGTTTGACCATGACTCTAGCTGTGCCACGAATCACGTCGGAATCGTGACAAATATCATGAATGTTGAATTTATAATGACAACATGAAACATATCTTGAATCATGTTTGAGATGTGTTTCATGAGATGTTTCACGTTTTCAATGTGAAACATTTGGAAATAGCTACAAAACTCAAATAATTGATTCAAACATTTCAACGCATATTTCAACCAAAAAAATATCACAAACATATACAGAACACTAATTTTAACACAAAAAAAACACAAAAAAAAAAAAAGGTCAAAGAAAATACCTTTAAAACAATTTCAAAATGAAATCAAATTGTAGGTTGAAAACGGTTCACAAACGGGTCGCAACTAGATTGCAACTTTTCTGACCTAACCACCATCGAATCTTTTTATCCGACAACGTCGCGACCTTCTCCAGCCTAGATCGAGTCTCTTCCTATTTTTATCTTTTCCTCTCTTCCTCTTTTCTTCTTTCTCTCCTCTCTTTCTTTTGCAGGTTCATTCAACTTTGCCACACATCGCAAACTTGCCGCCGCCAGTACCATTGTTGGGTTGACGATTGGTTACTTATCTTTCCTCTTTCTCATTCATCTTTGTTATTTTCTGTTCTCCAACGCGACACACAACAAACTAACATGAATTAGGTTTATTTTTATAAATGGGGGTACTTTAGACACTATACCACTAATATATATATATATATACAGTCTTTCTACTGTCAGTTCGTCCTGATATAAAATATATCAAGAAGAATAATGTGGACCATAAATTATGGAGAAGTTTTGACAAATGCATACACTTTGAATCAAATTATGTAAATCTAATGGTTCACATTCTTCGTCCTATCAGTTTGTCCTGATATAAAATATATCAAGACGAATAATGTGGATCATAGATTATGGAGAAGTTTTGACAAATACATACACTTTGAGTCAAAGTATGTAATCTAATGGTTTACATTCTTCTTCCTAATATGTTTAATATTAGGATGAACTGACAATAGAAAATTTATATATATATATATATATATATTTTTTTTTTTTCATCAATAGCAAGAGCCATCTTTTCTAGAGAATGAGTTACACCGTTAGCCTGTCGCGGAACATAAGAGACGGACACCACAACACTTACACGTAATTGGTGCTGAATAACACTAAGAATAAGACCAACATCCGCATCTGACGAAACACTGGAACCAATCAGGTTCACCACGCCTGGATCATCCGAGTCCGACTCAACCACCGCTGGCACAGAACCAGTCTTAACTGCCAACACAACCACAGTCAATTTTCTTACTTTATTTTTATTTTATTTTATTTTATTTTAAAAAGTTTTTTGACCTCTTAAAATAAGGAACAAAAATAAAGAGTCTTTAGCATTATACTGCATTGCGGTGTAGAAGCAATTCAGAACACAAATCAGTAGAACAAATAATAAAATAAAAAAGCGAGAAGGCAAGAAGTGTAAAATCTGGGAGATGGGTTCCTATCTTTGCTTATACTTATCCCACTCATTCTCAAAGTTGTCTACTCTGCATAGAACCGCCAACTCTCTTCTCTCTAAATCTTCATCCTTTTTCCAACATCATCGTTGCTCTTACAGTGACAGAGTCGTCTCTGCTTCTATTGATTCCAGAGAATTCAGAAGCACAGACCTTGTTGCCTTAGAATATGCTGACCTCAACCTCCCTTACAAAGATTCTGGGGTATTTTATCTCCATCCCTCTTTTTCTTTTTCTTTTTCTTTCTTTTTTGGGGTTTTGTGATTTTTTTGGTTGAAATTAATTCATGGGATTTCTTTTTGTTAATGTTTTTTTGTTGTTGCAGGAGTTGGGTCATGTGAGAATCAGGCAGCATGTCAACCCTCTAAGTTCTTCAAATATTGTATGTATTCTATGAAGATTAATCATACTATTAGTCTAATTGCATTAGAAGAATAATTGTTAGCACTAGAAATTAACTATTTTGATAATGTAATTAAATTGAAATGCTCTGTTTTGATTTCTCCTGGCTTGTTTAAGGAGCTTGCTGCTTACTACTGAGTGAATCCCGATTTCTATTTGTTATTTTAAATTCCTGCGTAGGTGCCGGTGCAAGTGCCTGATTGGAATGAAGTCTACAAGGACCCAACATTGCCACTTATGGTGGATATCGGATGTGGTAACTCTCTGCTCTACATGCGTGTGTGGGTTTGCACTATCTTTGCCAATTTGTTTGTTTCTTTTATGGATTGATAGGGACATTATTTTGCTGTAAGACAAAGGGTGTCTGGTTTTAGAATGGGAAAAAGAATGACTACAATATGTGGCAAATGGTTGTGAATCTTCACTCTTACCATTTTGAACAACCCTATAACTTAATTAGAAAGCGTGAAGGAGACTGGAGCTGAAGTTATCTGCAATATATATATATATATATATGTACACATACACTGGATAAGGGGGTTATATACATGACTACATGTAGTAAGTATCAAAGTAGTGTAGATATTAGCTCAATAATTCGATTGAAATACAAAACTTGGGTAAATCTTTATTGAGTTGAGCAACAGTTGTATCTTTTTGGGTCTCAAATGATGTGGAAAAAAGGCATTTCTCAAGCTAGTGCCTTGAAGCATGGCCTTAGCCATTAGCATATTGCATGAACTGACCACTTCCAAGTCCTTGCGCTCGGCAGTTCTTAACATATACCCTTGTAGCAGATCATGTCCCTTGTGCCGTGTGATGGAGGCTGAGCAAGACCATATTGTCAGTGTTTACCATTGATGACAGTTTTCATAATCATTTCTTTCAGTAGTAGTCCTTGCTTCCAATATCTGCTTCAATTTGGCTGCTTCTATTGTCATCGATATTATTATTCTTCTGGTAGTTGTATCTGTTATTGTCATTATTATTACCACTGCTTTGGGAGTACGAACTTCTATGTATCAAATAGCTATCTAATACTGTTAAAAAAAAATCCCCAGGCAGTGGCAGATTTCTATTGTGGCATGCAAGAAGAAACAATGATTCGGGAAATTATTTGGGACTTGAAATCCGGCAGAAAGTATGGGAATGAACTCCTTGGATTACTTAATTCACTCGACAATTCTTCTGATTGAGTTAATGTATATTTACGTGGACCTCCTATTTTTCCTGCAGTACTCCTAAGAAAGGGTACTCTTTTCTTATATTGTGATTCTGTTTTCCCGATGCAGCTGGTCAAACGTGCTGAGTTCTGGGTAAAAGAGCTGGCTCTTAGTAACATGTAAGGCTTTTTAATGTACTTCATTTAGGTAGAGAAAGATGAAAATGACAGTAGTTTTATTAGTGATTTAATGAGAATCTATTGGGACGTATTGCAGACATTTCATGATTGCAAATGCTACAGTCTCTTTCAAGCAGCTGGTATCCACTTACCCTGGACCCTTGGTGCTAGTTTCAATCTTGGTGAGTGCAAGCCTGGCATGTGAATTTACATAATGATAGTCAGTTGACAATGTTATGATAGTAAAAAATCTGTTATTTGCGATTTTTGTTCACATGCAGTGTCCAGACCCTCATTTCAAAAAACGACACCATAAGAGACGGGTTGTACAGAAGCCTTTAGTGGATTCTATTGTAAAAAGTTTGATGCATGGTGGAAAGGTATAAACTCTTTAATTCAATAATCCTAAATAAGCTGTTTTTTTTTTTAATTAAAAAAAATGAATTTTTTTTTTTTCTAACTTTATTCTTGATTTTTTCATTAGTCCTCCCTTCAGTATTGAATGAAACTTACATAGTGGTGCCTCCATTTTGATGGAGACTTAAACCCAATATTATATTTTTTACACCATATTCTACTGATTAATTCTGTGAAATGGACAACTTAGAACTTTAATATTGCTTGTTATCAATGTAAGCAATTCATGTATCATGTTTTGTTAGACACGTTTGATTTTTACCATTCCATTGGGATATTGTGCCTATAATATTTGGCAGTTAAAAGGAAGAAATATGTAATTATGTTTTATGTATAACAAAATTTCCTAAATGAATTATCATAATACCATTTAGATAGCGGTGAAATTGTTATATCTTGTGAGCAATTTTTATTTCCTTTTTCTTTATCTTTATATATATATATATAGAGAGAGAGAGAGAGAGGAATTATCAAGTGAGGTATCCCTAACTTTAATTTCGGTAAGATCCTTGATGAAATCGTATCGATTTTTATGAATTTTGATCTGATATTTTTTATGGATGATAAGTTTAATGAAGTCTACCTATGAATAAAATTTAAGAATTTTTCAAATACTAGAACTATTTATCCCGATTTTGTTAAATATGAAGGCTTCGGAAAATGGGAGACATATAGGAAAATTCAAAAAAATAATTCTAGTACTTGAAAATTCTCAAATTTTATTTATAGGTAGATTTCATCAAGCTTATCGTCCACAAAAAAAAAATTCAGATCAAAATTCATAAAAATTGATGTGATTTTATCAAAGTCCTTACCGAAGTTTAAGTTAGGGATACCTCACTTGATAATTCATATCCTCACCCCTTGAAGGGTATTTCCATGGGAAATTAGAACAATAATTTAGATAAAATAAAGCAGAACTCCCAAGGTGCTCTGCATGCTTTTAGCCTGATAATGCAATCAAGGTCCCATTTTACATTTTATCTATGTGGTAGTATAAGCTGTAAGGTGCAGAATAAGTTTTTCTGTCACTCATTAAGGTTAAAAATAGGTATTTTTTTTAAATATTCATTTGAGTGTTTGGTTGTTTGTTACTAGGTTGAAACCTGATAGGCAGATATGATTGCTGTAACAGAGAAAAATAGTGAGTTACTAAATTGCATATATAGATTATTGGTTGAGATTTCATGGTTGGTCGTCGTGGTCTATAATGGTGATGTGGGCTATCAAGTAAGATAATAAAAATTAAGTTACATTATTATAAGACATATCCACCTCGCTTGCAAACGTTAGTTATTAGATATGTCTTATATAAAGAATTATTTTTGTGATTGAACAGGTATTTGTGCAGTCTGATGTGCTTGAAGTGGCACTGGACTTAAGAAATCAGTTCGATGCAGAGTTAGATGCGCTACAACACATAGACACAATTGACCCGAGTGTGCCTTGCAACGAGGAGGGATGGTTATTTAACAACCCTATGGGGATAAGGACTGAAAGAGAAATCCATGCTGAATTCGAAGGTGCAAAAATTTATAGAAGGATGTACCAGAAGAGATATGATTCAGGGATGGAGATCTGATGGGCATTTCCTTTCATAGGTGATGGGCCTAAACAGGACTTGTGTTTGTAGTTGAAATGAGTAATATTTTATTAGTAATAGTTTACAATGAGTAACATTAAATAACATTTGAGAAAATTTATTTATGAGATTTAATTAGTTTTGTCAATATGTTCATTTTTGAGGTTTTATAAATATTTTTTAGTAATGAGGCAAACCCTTTTAAGAAAAAGTGTTGGTGTTAATGCTTAGTTCTTATACCCATCAACTAAAACTGAGGATAGCATACTAGAGAATACAGACTTCCTGTGTGAACCTCAAAAGAGTGTTATTGGGTAAATTGTTTTGACTGATTGACTTTACGGGAGGCTTATCTGAGCTATTCGTGTGCAAGAAAGAAAAAGAAAAATGAGGTTAGGGTGATGTCGGCGGTGGGCTGACGATCACACTCCGACGCCCAAGTCAGGAGTAGGCATTGGCTCTAGAAGAATGGAGACCCCTTAAGGTTATTGAGAAAATTGCTCAATGATATAGTCCTCTCTTGCAGGAAGGAGCTTGAACATTTTTATTTTTTTTAAATTTTTTTTAAAATTTTTTTTTTTTAATTTTTTTTTTATGCAATTCAATAGCTGAGTCTAATTATAAGCAATAAAAAGCCATTTTAAAAGTTTTTAAAATCTATTTTACATGTTTTTTAATGCTAAAATCTTTAAGTCGATTTAGTCTGAACTAATAACTAATTCAAAATTGTTGGTTTGTGCCTTAAATTTTGAAAAATGTTTTCGGATTGAGAGTTAAACCTCCAATAATGTATCCATTTTAGTGCAAAAATAGAAAACAACAAAATTTCCTCTTTGTGGGTAACATTGATGATCATTTTCATGATTTTCTAGCATCAATAATTCATCTTTCTTCCGATTTTAATATTTTCTAACATTTTCATTTTAATTTCTTATATTGATCAATCGTTTATGATCTATCTCATTCTAACGATAGATTTATCGATACATCTTGGCGTATGTGTTTGATCACTAAATTCATTTTATACGGCATAATATTATATTGTCATATGACATGAATTTGGAGCAAACACATTGTATGCTTGTTCCTTTGAAGATTTTATTGTGTTACTAACAGGTGAATTGAGAATCTTTATATATATATATATATATATATACCATTTGCGTATGACGATTTGAATGTGAGACACTGTCGGATTAATGTTTTTAACCTCTACTTCTCATTGAGCAATGGTGAGAATCGCTCCCTTAAATCGAAGGGAAAACGTTTTTATACAAATAAATATAAAAATAAATAATGACAAATATGGTCTTGCTTGGAGTGGAGGACTCCTTGTTATCTTCAAACTCAAGACCCTTCTTGTCATTTGGCATTTTTCCAACATCTAACATGTGGTCAAGTTTTTTAGTGCCAGAGCCTATCTTAGCCATCAATTCTCTAGCATCTTCAAGCTCCATTTTCATCCCTTCTTCACTCCTCTTAGATAAGTGTAACTTCTTTTTTAGCTTATCTTCAATCTTCTTGGCTCTCACCACTTTTTCACTCAAGTGGTCAACTTAGGTTGATAGCTAAATGTTTTCTTCTTTTAACCTTTGAATTTCTCTCTTGTTCTTCACCCTTGAGCTCAACTTAACTATATAATCATGAACATCCATTTTTTCCACATTTCCATTTATGGAGTTGGATGAGGAGTCATCTTCACTTGAGTCGATTTCCTCTTGACTCTCCTCATTTTCTTCACTAGTACCTTTGTTTTTGTTGGAGGAGACAAATGCTATGAAGTTAGCGACTTCATTTTCTTCATTCGAAGATTCATCTCTCTTATCAGAGTCATCACGTCCACTCCAAGTGGCGGCCATCACTTTCTCTTTCTTCTTGTTCTTCAAATTTCCACAATCGAGAGTGATGTGTTCTATACCGGCACACTCATAACATTAAATCCCTTTACTTTCGTTCTTCTCTTGCCTAGGCTTAAACTTCTTGAAGGGAGCATTTTTCTTCAAGTCTTGGCCTTTGGATCCAAAACCCTTCTTCTTGAACTTGACGAACTTTTTGAACTTTCTCAACAACAAGGCCATGTCTTCGTCCGAGTCATCTTTATCCTCCTTCTCAACTTTGGAGGCCTTCAAAGCAATTCCCTTTTGCTTTTTAGGAGGTGTGGGAGTAGGACTATTCCTAGACTCATAAGCTAGAAGTCTCCCAATCACCTCACTCGGCTTCATATCCTTGTAGCCACTATTCTCCTCTAAAGCCGTTACCTTGGACTCAAATCTTTCGGGGAGAGATCTCATAATTTTTTGTTTGATTCTCCTATCTGAATACGGGTCACCAAGTTGATGACTTCGTTGAAGCACTTGTTCTCCTCTATTTTAAGCATCTCGAATTGAGTTTGGGGAACTTGAAGCTTATAGTGCTTAACCACTTTGATTCCTTTATATGCCGTCTCTAGGATGTCTCACGCCTCTTTGGCGATCCTAGTGTTTTGAATCAATTTGTTTTGATTCTCGTCCATGGCACATAGGATGGCGTGTATCACCTTTCTATTCCATTTTGATGCCTTAAACTCTTACGCGTTCCATTGCGCCTTAGGCTTGAGTACATCCCCTTCTCCACCCATAAGAGTCATCATTGGTGATGCGTAGCCATCTTCAACCGCCATCTAAGCCCTATCATAGATTTGGCAAATGTACGACTCCATCTTGCCTTTCCAAGAGGCATAATTCAACCTGGTGGGCAATAAAGGTCTTGTGCTCGAAGCACCCTCGTTTTAGCTATCGTTTCCACTCATAGTGTTTATGAATGAATGAAGTGAATGCAAATGTATGAATGATCAAAAATCACATAAAATGCAAAACACGCCAAAAATCACGAATCTCTTAAATATGTCTAGGAACCTGCTTTGATACCAATTGAAACTATTATGGCGTGCTTAATTATATCTAGAGGGGGTGGGGGTGGGGGTGGTGAATAGATTTTAATCAAGTTAATTACCAAATTTTCTTGATTAGCTAATATTCAATAAAAACCCATTTCTAGTCAAAACAAAAGTGCGGAAAATAAATAACACTTCATTTTTACGTGGAAACCTTCAACAAGGAAAAACCACGGGCTAATATGTGCACCACACATGATCCTTGAATCCACTATTTGTAATGGTGTTTACAACCTAGGTTGACCACGTCAAACCCTACACGGTCACTAAACCACCATTACTATACAACAGGCCTTTAATAGCAAACCTAGATCAATTTACTTGCAGTCTAAGCAACCTTAACCACGAGACTTGATTCTCACTAAAGAGATCAACAACCTAAGTGAATATCATGATATTCAATTATGCAATTAATGCTAGGTTACACTAAAAGCTTATCTAGGATGAAAGATGACAATAATCACAATCCTAGATATCAATATTGCAATATGACATGGCATATAACATAGTTATCAAAGATAAAATAATCCTAGATGTTATAGCTATCAAAATACAACTCACAATGAAACAACACAATAATCACAATCTTGGTTAGGTTTTTGCGTTTGAGGTTGCGCTTCTGACAGCCTCTTTGGCTATTAATTTTGCATGGAAGTATGGGTGGCATCATTTATGGCTTGAGAGTGATTCTTCTTATGTGGTTCAACTTCTTTCTTCTCGTTTTGAGATGGTTCCTTGGAGGGTTCGTCAAGCGTGGCAACGCTGCATCTTCCAGATTTCACAGATGGATTTTCAGGGAGGGGAATCAGGTTGCAGATACACTTTCTAAGCTTGCTTTGGACCTTCAAGGTGATTTTTGGTGGTTCTCTGCCCTACCATTCTATTCTACTTTAGTTGGCAACAACTGCATGGGTCGAGGGTCTTTTCGTTTTTCTTGATGTTTTTTTTTTTTTTTTTTTTTTTTTTTTGTGGCCAACGTGCCTCTTTTAGTTTGGGGTTGTTTTCCTCTTGGTTCTTTGTGCTTTGTTGCTTTTTCTCTCTTTTTACTTTTCTTTTATCTTATGGATACTGTCTAAGCGTTTTTCAGCATATGATGGTTTGTGATGCTTTTTCCTCTTAGATCAGTCCAATTTTATTAAAAAAAAAGTTAGATAAAAAAAAAAAGAATATGATCTAAAAGCATACACGTTATAAAAGAGATTAATTACTAAGTAAAAACACTAAAATGAATGAAGATAGTGTTTAACTCACCAAACTATGTGTGTTGAAGAAAACCCATGCTTAGATGCATCCTAGATGATCCTAGATGATGCTTAGATAAAGTTTCATGAACATGGAAACGAGTTTAGAGAATTAAAGGAGCAATTTTTGTGCCTTTTCTCTTAAAAAAATCTCTTTTTCTATTTTAGGGTTCTTGATGATCAAAGAGCTGAGTGAAAGAGAATGACATAATGGTATATTTATAGAGTGCAAGAAAAGACTAGGTGAAAAGATAAGTTTGCTCTTGAAAATGCACGATTGGCGGTTACAAAACCACTGTTCCAACCGTCAAATTGAACCCGAGAGAACAGGGGAGCAACGACGGTTTCATTCGGTGGTTTAAAATCGTCGTTACAAACCGCAGAATAAAATGAGAGATATTAAAATCAATCAGGTATAAACGGCGGTTTTAATCGGTGGTTGGGGCCGTCGATCATAACCGCTGAATTACTCCAAAGACCACTAGAATCAAACGACGGTTTCATTCGGCGGTTATGACCACCGATCAAATCGTCGTTTCACTAATTTGTTGAAACCATCATTCTTCGAAGGCAATCCTTACGCTAAACCAAGCACATCAACTTGCATGCGTGGACGTTTCTGAACAACCTTCGAGAAACGGATTACTAGATACACTAACAAGATATAACAAAGAAGTGCAAGTGTGAAAATGTGAAAAGAATACACACACGAGCAAAGCACACATATGCAAACATGAGAAGTGTGTGCATGCAACTAAGTCTCTTCAATGAAAACTAAGCACAAGAGATATACCTTTAGAGTGCTTATTATCTTGAGGTCACCATAGGGTCTTTGAGCTTGATCACCAATCACCTAAGCTACCCTTACATTTCAAACCCCAATTGTGGTTTATCATTGAAATAAGCCAATCAAACTTTAAGGAACTTATAGTGGTCATTGAAGGGTTGGTGGTAGTGGTCATCCCATTCAATTGATGCTGTTAATGATAATTGTCAAAGAAATGATTAATTTTTTGCCTTAATTTTTTCTTTTGAGAAAAGAAGAATGAGGAGATCTAGGTTCCCAGATCTTCAAAAAAAAAAAAATAATAAATAAATAAAAAAAATATATATATATATATATTTCATTTCTTCATTAATTTTCTATTTTTTATAAATCCATTAAATTCCATACAATCTATATAATATAGTAAAATGGAACTTCACCTTAACACGTGACGTCGTTAGAGAGCTTTGACATTAAATTTTTATTAATTATTAATTATAATCTATTTAATAATATAATTTATAGAATTAATTGTATAAATATATAATTATATAATATATAAAATTTATACAGCCGGTTTGAGGTCATTAAATGATAAACTAAATTCCAGGGGATAGATCCAACGTCTACTGGTTTTTAATTTCAACATTCTAAACTAATTAATGTTGTGAGATTACTAATATTCTTCTATACAACATTCTTCAAATACCTTATATGCATAATGCATGCATTCATGAATATAATGACCATTAAATAATCATAGCTATATTATATCAATTGTTTCATTTTCCAACAAGTTAAATATTAAATGACTAATCAATTAATTAATCTATATATCTATATAATATATAAAAGTTGACTCTCACAGTGCGCTACGTGTTATCGTGAGAGAGCTTTGTATTTAAATGTATTTATTTGGAAGCTTTGGCTTTAAATTATATATAATTTTTGTATATTCATTTCAATTATCCATTAATTAAACAACCATTCTTTTTTTTTTTTCAACTAAAAACAAAACCTTTGGTTTTCAAAGGCACTTTTAAGTATAAACTCATAACATTATTCATGGAACTACGTGTAGTTGTGAGAAAGTTCGGACCATAAATCTTATAATGAATAGCCAATCCTATAACCAACTTATATAAAAAGAAAAAAATATTATTGCTCGGATGTATCAAGCCATCAAGGCACGTTTTCAATTGATAATTACTGACCTTTCTTCTATTCAATTTATTAAAAAATATTAAGAACCCCTTTCCTATTCAATAGTGTTAACCCTTGGTGTACCATAATTAATTAAAAATACTAATTATATTTTTAAAACATATTGTTCGAATGTATCAGGTTTGATTAATTCATCGATTACCTATTTATATATATAGTACGTTATGACTTATGAGTTGCTTTAGGTTTAAATGCATTAATATTTCATTTATTGTCTATATATTTTTTAATATTATTATTCCATTTATTGTCATAATTTTTTCATATGATTAAAAATTATTTATCTTTTGTCATTCTTCTCATTAAACTAATTTCATATATGATTAAATTAATAAATATTTAAAATTCTTTTGGTACTCCTCAAAAAATTCAATACAACAAAACGTTCTAATTTTATTGTTGCATTCATTAAAAATGTAATGGTTTATAAAAAAAAAAAAAAAAAAAAGTTGAAATGATTGGATGCTAATTTATACATTGTAATTTTAATTCCCACATGATGACCTTTCGGTGTTCAATGCACTTACATACAATATTACACCACCCCTATATTAGGGTGGACACCTGATATATTTATTCACACAGATATATATTTTATACACATATTTACGTTTTCAAATTTAACATACGTTTCTTCTTCCATAACCTAAATCTAACAGAAACTGCCTTTCTTTTTTTTTTTTTTTCAGGAATATAAATGGCTTTGCAATGGTCATGTTAAAACACTTACAACAAAGAGAATATTGACAAATTAACTACGAAAAAGGGTTAGGGATTTGTAATGGATGATTGATGAGGAGATGGAGCCGCAAAGCCACATGGACGAGGATGCAGTTGCAAGATTAATCACTATGAGTAGTTAGAATCTAGGAAAGTGAAAGTTTGACGAACTACATTTGCATTTTGAATGTTACTATAATCGTAACTGTTATAGTATTTTGTTTTTTGTTTTTTGTTTTTTGTTTTTTATCTGTCCTCTTTCAACTTTGTATCTTGAGTCGTTCCTTTTCTCATTTATATCCTCTCTCTTTTCTCTCTTTTATGTTTAATTTTATTTTTAACTCTCCTCCTATATGAATTGAAAAAAAAAAAAAAGATCAATCAATTTCTGAACTTATGTAGTATTAAAATAGTCAAACACTACACACTCAAACCAAATGAAAAACAATTTAAAATATTTTTCCTTAAAGATGAGGGTGAAACCAATAAGTGGAGATTAATTGTCCATATGGACTCTATCCATTTGTTCATTAGAAAAAAAAAAATTAATGAAATGCATCCTCTCCGGTCTCCAATGTGATGCACTTACAGATACTAAAATTAGATTAATAATCATTATTTTTTGTGTTATTTGAAGAGTTATGTGTTTTATGGAGAAAGCAAAATTTGTTTAAGAACATTTTGAAAATGAAATGAAAGTGATGAACAAGCATGAAGAAGGAGAAAAATCAAAACTGAAATGTTTTTGCTTAAAGAGAGAAGAGAGAGGAGAGAGGAGAGAGAGATAGAATGCGGGAAGAAGATAGAGAGTATTTGTTTTGAGGTGTATAATTACTATTGTATTAATATTCCTTACCAGAACCAAAAATCTTGGGTTGTACCCAGACATTCCTAACTCGGCGCTAGGTAAGGAATATCAGGGTACCTAACCAATTATGTACCTATCCGGGTCTAGGTATATTCCCTAAAAAAACACCAGTTATAGAAAAAATAATTAAGGGAATTAACAGTTTTAAATTTATGTTATAAAAATTGAAAAAAAGAAAAAGGTTGGAACCCGGGTATTGATACCCGGATATTCGACCGGGTATTTCCAAACCGAGTATCCGGATTATAAAATCCAGGTTTTTCTCAAGTGGATATCCGGATAGTCAAAAACCTGAGTACCCGACCGGGTCTGGGTATATACCATTGAAACAATCATAATCCAAGAGTCAAGATTATTGTACTTCTTAGGGGTGTTGATCTTGCCCTCTCTCTCTCTCTCTATATATATATATATCCTTTCTAATATTGTTAATAAATATTTATATTTTCACATTACTCCTATTTCATTTACTGTATTAATTTTTATAATATAATTGATAATTATTTATCTTTTAGGCCTTAGCATTCTTCTCATTAAACTAATTTAATATATGACTAAATACATTCTTATTAATAAATATTTACCTTTTTGTATTTATCCAATTAAATATATTTAATATATTAATGACTATTTATCTTTTAGCATTCTCCCTATTAAATCATTATAATATATTTAAATAAATTCTTATTTAAATCTACTATCCCCACATTTTCTTTTTAGATTATTGTTTTAGGGCTTGCGCCCCACTTTACTTTCGCTTTTCTTTTGTTTTCTTTTGTTATTTTATTTTTATTTTAATTTAAATTATATATATTATTTAAATCTACTTAATAGATGATTAAACATATTTTAAGAATATATGTGTAAGAGAGGGGGGCGTAATTAGAAAGTTTGGTGCAAGAAAATGAATATGAAAAACAAAACCCTAAAAAATCTATATTATCCAAATATTTGTACTCTCAAGGTTGTTTTATTTGCAATAATTAATTGTTTCCATTTTCCATTATTTTTGTAAATTTAATAATGTGTTAAAATAAAGTGTTCAAAAGAGCTTCTATATTATTATTGTCAAAAAAATAATAAAAAAGATTCTATATTATTGGAAGTGTTATATATATATGTGCATTTTATTTAGTCAATGTATTCTCTATCTTACATAGTTTAACATGCAATTAACTCAGGAAACTATCTATCTATCCAATTGGATACAAGAGCAAGAATGTGAAAGATCATATCTCCATTTAGTTGGTTTTTGTGGAGACCAATTCTCTTATGGTTGAATGGGAGGTGAACATTGTAGGTGGTTGAACTACGGTTGATGTGGATCGGATCAGGTTAAATTAGGCCCAAGGCAACTTCTATTGAACCGGTCGGCTAGAAAATATAGTTCGGGAATAGACTGGTGAAGGTGGATAGTCGATCAACCTTACACAGTTATCTTCTTCGTTGAACTTGCAAGAAAACTAGAACAGATAACAGAAACAGAGAGAATGATGGAGATAGGAATTAGAATCTTAGTCTTAGGTATGCTTGTACTGAGCAATCAGATCGTAATGATTAAATCACGGTTGAATTCCGGCTGCCAGAATTCTTATACAGAGTTTCAGTATGCTAATCTTAAGCTTTTCAGAGCGTTTTTTCTCTGCTCTTAATGTTATTTGAGCCTTTGTATTTATAGGCCAAAGCTTTTTTTAATGTCTACCAGATCATGAGACGATTGTAGCCGAGATTTCAAGAGAGATTCTCTCACCTGTGATCCATTATTTGAAACTGAAGACTGACTTGGTCTTTCAACGGTCAGGTTTCAGTTGGTGCTGGTCTCGAGTCGACCCGATTTGATGGGTTTGGATAGGATCCAACATCAATGAGGTCTGGGCATGCACATGTCGGGCATATGGGCCATTTTTGGCTACCGCAGTTTGTCCCACACTCTCTAAATATGGGGTCACCAAGTTTAGAGAGTGACTTTGGTTAGATTGTCGTGAGTGGTCAATGTCGTGTCGATAGGTTTCAAACAACGTTATCTGAAGGGTTATCGTTAAATGATGAATCAAACATATGTCGAACAACCGGTGACATTTAACTCGAGGCGACATGTCGTCCATTAGTACCGCACATGCATGGGACATTTAATCAATGGGACAGTTGCGTTTGGGTTTTACCGCACATGACGTCAGATGCATTTAATACGGGTGCAACTTTTAAACTTCGAAATTTGAATTTTGCTGTTATTTGGGTTGGTTGGCAAATGAAGGGACGTTGACGCGTAGCAAACTAGGGTTAGGCGCATGCGGTTAAGTTGTGGGTTTTTATAAATCAACATATTTTCTAGTGCTTCTCACTTCTCATGCAAGTTGTAACTCTTCATCATCCCCAAAGAAAAACTTCCCTTATCTGACGAAGTGTTTGCAGAGCTTCATCGATTCGTTTCCTACGAGGTTAGTAAAAAATATATTTCACTTTTTATATTTGTTTTGCATGAGATTTACCTTTATGAATCTTTATAGGGAATAGATAGAAATGCTTGATACTATCGCTCTGTGGAAAAGTGTTGTGTTTGTTGTTCTTGGTATTCTTCATTGCATTTTGAATATATTTGATTCGATTATTGGGCGGTGTGTTGTAAGTATTTGGTTTTCTTGAATGTCGTCATTAGAAATTTTTTGGAATAGTAGGCGATCGACCTAGGATAGATAGAGATTTATGAAATTCAGTTTTAGGTTTTGATGAAGGAGAATGCACTTTATGTAGGAAACCCTAGGTTTTGATCTTTAAACCTTAGGTTATGATTGTAGCGTTTCAGTTTGTGCTTGACTTGTGCATTTTTGCATGTCAGCTTTACAATATCGAGCGACGTTACAATTTTGGAGCCGCAATTTACGTGGACTCCCAGTGAAGAAGAGATAGTTGGAGAGGTCGACTCTAGCACTAGTAATGTCGGTCAACTAGTATCAGTGGAGGATCCATCGAAGGTAGTTTCGATAAACACAAGGGGTATGTTAGATCAGGGCTTCGTACGCGCTGTTGCTGGTTTAGTCGACTCTTCGGAGCATATAGATGTAGCGGAAGCATCTACGTCTAGTCGTGTGTTAGGTGTTTTAGAGGAGAGTCCAGAAAGTGTTCTTACAAATAGTATCCTGCCTGGTATACGGACAATCTATTGTATCCTGGAGTCTGTCGAGCTACGTGCGCCAAAGATATACGAAAAGGTGGATTGGGATATTCCTGTATGGAAGTGTTTCTACGAATACGCCCTCCGTCTTGGGTTTAGATTTTCGGTCCCTCCGTTGGCTCAACAGTTACTGTGATACTATGATATTGCCCTAGGACAGTTAATGCTGAATGGTTGGAGATTCTATTGAGTTTGACGGTTTTGTGCGAGAGGCGTAGGATAGATTTTGGGTTGGGGTGCCTCTTGCATAACTACTATTTAAAGGAACATCCGAGCGATAGAGGTTGTTATCTGCTGATCTCTTGGTCGAAAGAGGGTCAATTGATAATTGACACGACTACCAACCATCGCAATTGGAAGGATACCTTCTTTTTTGCTAAAGGCTCTCTAATTGATGGTCTTTAGGGAGAGGATCATGATGTTTGCCGACGAATATGGAATCATCATGGTGAGTGTCAACAGATATGTCGTTTTGAAAAAGAATTTTTCTTTGTTGAACTTCCCTAAGTATTGATTAGTAGTTTGTTTATGTAGAAATCAAGGGCGTAGATAGCAAACCTTTGTGCGAAGAAGCTGGAGATCACACTGATGATATATTAGCCATTCTTGTAGAAGATAAGAGTTGTAGGGAGTTGCTTACCGATGGTAAGCTTAAGCCTAGCAGTTTATGGCAATGGTCGGCATTACATAAATCACGAGCACCGTATCCTCTTGTGAAGGATTTCGTGTCATATATCTAGATTAGGAGAAGTCTTGAAGTTCTTGGCTGTGGTATGAGATTTCTTTCCCCTGTTACTGATATTGAGTGTTGTTTCGCAGTGACGTCGATGTCGAACGCCGGTATCAACTTACCGGAAAAAGTTGATGCCTTGAAGCGTCTCAAGGAAGATATGACTAAGAAGAGGGAGGAAAAGAAAAAGAGAGAAGCGGCTACCAAGTTGAAGGAGGATATGTCTACCGTCCCTAAGCATGTATACACATCGTTGCTTGAAACAAGCCCTCTCAAGAAAAAGAAGAGAAGTACAACTGTTGATCGTGGGAAAATGATCGAATCCAACTCGAAGAATACACCGGACTTGTCAATTTTAGAGCCGGATTGCTCAATGGTGCTTATTGCTTCTGGTTTGTCGTCGTTCAAAGAGCCGACAGGGTTCCTTGCGAAGGCGTATGAATTCCTCCTTTCTTCCGACGAGCTGTATCTGAAGGGCAAGAAGATGGATGAGGTGTTTAGTGCAGGCATCCTCTCGACGTTTCAGGTTAGTTCGTTTGTTTGAAGTTTTTCTTTTGATCATCTTTATTGTTTTCCATTTATTGATCGAGCTTTGTTTTTGTTTTTGTTTTTTGTTTTTGTAGGCTTTGCAAGTGCAATTGCATCTACACGACTGATACAAGATTATCAGTGATAGGTGTAACAAACTTCGGAAGGATAATGAGAAGCATAAGGTCGACAATGCCGATTTTGACAAGGCTATGAAAGAGTTAGAGCAGAAAAACTTAGCTCTAAAGGAGAAGTTGAAGAATGTGAAGGATCGACATTCTGAGGAATCAACAAGGGCTGCTGCAGTTATCGTAGAAAATTAGTGTCTTATCAAGAATCTAGAAGATCAAGTGACGTTGATAGTGGCTGAGGCGATGTGCAAAACGAGGGCGGAGATATTCAAGGAATATATGACTGGTTGACATGTGAGCTGGGAACAGGAGGAGATGCAAGAGGTGGACCACGACTTCTCCATCTGGTGAAAACGAGGAAATGGTTGATGGAGGGGACATTGAAAGGGGTCTCGATAATGTTGAAGATGCTTCCGTTACTGATCCGCCAACTGATGCTTAATTAAATTTATCATTTTGTTTTGCTTTTTATGTAAAAGTGGATGATCTGGTCGACTCGACCGTTATTATATTTTTTCCAACTTTTCTTTTTACTTGTGGATGATTTGGTCAACTCGATCGTTATTATATGGTTTTGATTCATCTATCATGCAACTGATTTCTTTTGATTTTGTGAAAACGATACGACTATCATATAATGAGGTTTACACAATCTTTGCTTTTCATTAGAATGAGATGAGCTTGTAAATTTATAGTCAAACGAATACTTATCGACATGATCTTTATTGGCGGAAATACTTGCGTGTCGTTGGATCAATTCATGGTAGAATTAATCACTTGTTGTTATTTTGCTGTCGACAAGACCTTTATAGAAATAATCGCTTATGTGGCGTTTTCATTTCGTGGTCGACAAGACCTTTATTTACAAAGAGAAATCACGTGCATGCGTTTTTAGTTCATGGTCGACAAGACCTTTATTTATAAAGAAATAATCGCGTACATGCGTTTCGCGGTCAACAAGACCTTTATTTACATAGAAATAATCGCGTAAATGCATTTCACGGTCGACAAGACCTTTATTTACATAAAAATAATCGCATACATGCGTTTCACGGTTGACAAAACCTTTATTTACATAGAAATAATCGCGTAAATGTGTTTTATGGTCGACATGGCGAGTTTGTCCCCAGTGTGTCCCCCATTCTCAATATGTAATGTTGAATGAAATCTTGAGAGTTGTGTTGGCGTCGTTGCAGGACAATTCACAGTTGCAAATATATTGACTGCCGATGTCGACATCTTATTTATAAGGAGGTCATATTTTGGTGAGCTCAGTTTACACTTAATTGTAATAAGTTTTCATCATTGCTCCTCGATGGTCGAATTGTTAGCAAATGAAAATAACGAAATATATTGAAATAAGTTTAAAAATGATACTTTTTGAGATGTAGAGCGTTCCAGCTGTTGTGCACTTCTCGGCCGTCGACTCCTCGCAACTTGTATGCTCCTCGCCCTTTTATATCAGTAATTTGGTATGGGCCTTCCCATGTCGGTCCTAACTTTCCCGCTCCTTCTTCCTTTATATTTTGGAAGACGCATCGTAGAACCCAGTTGTTTATCTTGAATGTCCTGATTCGTACTTTCTTATTATAGTGTCATGCGACTTGTTGCTGGTAGGATTGTATTCGTATTGCGGCTCGTTCTCGTCGTTCGTCTAGATGATTTAATTCGAAGTTCAGCTCTAGGCTATTCTACTCTTCATTTGGGCTTTCGCTCCGTGCGGTTGGAAGTCTTGTTTCAATCGGGATTACTGCTTCCGAGCCGTATACGAGTGAGAATGGCGTTTCACCCGTTGATCGACGGGGTGTACTCCTGTACGACCATAGTATCTCTAGGAGTTTCTCTGCCCATTCGCCTTTTTTTGCCTCTAAGCACTTCTTGAGTGTGTTGACTATCGTTTTGTTCGTCGACTCCGCTTGACCGTTAGCTTAGGGATAATATGGTGTCAAGAAGCTGAGTTTTATTCCATACTTGTCACAGAAATTCTTGAAGTCGTATGATATAAATTGGGATCCATTGTCGGTTATTATTTCCCAGGGAAAACCTACAGATAATATTTTTCCATACAAAATTGTATACCTCGATGTCGCGGACTTGCTGGAAAGCTCCGACCTTGACCCATTTGGTGAAATAGTCTGTCATTATCAACATGTAGACGACACCTTCTGGTGTTTCAGGGAGCTTGCCTACAATATCTATTCCTCATTTCATAAAAGGCCAAGAGGCTGATATCGAATTCAACATACCTGGAGGGAGGTGTGATACATGTGCAAATCTTTGGCACTTGTCACACGACTTCACATGGTTTTATGAATTAGTACGCATTGTCGGCCAGTAATATCCTGCTGTGATGGCTCTGTTCGAAAAACTTCTAGCGCCAGAATGGTTTTCTCATTCTTCGTAATGTAGACCCTTTAGGACGTCGTATGTCTCTCGCGGGGTTATACATCTCAAGTAGGGTCCCATAAATGATCTTTTATATAGCTTTCCGTACATGATGCAGAAGTTTGCAGCTTTTGCCTTGATCTTTTTAGCATCGAACTTGTCCCCAGGTAGAATGTCGACTTGTAGGTAGTTTATTATGAGATCCATCCAACTTCTTCCTTGGTCGAATGGTGCCAACACTTCGGTTTCTCGTATGGACAGTAACATAAGATGAACGACAGGTATTGATTTTGAGCCGTTCGTCGTTGTCAACCTAAGGCTCGCCAACGCTTCTGCTCGAGAATTCTCTAACATTAGAATCTGTTGGATATTGAATTCATCGAATGTAGACTGAAGCTTTTTTGCCTTTGTTAAATATGCTGTCATTATCTGATCTCTGGCTTCGTATGAACCATTCATCTGTCGTGCGACTAATTGCGAGTTGCTTTGGACCTGGATTTTCCTGATGTTCAAACTTTTTCGTGAGGTCGAGCCCGGCGATTAGGGCTTCGTACTCGGCTTCGTTATTTGTCGCACGAAAGTTGCAGTGGATCGATTGTTCCAAGATGTCTCCCTGCGGGAATTTAAGTACCAGACCTAGTCCACTACCTCTAATGTTGCTAGATCCATCGATCGACAATGTCCATTTTTGTGCCGTTGCGTTCTCTGTTAGGGCTATTAATTCCTGTTCCACCTACACATTCTCAAGAGTAGTAAAATCTGCGATAAAATCTAAAAATACCTGAGATTTCATTGCTGTCCGTGGATGGAAACTGATGTCGTGTTCACTTAGTTCGACCGCCCATTTCGTCATTCGACTTGAAAGTTCTGGTTTATGCAATATATTCTTAAGTGGATAAGCAGTTAATACCTTAATCGAATATGATTGAAAGTATGGTAGCAGTTTTCGCGCTGCGACTACAAGTGCTAGCGCCAGTTTCTCCAGTCGACTGTATCGCGTTTCCGCGTTGAGAAGTGCCTTGCTCACATAGTATATCGGGTGTTGAATGTTATCTTCCTCCCTGATTAAAACGGCGCTTACATCCATGTCGGATACTGCCAGGTACACGAGTAATGTTTCGTCATCTTTGGGTTTTGACAGTAGTGATGTTGACGTCAGATAGTTTTTCAGGTCTTGTAGTGCTTTCTCGCAGTTGTTGTTCCATTCGAAAGCTTTGTTTTTCCTTAGCGTGTTGAAGAATGGATGACATCGTTCAGACGACTTGGAGATGAATCTATTCAAAGCTGCAACTCAACCTGTGAGTCTTTGTACATCTTTGACGCATCTGGGCGATTCGATTCCTTGTGTTGATTGAATTTGGTCTGGGTTGGCTTCAACACCTCTTTGGGTGACCAAGTAGCCTAAAAATTTCCTTGAAGATACACGAAAAGAACACTTAGTAGGATTTAGTTTCACACTGTACTTATCGAGGACATCGAACGACTGCTGTAGGTGGTCGATGTGTTGTTGAGCTATTAGTGACTTGACCAACATGTCGTCGATATATACTTCCATTGTCGTCCCGAGCATTTAGGCGAACATCTTATTGACCAGACGTTGGTAGGTTGCACCTGCATTTTTTAAATCAAAAGGAATTACTTTGTAGCAAAAAGTACCTCGCTCTGTTATGAATGCTATTTTCTCTTGGTCGTCGGGATGCATCAAGATTTGATTGTAGCCCGATTAAGCATCCATGAAGCTGAGTAGTTCGTGTCCTGATGTCGCGTCGATGATCATGTCAATGTGGGGAAGTGGGAACGAGTCTTTGGGACTTGCCTTGTTGATCCTTGAAGTTGATACAAACATGCCATTTTCCGTTCTTTTTCTTGATGACTACGACGTTTGCTAGCCAGTCTGGGTACTTCACTTCTTTAACTAATCCAATGTTGAACAGTTTCTGAACCTCCTTGTTAATCACTTTGTTTCTCTCAGGAGCAAATTTCCTTCGCTTTTGTTTCACAGGTTGATGGTCGAGGTCTATCTGCAATTTATGAACCATTACCTCTGGGTCAATTCCAATCATATCTGAATGGGACCAAGTAAAACTGCCTCGTCGTTCCTTCAAGAAATCAATCAACTGCTTGCGGATCTCTCTTGGTAGTATGGATCCAATGAATATTTTGCATTCTGGTCGTTCAGGGTCTATTGATATTAGGTCGAGCTCTTCCATCTTTGGCATATTTTGGGTCGACTCGACATCAGCCTTTTGTAATTGCTATAATAATTCCTTCTTTTTCTTCATGACATTTTGGTAGCATTCCCTGGCTGCCATCTGTTCACCCTTTATTTCTCGTACTCCTTATTTTATTGGGAATTTGATCATCTGATGGTAGGTTGACGGGATTGCCTTCATCTTGTGTATCCAAAGCCTTCCTAAGATTGCTTTGTATGGAGATTGGTAGTCGAGTACTAGGAAATTGACATAAAGGTTGACTTCTTCAGGGCAGATTGGTAGTACGATTTCGCATAGAGTACTTTTCTGTTCTCCGCTGAAGCCGGTTAGCATTGTCGTTCGACGACTGAGTTTGGATTCATCGACCTGCATTTCTCGTAAGGCATTGTTAAATAGAATGTTACATGAACTGCCATTATCTATTAATGTACGTTTTGTTAAACAGTTTGCAATATGTAATGAGACAACAAGTGCATCATGGTGTGGAGAAAACAAATCTAATTTGTCGGTTGACTTGAAGGTAACGGTTTCATCGACCCTCGAAGGATGTTCTCGATTAGGTCGAATCTCTGTGTTCGACACTTGTCACGTGTGCCTCTTCGCTGTAGAATAACCATTAACTTCGGATCCTCCTGCGATGTAATTGATCACTCGATCTTGTCGGGGTGGTTCTGGAGGACTGTCATTGTTGATTGCTTGCCTATTTTCGTCGCGTCGAGTGAGAGTTTGCTTTCCCTTATTCGTCAAGAACTCCTGTAGATGTCCTCGTTTGAGAAGCTCTGCAACCTCTAGCTTGAGGGCAACACAATCTTCTGTACGATGGTCATGGTCTTTATGGAATTCGCATCTTAGTTTTACATTTTGATATTCTGGTGGCGCATTCATCTGTCATGGCCATTTAACGGTCTTGCCCATATCTTTCATTACCGCCACGAGGTCGACTGGCTCGATGCTCATATTATATTCTGGGACTTCAGCGCGTGATCGACACGTCATTGGATAATTTTGGCCATATGGTCGATTGTCGTTTGAATTCTCTTGTTGGGGTTGTGCGTTCCGTCTGTTCCTTGTTGGATAGGGTTCTGACCTTTTGTCTTTCGATCTTCTATCAACTCGATCGTTTATGCGGCTTGTATAATTATTGATCTTGCCTACGAAATTGGCTTCGTCTTCTTCCCATTGGATCTGGGCTCATTCTTTGGCTAACACATCTTCTATTGTCTTGCATAGATATTTAGTAAGCTCTTTGTGGAGGTTAAAATCAAACCTGATACCTTTTCTAAAGGCATAGATGGCTGTCACTTGATTGCAGTGAGGGATCTGTACTTTTTCTCTGTTGAAACGTCCGACATAGGTCCTCAGGTTTTCGTCATGCCTTTGCGTGATTGTATAGAGGTCGTCCGACTATTTCTCAAGCTTTCGACTGCTTGCAAATTGCTTCACGAATGTAACTGTGAGATGCGCAAAAGAGTTAATTGAATTGTTAGGCAAATTAGTATACCATTGTAGAGCTGGACTGTTGAGATTGGATCCGAATGCTTTGCATATGCATGCTTCTCATAGGTCGCGTGGAATTGCTGCAATGAACATCCTTTGCTTGTATTGTGCGATGTAGTCGTCTGGGTCGGTCGTTCCTTCGTACTGCTTCATGTTTGGAAAATTGAACTTCCTGGGCATTTCGACCATAACTATGTCGTCTACAAAGGGTGAGTCGGCAAAGCTATTTGCTGTGCTTTTCCTTAACGGAGCTGGTACCGCTGGAATCCTTTGTATAAGTGCTTCCATTTCTGCGAACCTGCGAGAGAATTCGTTATTAATAGATGCAGGTAAATCGGGTCCGGGTTTTACCAAACCTGCTGTCGACTAGATCAACATGGGTGTTTTTAAGATGTTATCCGGCAGTTGGTTTGCAACTGGATCCTGTTCGTTTTCGTTTCGGATTGGTAGATCGTTAAGGTCGATTTCGACTCGGGCCATCTATGGTGTTTGTTGATTCTGACCGACATTGGGATTTGTGTTTGGCTTGACTTATCCTATTGGGTAGCCTGGAGCTGTTAGATCGACTTCCTATTCATCGTTGGGAACTGGAATTGGGCGCCCAGTCGTTTCACTATCAGGTATCACGCCGTCGAGAATAGCTTATAACTCAACATTGGTTGATCTGATCGCAACATTTTCAGTTTCAAGTGCCAGTAATTTTACAGCGTTTGTGGTCATTTGTGTAGTCAGAGCTGCAATCTGTTCTTCGACAGTCGCGCCGTTTCCACTCTCAGACATTTTAACAGATATGTATAAGGGGTTCGTTTAGCTTTGCTGTAAAGTTGCAATGGGCCCACGGTGGGCGCCAAACTGTATGTGGTCGAACTACGGTTGATGTGGATTGAATCAGGTTAAATTAGGCCCAAGGCAACTTCTATCGAACAGGTCGGTTAGAAAATATAGTTTGGGAATAGACTGGTGAAGGTGGATAGTCGATCGACCTTACACAGTTATCTTATTCGTTGAACCTGCAAGAAAATCGTTGAACCTACAAGAAAACAAGAACAGATAACAGAAATAGAGAGACTAATGGAGATGGGAATTAGAATCTTAGCCTTAGGTATGCTTGGGCTGAGCAATCAGATCGTAATGATTAAATCACGGTTGAATTCCGGCTACTAGAATTCTTATACAGAGTTTCAGTATGCTAATCTTAAGCTTTTCAGAGCGTTTTTTCTCTGCCTTTAATGTTATTTGAGCATTTGTATTTATAGGCCAAAACTTCTTTCAACGTCTACCAGATCATGGGACGATTGTAGCCGAGATTTCAAGAGAGATTCTCTCACCTGTGATCCATTACTTGAAACTGAAGACTGACTTGGTTTTTCAATAGTCAGGTTTCAATTGGTGCTGGTCTCGGGTTGACCCGATTTGATGGGTCTGGATAGGATCCAACATCAATGAGGTCTGGGCTTGCACACGTTGGGCCTATGGGCCATTTTTGGTTACCACAAACATGATTGTCAGTTTTTCACAACCAATTATCTTTGAGACAAATATGTTATATGTGTTTACGTCCTAAAGATAAATTAATTGATATGATTAAAAAATTATTATTTTTAAAAGTATTAAACTTCAATTTGTTGTTTGTACTAATAATGCATATGGGCGAGTAAGACAATATCATGCATTGAAGACCAAATTGGGTATCACCAAATTAATTGATCTTATATGACATGTATGTATTTGGTGCAAAGGTTTTCATTATCAAAAGTAATTTTACTGTGAAAATTTTTAAAATGATGAACTATTATAAGTTGTAAATACATTTTCTTTTTAAATCTAAATATAATATATAATAACGGAACTCCAACTTGCTATGTAAATTTGATGACGACGCGTTTTAATTTATAATACTCGCACATCGTGTGGGCTGTCATCTAGTTCTATATAAAATCCAACCAACTCTATGCAAAAATATTTTTCAATTACAATATTATTATTTTTGTTAAATATGATATATAAAAATATTTATTTAATAAAATCAAATAAATATTTATTTGTCACTGTTATATTGTAACAAACATTAGACAGCATAATAGGAGTACTCTGGTAATTTGAATCTCTTGTTACATTCTGTCTCAGCCATATCAAATGTATAACAGTACAGTCCATAATTTTGTTCCAAATATTTCAAACATGTCTAATCCTGTCCCATTTTTATGCCAAACGCACATATACATACTTGGTTGGGCGGTTATTCTTTAAATTCATATTTAAATTTCAATAAAACAAAAAGCTGGTAAAAGCAGACGCGTCGGGACTCGAGAACGCGTACAAGTAACGCGTTGAGAATGCCAAGTGACTCAGGTGTTAAGAAATGGATCATTTTCTATAATATCCCTTTTATTTTGAAAATCATCAATTCAGCTATCTTGTTTGGCAATTCAACTTTTTAGTCCCTATTTTAAAAATAGTAGCCTACTCGAGAATGTAAAAATTTATCTTAAAAATAAAAAATATATTTTCTAAATTTTGTAATTAAACACAAAATTAATCGAAAACAGAAAAATACGTGCTAACATTTTGAATAATAAATAAGTAGATGTGCTACTTTTATAATCGCAAAATGGGAAATATATTCATTATTCATTATATTTAGAAAGAATCTTTTACATCTTTTTAAATGTTTTTATTAGGTGTAGTATATCTGTATGACAAGTATAGTACGAATTAAACACAAAATATTGAGCCAACTAAAAGATAAAATTTCACCTCTGTTGAATATAGTTTGATGGTAAGAGTGTATATTCATCCTAGCAATACCTCAGTTTCTTGTCTCAAATCGCCGTATATAAAAAGACAAAAATCACTAAACAACCAATTAAAAATTTATCTAAAATATAAAATGTACACCATATCTTTATGTATCTAACTATTTGCACTTGAATATTGTTCCTCATAGTTGAATTGAGAATCTCTCCCAAAAATCCTTTCACTAAATTATATCGGACAAATTCGACTATAAATAAAAACAAAACAAATAGCACTATGAAAAAAATATCATAATCAATGCACTTTGCACGGACCTGAATATTTATAATATTTCAGGAAGGATCATATTCTCCATTTCTTTAAACAATAATTTAAACGCGGACCATTTTCTATAATTTCCAATACAACACCTTGCTATTTCTTTTGAAGGTGAACACTAACCCCACATTGGGTCAAAAGTATACCCACGTATATTTTGAATAAACGTGGTAAGAATAATAGCTACCCAAAAATTCAACACTTGCATTTTAAAGCCAGTTTCCGTAAATTTTGGAGGACCGGGGACATGCCAACAAAAAAATATGAATTAAATGTAAATTACAAAAAATCAAAGGTAAGAATTTAAAAGATTTAACTATATTTTTTAAAAGACAAGATGAAGGGTCAGTTTGATATTGTTTTTGAGAAGTTAAAATCAGTTTATTTTATAATTTTGACATAAAATAATGTTAAATAAAACTTCCAAAAATGATTAATTGATAATTTTGTAAGTTTTGACAGTGATTTTGAGAAGTAAATATGCTGTTACTTTTTGAAAGTGATTATGAAATAATCTATTTCAGCATTTAATAAATATTTTAAAATATCATTATTATTTTTATGAAATCAAATTAAAATCATTTATATACTTTATTTCATCTTAAAATTAAAAGTCCTAATTAAATATTGATTTGATTTATAAAATCTTTTAAAAATCTTTTTATTATTCTTATGAATTTTTTTTTTTCTAATTTAAATATTTTACTTAAATATTGATTTAATATATATAATTGATGAAAAAAATAAAATAAGGTTCTAAAATCATGTCTATTTTAGTCATTGTAACTAATTTCAGCACTTTTGAAATAAAATTACCAAACATACGTATACTGCTTTTAAGCTATATAATAGTTTTAAAAGTATAATTAATCAAACATCGGCTGATTAACTTTACAGTTGATTATTCCTTCAGCACAACTAATAATGATTATTATAAAAGTTACAGTAATACCAAACTGGCCCGCAGTTGGTTCAGTGATAAGCCTCTTACATCTACATCAAAGGGGTTATGGGATCGAGTCATGTCTCCTCTCCTGATCCTAAAATATTATAATAGTACGTTCTTTCATATATATATATATATATATATATAAAAGAAAAAAAGAAAAAAAAAACTATATTTTTTTAATAAATTTTGGGAGCCATGATCCCTCCGGACCATTTGGTGACTTCAACACTTCCTCTCACTAAGAAGGAATGAGAAGTGCAAAATTACTCAACTAATAGTTGAAGTGTAACACATTGGTTTTTTAATCCTTACTATAAACGTGATATATACAGACAATGGGGATAACTAGCATCAAATCCAACTTGGCTTATACAACTATCACTACATTAATAATTCTTGTAAAAATAGTATCAAAGTATGTTGTAAGACCAAAATGTACCAACTTATTCTTTAACCTTTTTTTTTTCTTTCTCTTTTTCCTCTCTCCTCCGTTTTTTTTTCTTTTTTTCAAGGCGCTTCATTAATGGAGGTGACCTCCATCAATGGAGGTTGAATAGACCTCCTCCGTTGGAGATCATCTCCAATGGAGGTCGAAACGACCACGACCTCCATTGGAGATCAAGAGAAACTTGATCTCAAATGGAGGTCGATGAAGAAGAAGATAAAAAGTTAAAAAAAAATAGCAATAAGTCCCGGGTACCCTACCCGAGACTTACTACCGGGTAGAGCACCCGAGACTTATTATCAAGGGCAATAAGGGTAATAAGTCTCGTGGGGCTGGTATTAAGTCTCGATTATCCTACCCAATACTTATTACCTTTAGTCTTAGGCAATTTTTTTAATATTTTTTTTATTGTGCTTCATCGACTTCCAATGACCTCCATTGGAGGTTTGTTAAATTTCAATTGAATCAATGAAGGATTTTTGAAAAAAAAAAAAAATCAAAGAAAAAAAAGGATTGAAAAAAAAAAAGTAAAAATGGGGGCAATTTTCCCATCATCATACTTTGGTGCCATTAAACTGAAATTATTGACTTGGTGACAATCACAAAAATATTGGAGGAAAGAGTTATATAAATTTAAAGAATATAAATATATATAGCTGCATTCATGAACCATTAACATGTGATTATGTAAAAATTTTTTAATGGTGTATGGATGCACCAATGCCATATAGAATATATATTCTTATATGTTATTGTAGAGAATAAATTCTTCTTACTATTGATGAAATTGATTTACATATATATATATACACACACACACACACATGTCGTGTATTGTAGTAGATGTGATCTACTTCTCTTTAACAGCTAAGGAGATAACTACAATTTAAAGAGATAATAACAATTTAAAGAGATAATAACAATATAAGCAGTATGACATAATAACAAATACATGCAGTTTGAGATAGATGCAAAGACTTCAAGTTGAGTTGTTTGGGTTATCCTTAATACACCCCCGCAAGATGGTGGGTATTTTAGAAACACCAATATTGGACTTTAGTAGTGCGAATCGAGGTCTAGACAGTAGCTTGGTGAGTGAGTCAGCTAGTTAGTCGGAAAAGGCTACATGGGTCACCTGAATTTGTCCTCGTTGAACTCTTTCATGGACGAAGTGAAAGTCAATGCTATGTGCTTCATTCTTGAGTGAAAAATTGGATTAGGGCACATATATATGGCATCAACATTGTCACAGTAGATTGTCTGCGAATGAGCCTCAACAATAGATAGTTCACACAAGAGATTGGAGAGCCATATGACTTCAGCGGCAACAAGGGCAACAACTCTGTATTCCGCCTTTGTCGATGATCGAGCAAACGACCGTTGTTTGTGGGAACACCATGAGATAACATTTGTTCTAAAAAAGATGACATAGGCACTAGTGGAGGTGTGGTCATCCTGATTCCCTGCCCAATTTGCATCAGAGAATCCATGCAGTGAGACCGGAGAGTCACGGTGAAAGAGAAGGCTATGACTGAGGGTACCACGCAGGTAACAGAGAAGGCGTTTGGCAAGGGCCTATTGGCCAGTTGTTGGACGATGCATAAATTGAGCAAGCTTGTTCATAGCAAACACGATGTCAGGTCAAGTAAAAGACAGATATTGTAATGCTCCAATTACCTGACGAAATTCGGTGGAGTCTGTAAGAGACATGCCATCAAGAAGTTTCAGAGAGTGGTCTGTTGGTAACGGAGTTGACACCGGTTTGGCATCAATCATTTTGGTGCGAACCAATATATTAGTTACATATTTCTGTTGAGAGAGAAACATGCCATGTGAAGAGGGAAGAACCTAAACCCCAAGAATATATGACAGCGAACCTAGGTCTTTGATTGAGAATCGTTGAGCAAGAGTGCCCACAAACTTTTCCACTAGAGTCCTGTTACTTCTAGTGATGATTATGTCGTCAACATACACCAACAGAAACATAACACAATCATTAGCATTAAATATGAACAGAGATGACTCAGATTTAGAGTTGACAAACCCGGTTTGGAGGAGATATTGACGAAACTTATTGTACCATGCTCAAGGAGCCTGTTTGAGACCATAAATGGCTTTTATAAGGCGATAGATGTGTGTAGGATATGTGGGATCTATTTAGCCTGGAGGTTGTGCCATAAAGACATCCTCAGACAAGTGCCCTTGAAGAAAGGCATTATTCACATCCAGTTGACGAAGTGACCAACCATGAGAAATAACACTTAGTAACACCCGAATTATGGTGGATTTAACCACTGGACTGAAGGTCTCAGTGTAGTCAAGACCCGGCTGTTGATGAAATCTTTTGGCTACCAAATGAGCCTTATATCGAGAGATGGAACCATTCGATGACCTTTTAATGTGAAACACCCATTTGCACCTACAATATTGTAAGCCGAGTTTGAAGGGACCAAGTCCTATGTGCCATTCTGAATGAGTGCATCGAATTCATTCGACATCACTTTCTTCCATTTCTGAACCTTTAGAGCTTGAGAGGCACAAGTTGGCTCAATTTGTGTGGGTGATGACAATGCACTTGTGAGGGACAGCTTGGTGATTGGTTTATGGATATTATTTTTGGATATTGTAATCATGGGGTGGCTGATGTGGGTTGCCGGATCAAGTCTCGATTCAGATGGTGTGGTGTTGAGCTAGTGCGAGTGAGTTATGGGTAAGCTAGTGTGTGTTGCGGGTTGGTTGGTGTAGCTTGCGAGTGAGCTGGTGTGATTTATGGGTTGGCTAGTATGGCTTGCGCATGAGCTGATGTGATTTGCAGGAGGAATAATGTGTGTCTCGGCTAGGCTGGTTATTACGGGATGACCATGTGATGCAATTGGACCTGGTACGGGTTGGGCTGTGGTTAGTTGAGAAGGAGTGGGGATCATGACTCTAGCTCCGAACCTGGGTGGTGCAGCTGAACAAGGGGTCCCATGCAAGGCAAATTATGATATGTGTGCATGGGTGAGAGGAACCAAGACAGATGGTGTGGGTTGAGACAACATGATGTGTGTGTTTCGGTGTTAGCACAAGAGACTTGATAATGGAGACTCGTGTAGGGAAATATGGACTCAACGAACGTAACATGTCGGGAGATAAAAATACAATCGTTTTCTAAATCTAGACAATGATACACACTTTGAGATAGAGAATACCCGATAAAGAGACATGCTCTAGACCAAGGCTCTAATTTGTGAGAGTTGTACGGTCTAGTCCATGGGTAACATAGACACCCAAACACACATAATTTTTCATAAGAGGGACGTATAGAAAATATTTTTTTAAAAGGTGTCGACATGTTGAGCACTAGTGTAGGCATCATATTTATTAGGTGTACGGCTGTGGTGAAAGCATATGACCAGAAAGTGAGTGGCATTGATGTGTGAGTGAGAAGTGACAGACCCGTTTCTATAATGTGACTATGACGTCATTTAGAGACGCCATTGTGTTCAGGTGTGTGTGGTTGTGTGGTGAAGTGTGATATGCCATGACTGGCAAATGTTTGTTTTAAGGCAATAAATTCACCACCATTGTTGCTATAAAAAGAGACAATGGGGTGAACAAAATTTTTTTGCACCAAAGGTTTAAAACGTTTGAACACATCATGGACATCAAATTTATTTTTCAAAGGATAAAGCCACATATATTTTATAAAATGATCAACAAAAAACACATAATATTTATAGCCATCTTTGGAAATAACTAGAGAACTCCAGACATCTAAATAAATAACCTCAAGCGGTTTTGAACTACAGACAGTTGAAACCGAAAAAGGTAGTTTATGAGTTTTATTACACTTGTAGGCATCACACACTAGACACTAGACTCATTAGACGACAAAATAGACAATACTTGGGAGGACACTAACTAACTTATTATTGGACGAAGGATGAGTTAAATGATGATGCCAGTCTGGAAGACAGGCTTTGACACTAGAGAAGGCAATGATAGGCGGTTTCTTGTGCCTAGCATGGGACAGTCATTCGTAGACACCGTTCGTAGTCCGTTCTTGTAGAAGCCGTGCCTCCGTACGAAGATCTTTTACAGAAACAAAACAGGTGAGAATTTAATGGAAACTTGATTAGAGATACAAAACTTTGATATAGAGATTAGGTTTTGTTTTATATTTGGAACACATAACACATTAGACAATAAAAAATTTGAAGTTTCAGAGGGTAGATGAAGAGAACCAGTATGTGTGATGTTTATACCTGAACCATCACAGATTAGAATGTCATCAGAGTCGATGTATGGAGAATGTAGTGAGAGGTTGTTGAGGTCCTTGGTGACGTGATATAAAACACCTGAGTCAAGCAACCACTCAGGGGAGAGAGCCGAATTTGGAGCTACATAGTTGGCACGAGGTTGCAATTGCCTAATAGGCTGGTTTAAAGGAGATTGAGATTGTACAGGACTCAGTGTGAACATGGAGCATTGCTTTGCTGTTTGACCTTGTTCACCACATAATTAACAAAGGCCATGGTATTGTCGTGGTTTATTTGATTGGTTTAGAGAATACCTAGAGTGTTGTTGTTGTTATGAGTGAGGGACTGCCGGATTGTGTGACCAATTGAGGGATTATCAGCTGTTGTTGCTACTGCCGGAGTGGTGGCTACTGCTGCTGGAGCAGTGATTGTTGTTGGACTGATTGTCGGAAGGCCGAGAGGCATATTTGCCAGTAATGGGCAGCCGTTGACTCTTCACGGCTTCTTGCTTTAGTATTGCTTCAAAATTAATGAGTTTCTCATGAAGTTCCTCGAAGGATATTGCTAATCTCGAACACAGACAACGAATGAGATATCTTTGAATTCATCACCTAAATCATTCAAAATTTTGACAGTTAGATCTTCAGAGTTTTCCGACGCATCAAACATGGCTAGCTCATCTGCAACGCTTTTGACATGTTGCATGTATTCGTTCATAGTTTGGGTTCCTTTGATGACATTAGTGAGGACACTCTTGAGATGCATGATATGGCCTCTAGAAAGCTTTGCATATGTGTTGGCAAGTGTAGACCACGCATCATAAGCAGTTTGAGCGGAAGCAATGAATGGAATAATTGATGGAGATATTGAACCAAGGATTGCATTCAGAAGCAGTTAGTCTTGTCTTGTCCAGATGTTGTAACCGGGATTAGGTACCACGATGTCATTCACTGTGACGGTTGCCAGTGGGCATGGTTTTTGACCATTAATGAAGCCATAAGATCAAACCCAACAAGTAGGGTATGAAACTGAAGTTTTCATGAGCAATAATTGGTTGTTGTGAGTTTTAGTGAGGCTTGAGCAGCAACGTTTATGGAGACAATGGTGTTTGAGGAAGAACTGATCTCATGTGAGGAAGAAGAAAAAGAGATCACGGTTATTGACTGTGAGGGAGATGATGTGGCAGTATTGGTCATTTTGGATCAGGAACTCATTTGAGTTTAATTATGCTATGATACTATGTAGAGAATAAATTCTTCTTACTATTGTTTACATATATATATATATATATAAATACACATAGAGGTCGTGTATTGTAGTAGAGGTGATCTACTTCTCTTTAACAACTAAGGAGATAACTACAATTTAAAGAGATAATAACAATATAAGTAGTATGAGATAATAACAAATACATGCGGTTTGAGATAGATACAAATACTTCAAGTTGAGTTGTTTGGGTTATCCTTAATAGTTATAAGTGTTGAATCGCCAATAGAGGCGTAGCTTAGTTGGTAGATGGACGAACTTTGGTTTAGATAAATGACTCTTAAGTCAGTGGCTTGAATCCTACCATTGACAAAAACTTTAAAAAATAAATACCTGGTCTATTTACAATTCTTTAAAACTATATATATATATATATATATAGAGTAATGCTACATATCCCATCTAAAATCCCACATTTTTCATCCCACTATATGTGGCATGTGAGGTGTCAAATTGTAAGTGGATATATGAGGTATGTAAGATAAATCATCATTAATGTATATTCGTTCACAATTTGACACCTACATGCCACATGTAGTGGGATAAAAAAAGTGAGATTTTAGGTAGGATGTTTAGTATTATTGATATATATATATATATATATATATATATATATATTATAGAACTATATTTATTACTATTAATCTTAAGTAGTTAAGTCTGAACAGACCCTGACCGTTGAGCGTTTTAATTTTTATTTAGGTTTAATATTAAAAACATCCCCTCACCTTTGAACTATTATTGGATGTCTAGATAAAAATGTTTTTATTTCAGAAACACCCCTTATAGACCAACAAACAATGCTTTATTTGGTAGATTTCATAGGGTATAATGTTCAATTAATATAATTGAAGCTTAAATACGGACATTATAGACTTTTTAACATCAAAAATCAATCAATTGAATCATTGTTTGTTAATTTATAGGGGTGCGTTTGGCACAGAGATGGGACAGGACAAGGTGGGACGGGACAGGACAGGACGGGACGGGACAGTTGTTCCATATTGTGTTTGGAATGTCTGGGACAGAACTATTAACTGTACTGTTATGCGTTTGGTATGGATGGGACAGGACGGGACAAGAGGTTCAAATGACCAGAGTGCCCCTCATATGTATATAATATATATATATATATATATAAAATAAAATATAATTATATATATATTATTGTATATGAAATAATTTTTAAAATATTATATATAATAATAAAATTTAATATATTATTGTATATGTAATAATTTTTAATAAATTATATATTATTATATACAATAAAATATAATATATATAATATATTATAATATTAAATTCATTAAAATATATAATATTTATATAAGATATATATAATATATTAAATATTATTATATATATAATAATATATGTAATAATACTTAATATATTATATTATTATCATATATAATAATAAAATAAAATATTAATATTAATATATAATATTATTATATATAATATATATATAATATGTTATATATATACATAAATGATCTAATATATATTATGTTATTATTATATATATTATTATTATAATAAAATATATATTATATTATATAATAATATATAATATATAATATATATTTTGGATAATAATAATAAAATATAAAATTATATATATTATATTATATTATATATATAATTATATATTATTTAATATAATAATATATATAATATAATATAATATAATATAATATTATATTATATTATATATATTATTATATTAAATAATATATACTTTTATATTTTATTATTCTTATCCAAAATATATATTATATATTATTATATAATATAATATATATTATATATAATAATATATAGTATTCGTATTATATAATATATAATAATATTAATATTACTAATAAATAATATATATTAAAATATATATAATAATATTTATATTATATTATATTATATATATATAATATTATAAAATATATATACATATAAACTATTGTATAAGTTTGTGATTTTTTGAAGATTTAAGGGTAAAAAGGTCTTTTTGAGACTTGTCCCATTTGTCCCATGCATGGGACAAGTTTGGCCTAGGGTCTTGGGTGGGACAGAAATTGATGATTTTTGTCCCACCTTGTCCCGTTCTGTCCCATACTAAAGTCGTGCCAAACGTGGGACAAGAAGAAACTGTCCCACATTGTCCTGTCCCGTCCCGTGTACCAAACGCACCCTAGGGGATGTTTCTGAAATAAAAGTATTTTTAATAAGACATCCGATAATAGTTTAAAAGTGAGGGGAGGTCTTTATATATATATTATAGAACTATATTTATTACTATTAATCTTAAGTAGTTAAGTCTGAACAAACCCTGACGTTGAGTGTTTTAATTTTTATTTAATATATTTAGATTGGAATATGAAAAAGACTTGTAAATTTGTAATTATTTAAGCAGACGCGTTGCTATCGCGTACAAGTAAAGCGAGCAGCACGTCAATCGTCAGTTGCGTAGGAGGAGAAACATAAAACATTTCCTCTAATTTTATGAAATTTCATTTTTCACGGTTCACAATAACGAAGAATTCCTAATGTAACTATAAAATATGTCAAATTTTTTTAAGCCCTATTTAGTTGTGTTTTTTTAGTCTCCAAGTTTTGAAAAATAACCGAAAACAATTTTTACAATTATTAATGTCCATTATATGAAAGTTATTATTATTTTTAAGTATTACAACTATTGTAATCGGACTGTTTGGACCTGCCAAGATTAAACAATATATGTACGGTCCGGATAGCTATTCCTACAAATCGGGAGAAAAAAAATATCATTTATAATAACATCAATATTTTTAAACTAAAATTAAGATAATTAAAATTTTAATTTTAATTAAAAATACTATAAAAAATCAAATGAACTTAAGGGAAATAAAAAAAATGATGGGAGTGGCCAATTTTCTACCACTAAAAGAGATGATAGATCTCCTCCTTCACGTGAAAATTTATCGATCGTCCTTATGTAACTAGAGCATATAATACCTAATGTATTATTATTATTATTTTTTTATGAAAAGAATTTTACTTTAGTTTTTGCAAATGTTTAATATTATTATAATAATTTTTATTTCATTTTTATGGTATAAATAGTTAAGAACCTATATAACTCTTGATCATTAGATTAAATAGGGAATAAACTTACGGACCGTTTTCAATAGTTGTTTCAAATATTATAAATATGTAATATTTTACGAATGGATGGATCATTTTGAAATAGTCCTGTATAAAATTCCAACCAACTTTGATGCGTATAAATATTGGAGGCTCCAAGCCTCCAATGCAAAGACATCAACTGCAACGCTAACACTTTTCGTCGTATTCAATTTTGAAATCAATCAATCAGGTAAGCGATCATCTCTCTCTCCCTCTCTCTCTCTCTCTCTCTCCCTCTCTTATTCTTTTCTTGTAAGTTTCTTGTTTCTTTCAATGATTTTTTTTAAAAAAAAAAATTATTTCTGTTGCTCTGTTTCTTACCTTTCTTGTTCTTTTCTCCTGTTTCGTGGATCAATTTTGTTTAAAAAAAAAATTATAATTGATGATCATGATCTTTTGGGTTATTTTGATTGTAGTTCGGTTGATATATGCAGTGGTTTTTACTTGTGATTGTTATTGATCTTCTGATTCTTTTGTTTTAAGTCGTTTTTATTTTTGGTATTATTTTCTCTCTTCATTGCGGTTACATTAGGAATTTAGGGGAATTTTATTTTGGTTAATTGTAGAATCCTTGTTTGGGAAATTTTGAAGAAAATCATATTTATGGCACCAAAACATTAATTTTTGAAACATCTTGAATCCTTAGATGGCACTTCTCATTTAGCGAACAATTTTCTTAGTGGTTCTTCATAAATTGAATCAATGAATCTAGTGTGAATTATGTGCACTTAAGATTAATGAGGAAAAATAATGGGATACTTCTTCAAAGTGATAAATTACAACAAGCTGAGTTTAGAGTTCCTCTTATGAAATTACTTATGTGGCCTTTCATACATCTGGCAGAATAGAATATAACAAAATAAAATTGAATTGAAAAGATCCTAGAAAAGGGTGCCTCTGCTAAAGTTTTGATGTTTTTGCATTGGTTTTGTTTTGCCGCTAATTGTGAGTAGACTTATGTTGGATTAAATTTACATTGAGTGCAAACCCTCTTGTCACTCTAAAAATGTATGGAACTCTTCTTTCCTTGTTAGGATACTCGTCAATTCATAGTTGTGTCTGTTTCTTTCATGTCATGTAGAAGGTGTAATCCTTCCCGTTGGCCTTGGGGCTAATTTTAGGAAAATTTCTATTTGAATGTCCTGAGGAACCTAACAAATACTTTAAGCGTCAATGGAGTTGAGGAATCATCTACTATTTTCAGTTTCGTGTGATTTTTATTTGGTAACTTTTGTTGCAGTATTTGTTGAATAGAATCTTTTGTTTAACTGCCTGCTGTTCATTTTTTATGTTTTTTGTAGTATTACTCTAAGGTGAAGGAAAATGGGAGGTGGAAGTGACAGGCATGATAATGAGTCTAGTCAGAAAGGGTTGTTTTCACATCTAGCTGGATATGGTGGGCATGGCCCTCCATATGGATCATATCCTCCACAAGCATATCCTCCTCAGGGATATCCCCCACAAGGCTACCCACCGGCTGCATATCCTCCTCCTGGTGGTTATCCGTCAGCACCGCCAGCTTATTACCCTCCCCAAGGAGGATATCCTCCTCCCGGAGGTTATCCTCCACCCGGTGGTTATCCGCCTCATGGTGGTTATCCTTCTCACGGTGGTTATCCGCCTCATGGTGGTTATCCTTCTCACGGTGGTTATCCTGGTCCATCAGCTCCATATCATTCAGGTATGTTATGACTTCGCCAAACGAATTTGGTATGTCTTAGACAAATTTAACTTTAAATTGATAGTCATCACTTGTAAAGGATCTTTGTCGCCCGTGGTGAATTGTAGCTCATAGATAATCCTAATTCCTTAGGGTTTGGATGATTAATCAACTGCCTGAAAATATTTTACTCCGTTGTCATTTCACGATTGAAGGGTTTCTCGTTGATGCCAAGCATAAGTTATGTGTGAAAAAATTAATGCTTGAAAGATTAGTATGAGCTTTAATCTAATGTTTGGATCTTTGCATTTTTCTGTTTTGACTTTTCTTTGTGCCAAGGCATGTACTAGTGTGTCTCGAACCTTTAACAGGTTCATCAATGTGAACTTTATCAAGAAACTCGTACTTTTAGATGATGATCCTTTATATTGACTTTGGCTGAAGAAGAGAAAATGATGCATAGAAAGTTATTAGTTATTAGTCATTACCAATATTTGATTATTAAATTTATGGTTTTAATCCTTCATATTCAACATGATCTTGGCTGACAAACAGTAATTACAGGGCATGGATCTGGTATGATGGGAGGATCTGGTATGGGAGCAATGCTCGCAGGTGGTGCAGCTGCTGCAGCAGCCGCTTATGGGGCTCATCATGTTGCTCACGGCGGTCATCATCTTGCACACGGGGGTTTCCATGGCTATGGTCACGGGAAGTTCAAGCACGGGAAGTTTGGCAAGCGCTGGAAGCACGGCGGCATGTTTGGTCACAAAGGCAAATTTGGCAGGAGATGGAAATGATTACATTCCTTTGTACGACTACTTTCTTTTCATGATTTCTGTCTTAAACTAGTTTAGTTTGTAAGATTTTGTGTGATTGTATAAGAAGTCTTGGATTCAAGTCCTTTTTTCACATGTTGTGGAGGGGGATTTGGTTTTATATTTGTTGTAATAAAAAAATTTAAAATCAAATTCTCGATTGAGTTTGTGTTATATTATATAGCAGCCCTGTCATACTTAAATTTGAAGGAGAGAAGAGATGATTCAATATGCCAAACTACACTATGTATGGAAGACGTCATATGTAATGATATTATTAGCTCTGGACCAGCTATATTGAAAAGAAGTTTCAATACACCCGAAGCGTATATTGATCTCTCTCGGAAAAAGTCGATGAAAAGTGTTATGTTTGACCATTTTGTAGACTCGGAAATTATAACTTAATAGCTAAGCGTACATGTGACGTGACCGAATTGGATTTGGTTGAGCGGCTTCATCGTAGATTATGATAAAAGCTAGCGATATGCACACATCATATTTGTTAGAAAGGAAAAACTTCATACAAGTCCCTATGATTTTCCTAAATAGCTAGTTTGTTATTATTGTTAAAAAAGATGTTACTAACTTAACATAAATTTCCTTCGGGGCCATAGCTCTACGAATTCGGCAGTCCATCTTGTTAAATGGGCTAAAGTCTGTCTCCCAAAGAATAAAGGTGGCCTTGGAATCAAGAAGACTAAGGATATGAACCAAGCTCCCTTTGCCAAAGCAGGGAGGCGGCTTCTCCAAAATGATCCTGGTATTTGGACCCAAATTTTGAAGCACAAGTATGCAATATCTATGCGACAGTGATAAAACATGCAATTCTACAATGTTTGTCAATATAAGACTAATGTATGCGCATACTTTAATGTGTGTGAATGTGTTATACCAAATGTTTACACAATGATGCAGAGACACACAAGAATGAATTGTGTGTTTGTGTGCTAACGTCTTGCAAGAGGAAGAAGAAACTTGATACCTTAGCATCCAAGTATGCGATTTTCCTCTTGAAGATGATATTTGCATAAGACGTCGCTTTTAATTTTTGAAGCTTCTTTTCAAAAAGAACCACCTAAGCAACACTTAATACAAATATAGAGAGTTTTGTAATGGAATCAAGCCAATACAAATCATGGATCTTACACACATGTTATAAGACTAATTAAATTTGTTTATAATTCTACGTCATTATTGACATATTGAATTGTATCGATGTTATTAGAAAATTTAATCTTGATTATGAATCATGATGATTCAAGGTGCTTATGGAATTATGAATATACGTATTGGTGAAATATAGTCAAAATAAATATTAATTGATTCTAAGAATTGATGAACTCTTACCTTGTATAATGATACCAAAAGAATTATATTTGGTATTGATTGATATATTATGGTTATCATGATAATATATTATAACTAGTATCCGAGTGATATACCATTGTTATCTTGGGAACATATTAGATTTGGTATCTGTTGGATATGCCCTTATTATTATAATAATAGCCTTGAATAGATGAATCTATTAAATACGGTTTGAGAAATGTACTGAACATGACTATTTTTAAACTATATGATGTGAACAATGATCTTTTGCGATTGATTTATTGTAAAATGAACTATGAGAGCTTTGATCCTTATTAATTATAGGGTATGTAGGCATTTGGGTTGTGTAACTCAAACTCAAGCCCAACTGAAACTGTTAAATAAGTACGCTGCTTGTTAAGCATACACGAGATACTGATACATCTAAACTGTATAATGAATGTTTAGTATAAGGTTGCTTATAGTGGTTTAATTTCATGAAGTGTTAATGAAATCGTGAACTGAGTTGTAAATTGGAATGAGTGATACTGTTTATGCATCCTTGTTTGGGGAAATGTTGAGTAATGAAAAGAGGCAATGTGTATGTTCGTTTATAGTTGAAAGTTTGACGTTTGAGATACGTTTTGAGAATACGTGGATGGTTGGAATTGTCATGGGTTTGACGGTTTCGTGAGCCTTGAGCTTAGCGGTATTGTGGGCTTTGTGCCTAGTGGTTTCGCGGACATTTGCATCTGGAGGTTTGCAAATCAAATGTTCGGCGATTCGTGAACATTTATACCCTGCGGTATGTTGGTTAAATGTTTGGCGGTTATGTTTGATTTTCATGAACCCATGGCATTGTACATCCACGTGTGGAAGCATGTTAGTAATAATAAAAGGGACTTGTAGATGAGTAAATTGTAATTGTTAGTGACGTTCGAAATTTATGAGTGATTAACTTTTATCTAATTTATTGAGATAATGATTTACAAATGATGAGAATACTAGATTTACTTGTTATTTACAAAATATTTATTATTTTATTTTATTTTTATTTTTAATTACGTACCTGGATTTTGGGTCGTGACAGGAGGTTTACACCATCTTTGAGAAGTTGTCTCAAAATTCTCGTCACAAAAGTTCCAGAAGGAAAAAGGAAATCTATACCGTAGATGCCAACATGGAAAGTTTATTCAGATGACGCAGGTATTGAAGAAATCAGATACTCTTACTACCGATATAGAACAAATGAAACAAATAGTGTTTATGGGAGAACACCAAGTAGGAGGTCCTGAACCTGAAGAAGAAGTTCAAGCTATGAACAACTATAATTATAGACCATGGAATGATCCATATTCCAATACATACAATCTTGGCTAAAGAAATCATCCAAATTTTTCATAGTCTAACAACAATTAGAGTTCTGAAAATTAATGGGGAAATAATTATTAGGGCACTGGAAATCAATAGGGAACAACAACAATCAAAGGTAGAATAATACCGGTAATCAACAAAATTTTGAATCCCAACCCAAGAAGCCATCTATAGAAGATACGTTGCAACAAATCAAGCAAAAAAACTAGCAAATACAGTAACAAATGCAGCAACAATACTAGCAAATGCTGTAACAAATGAAGCAAACCCAACAAAATAACGATGTACAATTTCAGAATATTCATGCTTCAATGAAGAAGATGGACACGCAAATTGGGCAATTAGCTGAGGCTAATTAAAAGAACGAACATGGAAAATTTCCAAGTTATATTGAGCACGAAAAGGCTATGACAATTCTCCGGAATGGTAAGATACTAACTGATGATGGACCTACTGAACTTTCTGGTAAATCTGCTACTGTTTTAGGTCTTTCAAAAGAAAACATCATATCCAAGAGCAAGATATAGTGGTGGAAAATTCCAAAGGTTCACCACTCATACACAAGTCACCCAATCCATATGTTCATTTAACTCCATTCCTTGGGAGACTGCAAAAGAGCAAGTTGGAGAAGTCGTACAAAGACATATATGACATTCTTTCAAAAGTCAATGTCAACTTGCCTTTACTGGAGATGATTCAGAAGATGACAGCATATGCCAAGTTTTTCAAGAGCCTTCATACCTACAAAACAAGATTTGGGGAGAATTATCAAGAATTCATGATTGAAAGTGCTAATGCAGTCTTTCAAAAGTCGTTGCCACCAAAATTACAAGACCCAAGGAGTTTTTGCATCAACATCACTATTGGAGGTACAACTTTGAAGAGAGCTATGTCAGATTTGGGAGCCAGTGTTAATTTAATGTCTTCCACTATCTATGAGCAACTAGGATTGAATGACTTGAAAAAGACAACCATGTCACTTTTGTTAGTCGATGGTTCTGTCAGATACCCGAGGGGTTATGTTGAAGATGTGTTGGTACATGTAGATAATCTCATCATTCCTACTTATTTCGTGGTACTATATATGGATAAAGGAGCTAAAGATAGAAACTACAAACCTATTCTTTTAGGAAGACCTTTTATGTCAACTGCAAATACTTTTATAGATGTCTAGAATGGAAAGATGACAATGACTGTGTTAGATGAAACTGTAGAGTTTAAAGTCTTTGAGTCTCTTAAGTTCCCAAAAGTAGTCGATGATTGTTACTTAGCTGAGTGTAGTTTAATTGAAGTGATGAATTCAGCAGTGCAAGATGAATTGTCATAGGAAATATTTGAAGAACTGCTAGCTTGGGTTTGTGATGTTTTTGAAGATGAGGAGGAAATTCAACATGTTGGAGTTTCAGAAGAAGATTATGATATTGAAGAAGTAAGTGCTGAAATAGAAGATGAGATCAACGAGTCATTAATCCCATCTATGAGCTCTCCCCTTTCATTAGAGCTAAAACAACTTCCTTCTAACCCCAAGTATGCCTTTCTATGGGGTGAATGAGACTCTCATAATGATTATAGCTTCTGACATAGAGGGAGAAAAAGAAGAGAGACTATTGAAGGTACTCTAAGAACACAAAGCCGCTATTGGATGGACAATAGCGAATAATAAGGGAACAAGCCTTGCCATTTGTTTACACCGCATTCTTTTAGAAGATGGTGCAAAGCCGTCTAGAGAGGCTCAACGAAGACTTAACCCGAACTTAAAAGAGGTCGTAAAGGAAGAGGTTCTAAAGCTACTTAAGGTGGGTATCATATACCCTATATCTGACAATAAGTGGGTGAGTCCGGTCCATGTTGTACCAAAGAAATCTAGGATCACGGTGATAGCTAATGAGAACAATGAGTTGATTCCTACAAGAAAGAAAAAGAGATGGATAGTGTGTATAGATTACTGCAAGCTCAACACGACAACTAAAAAGAATCAATTTCCTTTATCATTTATTGATCAGATGCTTGAGCATTTGGCGGGACATGCTTATTATTGCTTCCTGGATGGATTTTCAGGATACAATCAAATTGCCATAGCTCCAGAGGACCAAGAGAAGATGACGTTCACATGCCCATTTAGAACCTTTACTTACCGAAGAATGCCTTTTGGGTTGTGTAACGCTTCTGCCACTTTCCAAAGATGTATGATGTCAATCTTCTCTGACATGCTAGAACAGTTTATTGAGGTATTTATGAATGATTTTTTTGTTTTTGGTAATTCTTTTGACCACTGCCTTGATAACTTAACTTGTTTTTTGAAAAGATGAATGGAGACTGATTTGACTCTTAGTTGGGTGAAAAGCCATTTCAAGGTGAAATCTGGAAGCTATTTTATGGTGAAATCTGGAATAGTGCTAGGACATGTGATATATGATAAAGGCATAGAAGTAGATAGAGCAAAAATTGAAGTAATTGCTAAACTTCAACCTTCTACTCTGGTAAAGGGTGTGAGGAGTTTTCTTGTTCATGCAAGTTTCTAAAGGCCTTTTATAAAAGAATTTCAAAAATCAGTTGTCTCCTATGTAACCTCTGAAGGTTTGCATGCTTTTGAATCTTTAAAGAATAAATTAACATCTACTCATGTAATCATGCCTCCTGATTGGTCTATTCTGTTTGAATTAATGTGTGATGTATCAGACTATGATGTAGGTGCTATTTTAGGACAACGAGTAGATAAAGTACAATATGTTATTTACTACACTAGCCGTACTTTGAATGATGCACAATTTAATTACTCCAATACAGAAAAAGAATTACTTGTTGTTTTTAGTGTCTTGGAAAAATTTCGTCAATATTTAATTAGATCCAAGGTCACTGTTTATTCTGATCATGCTGCTTTGAAATATTTACTAACAAAGAAGGAAGTGAAACTGAGATTACTTTGGTGGATCCTTTTGTTGCAAGAGTTTGATTTGAAAATCAGGGACAAGAAGGGTAGCGAGAATGTGGTAGCTGATCACCTTTCTCGATTAGTGGAGGATGAGAACGTGGAAAGGAGTACTAAGCTTGTGCCAATCAATGCGAATTTTCCAGATGAACAGCTGATGTCAATGATCCATGGTATGTAGACATCGTGAATTACCTGCAAATGGTATCATACCATTTGATCTAAACTCTCAAGCAAAAAGAAGATTCATCTCTATTACCAGACAATACTTTTAGGACGAGCCATACTTGTTCAAATATGGAGCTGATTAGATCATTCAAAGATGCATCCCTGAAGAAAAGCAGCAATACATGCTAAAATTCTACCATAACCTTAGTTGTGGAAGGCACTTTAGTGCTAAGAAGACTGCTCTGAAAGTTCTCCAATTAGGTTTCTTTTGGACCTCTTTATTTAAGGGTGCTTATACCTTATGTAGTTCTTGTGACAGTTGCTACAGAACAGGGAACATTGGTAAGAGAGATGAGATGCCTTTTTCAAGCCAGCTGGTTGTGGAGATATTTGATGTATGGGGAATAGATTTCATGGGACCCTTCCCATCCTTACACGGGTTCACATACATCTTGGTTGCCGTGGATTATGTCTCATAGTGGATCGAAGCAATCACAACCAAGACGAATGATAGCAACATGGTGGTGAAATTTGTCAAAGAGAAAATATTCATCAGATTCGGGACGCCTTGTGCAATCGTAAGTGACGGTGGAAGCCATTTTTGTAACAAGGTTTTTACCTCATTAATGAAGAATTATAGTGCCAAACACAAAATAGCAACCCCGTACCGTCCTCAGACTTCAGAACAGGTTAAAGTGAGTAACAAACAGATTAAGCAGATACTAGAGAAGACTGTGCAACCAAATCAAAAGGATTGGTCAGCCAAGCTGAATGATGCTTTATGGGCTTACTGAACTGCCTACAAAACCCCAATAGGAATGAGCCCTTATAGGATAGTCTTTGGCAAAGCATGTCATCTACCAGTGGAGTTGGAACACAACGCATATTGGGCTCTAAAAAAGTTGAACCTCGACTTAGAAAGGGCATGAGTGGAAAAAAGTTAGTAAATGAGTGAGCTTGAAGAGCTCCGGAATAATGCATATGAAAATGCAAAGATATACAAGGAAAGGACAAAGAAATTACATGACACCAAAATCCTTCATAAGGAGTTTTATCCAAGGATGCTAGTCCTATTGCATCAATCGCGGTTGAGGTTATTTCCAGGAAGTTGAAATCAAGGTGGTCTGATTCCTTTAGGGTGACTCAAGTTTTTCTGCATGGAGCTGTGGACATTTAAAGTCTTGGGGGTACCAATAAATTCAATATAAATGGCCATAGACTCAAGCCATACATGTGCATGTCCGAAATAAGAGATATAGGTTTCTTCATTCTCAATGAGCCATAAGGCTCTTGTGAGTCTTGCCTAGACGTTAAATAAAACGCTTGGTAGGAGGCAATAGACCCAAGTATTTTCTTTTCCCTTTATTTTTGTTGAGTCGTAATTTAGTGTTCCCGTTTGGGGGTATTAAAAAAAAGAGTTAGGTCTCAATCGCTCTCGTGACTGCTGTTAAAGTTAGAGTGCTTTGGATAGCGGTATCCTCTGGACTGAAAGCAATGCCATGTGCACTGCGAAAACCCACAACGGTCGCAACAACGTGAATACCTGATCGAAACCACTGTGGCAAACGAGAGTGGTCATGGAAGCGGTATCCTCTGGACAAAGCGTTGCCATGTGCGCTGTAAAAACCCACAACGATCTCAACAACATGAATACCTGATCGAAACTACTGTGGGAATGCTGTCATAACTGCTGTGCAAGACACAGCAGTCCTTTAGTTAAACAGTATGTTTCGCACTTGCCAAACGGCCACCCAATGAGAGTGAGCCGCTATGAAAACTGCTGTGGCTTTTACAGCGGTAAGCGTGGCGGTCGAGCCCTAATTATAAATACATACTTCACGCGAGACCTGATTTCTTTCCTCTTCTCTTTCACAATTATCTTCTTCCCTCTTCTTCCTCTTCACTCGGTCAAACCCAAAACCACTAAGGTATGCTCTTAATTCTTCTTCTATTTAGATTGTGTTTTGCTTATTGCCAATAATTGCATGTTCCCATCCCTTTTCTCCCATATAGTTGTTTAATTTGTTTATCTAGGGTTTATAGGCTGAATTTGGGGATTTCAAATTTAGGATTGTCTATGGTTTAAGCAATAGTTTGAAGTGATTTTGTATTATCAATTTTCAATAACATGGTTTCTAGCAATTTATTTGGGAATTTGAGTGATTATGATTAAATATTGTTATGCCATGTATGTGTGTTGTTGTGTTGAATGAATGGAGGCGAAGATATATGCAAGTAAGGCACATGGTTTGATGTTTGTACTACCGGAGAGCTACTGAAATTTTGTTAAAAAATATATTCCCCATATTGGATTGTCACTTGCTTTGTTTATTGGTTTATAACCCAGATATGCCAAGGACAACGTTCTGTAGAGGTGCTAATCCTCCGGATCCGAACAGAAGAAAAGAGAAGAGGCATGTTGAGCAGACATTTATAGGGAATCTAGAGTATAAGGATAGGTTGAAAGATAAATGCAATTACATTTTGGAGAGAGGGATTGCTGTGGAAGAATTGGGGGAGACTATAATCCCCGATGTTTTTGAGGCTAGATGATGGATCAGATATGTGCGTTGGCCCTGTAATGCCAACATTACCCTAACTGGTGAATTCTATGCCAATATGGTGGACATACAGTTCGCTGAGCACAGTGTGGCTATGGTTAGAAGAGTACCTGTAGTGGTATCCGTTGAAAAGATCAATGAATATTATGACTTGCCACCAATTGAGCATATGGAGACAAAGTGACCAAGTAGGTACGATTTAGGATGCACGCTTCGCAAGGAGGGTGCAGCTGGGTGGACTAGGCGCATATTACAATATGGTGATTTGCATTTGGACAGTGTCTTTCGAAACCTTTTTATTTCGGCTTCACTTAAGCCGATAAAACATACTGGGAGATTTTCAAGAAGGTGTCCCATATATTATATGCAATTAGGACGGGAAGATATTATGATGTTGCTAGCTTCATTAGGAAAGAGATCCGTGGTTGTGGGCGACAGGTGGAAACAAATATAATCTTTCCTTGCTTAATTACAGCCATATGTGTTGCGGCTGGTTTGGTGGTGGACGATGACGCCATGGATTTTACAACTGAGCCTGATACTCCGCTTTCACTGATAACATGGAATACCCAGGCAAGCATAGATGGACTGCCCACGATTGGTGATTTCCCTACACGTAAAAGGCGTCGAGATGGGGATATTATGGATAAGCCAGACCAGCAGAATTTGGAGCAGCAGTTACACGATCCATCTCAGCACGTTGATGGAGATTTTATGCATGGTCCTTATCCAGATATAGGAGTCAGTTCATCACAACAGAGGCTTAAGTGGGTAGAGTACATGTTATCCATGATGAAGGGCTATATGGACACAAGTGTAGCAGAATTAAGGAATGAGATGACTACATGTTTTGCTGTGATACATCTTTCTATTAATGAGATCTGCCGTGCCACAGTTCACCCCGCTCAACCTTTTGACCCCTCTCATTCCCATGTTGTTTCAGGTTATGATGTTGTTTATCCAGAGATGGCCTCCCAGCAACAACACATATTTTTCTTCACTGCGCCTTTTAGAGGTGACGTATTTGGGGCTAACCTGAGCTGACAACATAATGATAACTGTTAGAGGCACTATAGACAGACCTGAGTCTACAACATGATATGTTTATTTTTCTTTTTCTTTTTCTTTAGTTTTTAAAAATTGTGATTTTCGGGATTTACTTTATGGATTCGGTTTATTGTGATTGGTTTTTGCTGTTTTATTTTGGGTCGTTATTACATTGCCTTGTCTTTATCCTTTTTGTCGTGTGCTTCAGCTTCATACACTAAAGACAATGTTGGATTTAGGTTTAGGGGTGTGATAGTTTGTTTTTAGATTTTAGTGTATGTCGTTCATGCGTCTTTCAAGACAAGATACTTTAATGTATGCCTTAGAGATGATATGCATTAATCAATGGGTTTACACTAACATCTTGCCATTTAGGGCACTACATTGTATTTTTCAAAACTTATGACATGCTTTTGATATGATAGTAGATAGGATGCTGAGTTGAATTACCATGATTAATAGTGGATATTACCCTTATGAGTTCACTAAACCAAAAAGCCTACATAAATGACATATTATGAAGGTCATGTTGTTTCTACTCTTTAAACACCCAGTAGGTTCTTAGCATTAGATTCGATCTCTATAGGATTGAGCATATACAACTTTCATCATAAAGATTTCACATGTTAAATTTTGATCTTGAGTAAGACGAACCAGTGGAAGTGATGTAGACTATGTGTGCTTGAGCTACATAAAGGTCTTAAATATTTCCTACTTGTATGTGTGTGCTCCATAGCCCTGTTTGAAACCAAACACTGTTAGCCTTTTTCTTTCTTCACCACATTAAATGTAACCCAAATAAGCCAATGTATAGCCATACCTTATAGCTTGAGATCATGCTTTGAGAATGTGAAGAATATGTACTAGTTCTGAACGTAACTTTGTGCGTAATTTGATGTTGAGGCCGAGGAAAGGAAAAGTTGCATTCAATGCAAAAGTTTTGAAGCTGAAAGTAATATACTATATGTAATCTTTGATTCTCTAAATTCAAAAAAAAAAAGAAAAAAAAAAGCGTCAGGTCTCAACCGCTCTTATAACCGCTGTCAAAGCCAGAGTGCTTTGGATTGCGGTATCCTTTAGACTGAAAGCGCTGCCATGTGCGCCGTGAAAACACACAATAGTTGTAACAGCGTGAATACCTGATCATAATCGTTACGAAAAATAGAAGCGGTCTTAACAGCGCAAATGTCCTTTGGCAGAAAAGTCCGTCAAACTTGCATAAATTGCTCTTTTACTCTAAAATTCACCAAACACATCATTTTGATCTAATAACTTGAAAATGCTCAAACACACAAATTAAAACTATAAAAGATTCGAGAAACAAACAATTGACTGGAGGAATGAGGATTAAAAACATATACAATAAATGACCGAACACCTCCCTGTTGTGGCCAAAGGTCTCCACGGGGACCAAGGTTGAAGGTGGCACATTTCCCTTTTTTCCCTTCTTCTTCTCCACTTGGTTTCCCTCTCTCTATATATTCGAAATCCCGAGCAGAATTTCTTACCACTTCTCATTATTTGTTTTTGTCATAACTCTCTCATTTTAACTTTGAATTGAGTGATTCAAAAACTAAAATCATTAGTCTTGAAAAGAGGAACAAGTCCCAAGCATTTTTAAAGTCAAAATATGTCCACATAAATCGCAGTCATCTGATCTCAGTTCGTGGATCATCATTTTTTTTGGTAATCATCTTCTTTACATTTTTCTTATGATCAACTTTATGGATCTTATTATTTGATTGTTGAAAAATGTTTAGAATACTTTTGATTCCATTTGTATACTTGTTTTGATTGATTTCGAAATTAGCTATTGTGTTTTGATTGAATATGTTTTTAGCTAGTTTTGAAGAACATGAACTTGAATCCAGAATAACTTTGTGATTTGATCTTGATTGTTTGATTCTAGGTTTTTGTCACATGTTCATGAACTAGGATTTTTGATTGGGCTATCTATCATTTAAATCTAGTTCTTATTTAGATTTAATATGTTGTGGATTTCAAGTGTTAACTTGTTCACTTGATTTTAAAGCTAGTTGTGTGCTTTCAATTGAAAATTTGTGGTTCTAGCTTTGATTGACATGTTTAGGTGATAATTTTGTGGATGATTTTGAATGCCTAATCTAGATCTCTAATTAAATGTTCATAAGAATTAGTTACATTTGCTTGTGAGCTTGATTTGTGCTAATCTAATTCTACATAGAGTGTGTTTGATATACTTGCTCTATTTGCATGTGTTTGCATCATTTGAATTGTTTAGATCTTATTGCCTTGTAAAAGGTGGAAGTCTCTTGTTGGAGTAGATTCTTCAACATAGAGCAAGGAAGTCTTGACTAAGAGCAAGGGGCTCGAATTAGTCAAGCAAGGGAAGTCTTGGCAAGAAGCATGTGGCTTCGGTAAGTCCGAGCAAGAGACTTGTGGATAGTCTTGGATAAGGAGTGGCTTTCTAGAGGTAAACGATTTGTCTCGGTTAAAAAGTTGAGGCAACTTTTCATTAGTAAGAGGCCTTAAAGGTAGGATAGAAGGGATATTCAAGAGAGAGTGTTTCACGTGATTTGCACACATCCATTCAAAATTGTAGATCTTCTCCCGGCTTCCCATAGAATTGTGGCAAAAGATGAATTGTATCACTCTTGACATTGTTGACATTGATGCTTGGAAGAGTGATACACAAAGGTTGGTATAGTGCTGTAGGAATAGCGAAATCCTTGAGAGGACTTGTAAGGTTGTTTAGAGCCACTTGGATTATTGTAGGATCTTGATGAGCTATGTTAAACCCTAAATAAAAAAAAATTGAAAGAAAGAAAAGAAAAGAAAAGTTAAACAAAAGAAAATAAACTCAAAATAAAAGTAAGCAATTTAATTCCCTAGTAGCGACTGAAATTCCCTTAACAAATTTTAGTGTAAATATACTTGAGGGGTGTTTGAATAGGTATATGCTCCAAATTCTTTCAAACTTCTTTTCTCAACACAACAATGATGTGCACACTTGATATGTCTAACAAATGGATTGCTTCAATCAACAATATGAGTTCAATTACACAAGTGTTAAAAGTGATACAAGATATAGAAGTAAAGAAGCTTAAAGCGAAACTTGACACAAGTATTTTTACGTGGTAAACCTCTGAAGAGGAAAAATCTACGGGTTGAATCCATAACCACCGGCAACACCTAATTCACTAGTTGGAAAGAAGTAAACTCTCACTAGTTAAAGATTTCTCATTTGATGATGACTTGCACACATATAAATCATGAGTGCTGGGTTTCCTAGAATATGCATTTTGATAGTGGTCTAGGTTCCTATTTATTATTTATTATTTATTTATTTATTTTTTTCAAGTCCTTCATGCCAGGGAATCAGGGATATAAAGATTGGGGCACCATGTGCTTATCCTTTCTAGTAACCGTTTTAAATTTTCACTCTCACTTGGATAAGATTTCTCTCTGTGTAAAGACTAGTGTTGACCTTTTCTTTTCTCTCGCTGTTTATCATCTTCAAATGGTTGATGTGGCTTTTTGTATAAACTAATTATTGACTGTCTTATCTTAGGATGAGGACATCCAGAATGCAATTGAAGATGCTGGATTTGAGGCTGAAATACTAACAGAGCCATGTTCATCTGGATCAAAGCCATATAAAATCCAATTGGGGCAGTTCATAATAGAGGGTATGACATGTGCTGCCTGCGTGAACTCTGTCGAAGGTATTTTGAGGGATCTTCATGGTGTCAAAAGGGCAGTAGTTGCCTTGGCTACTGCATTAGGAGAGGTTGAGTATGATTCTACAGCAAATAGAGATATATCCCAAGGACAAAATCGTAATTCCACTAGCTTATTCTTCTTTAGTTAAAAAATTGTTGTCGCCACCAGCTCTTACGGAAAATTTTATCCCTCTCTATCTCTAAAATAATCTCAGCTTTCGAATTTTCTCTATAAAATAACGTTCACATTTTCTCTTTCTGTCCCTCTCTGTGCAAACAAAATTCTCGCTCATGTGGGTTGTGAATCGCTGTTGTGCTCGGTGTTTTTGAAAACCCAGAATGGCGCCAAGCATGAGGGACTTGCAGCTGACGGCGGTCAACGGCGCCGCTGCCGATGACATGGAGGACGTACGACTCCTTGACTCCTATGAAGACCGGACCAATGACAAGTTGCTTAGTATCGAAGAGGGTATGAAGAGAATTCAGGTGAGAATCACAGGGATGACCTGCACGGCCTGTTTGACCTCCGTCGAGGGAGCTCTGATGGCCGTTAATGGTGTCGTTAAAGCCTCTGTCTCGTTGCTCCAGAACAAAGCTGATGTCGTTTTTGATCCCAATTCTGTCAAGGTGAGTCCTTTTTTTTTTCCAATTAATTTAATTTTTTTTATAACTTTTGGGGTATGTTATTGTTTGAATTTGTGAGCTCTTTCTTAATAAAGTAGTTTTTAGTTGAGCTATTTAAATTTATTTTTTGTTGGATTGTTAATTTTTGGGAGGTTTTTGATAATGAGTTGGTATTAGTTTTATAAAATCTGGAGCTTTATATGTTGGTCAAGATCAGTCTTAGTTTTGCTACTTTTTTTTCTTGTTTTGAAATTTAGGTGGTTCTACTGGATTTTGGATTGGTTTGATTGTAGATTTATGGTGTTTTTAGATGATGGGTTGCTGCAAGTTCTTGAAAAAGAAAAAAACAGAACATTATTTTTATTTTGTTTTTTTCGATTTGTGTTTGAGTATCTTGATTATGCACCATAATTAAAAATTAAATTTATAATATATGGATTTAATTTTTTTTTTTTTTGGTTAATGTGTTTAATTCTAAATAGTTGGTTTGGTCAATAGGAAGTTTGTTGGATTTACTTACAGAAATTAAAGCTTTACGAGACATTTATCGGTTTTGATCCATAAGTTAGTAACAATAGATATTTGTGACATATTAGTTTGTGCTTATTGATACGTTATGGTACAATGGATTGTAGTTAAAATTTAACTAGTAATTGCTGAAATTTAAAGGTTCTGTATTTTACATTGTTGTTTTTTGGATTGTGTTTAATACTTTAGTTGCTCAAGTATATATTGCTTTATTTATTTATTTGTATCTTACATTGGTTGGTAAGGTTAGTCTAATCATTAAAATTAGAGTTGTATGAGGTGCTCTGATAGTCTGACTTTTGAATTGTTATCGGTCACAGTTAGCATTTGTAGTTGATCTATTTCCTATCGGTATCTGAGTTTTGTTTAATTAGCATCTGATTAATTAGGGAGTCAATGTTTCATCATGGTTAAGTTCAATTAGCCATGTTCCTTTATTCGGAATGTATCGTCATCTTTGTGAATTGGATGCGGGCTAAAGCTTTTTGCAAAATATAGCTAAAAAATTGTCATTAAAACCAATCAGCGCTGTTGATTGTTGAAAGTGTAATTATGGAGTGGTGTTTTCTCATTTCTGTATCTTTATCACATCATGATTTGTCCATATGTGGGAGTAAATGATTAGTTGTTGAATCTTATTTCACTCATAAAGATATTTTTTGAGTAATTCTCTCTCTCTCTCTCTCTCTCTCTCTCTCTCTCTCCTGTGCGTGCATGTGTGTGCATGCTTGTTTTACATTTCGGGTTACAATCACGATTAGTAATAGGCTAAAGATTTTTATAAATAATCCACACTGTGCTTTATAGAGCTCATTACCACACTTGATGGTGTTTTGTTTATGGGATAAAGCTGTGTGTAAATCCTCAACTTTCACTTTCCAAAAGAACTTTATTATTGCACTTGTGTGGTTTCTTTTAGCACCCCATCCTTATGATTAGTATGTCCTTATGATTAATAACCCCATCCTTTCCAAAGGTCCCTTTTCTTTTTATTCTTTCTCTGCTTCCTTTTGTTTTAGTTTTTTTTTTTTTTCTAATTTTAAATCTTTTTATTTATTTATTATTTTATTTACCTTTTTGTAACACTAGATAGCACTAAACCTTAGCCTACTGGTTAGTTTCTTGGTCCACCCTTTTCACTTGCCATTGTCAAGGACTAAATGTCTTGATTTCCCAAACCCACTAGCCACTGGACTGGGAGGGCAATGTTGTGGACAGATGATTGTAAGGAATGAGAATGCCACAAGTGCTAGACAATGTTAGAAATTTATATTGTATTAGTATTGAAAGCAATACAGACGTGCAGCTACAAACAGTTTATAATCATCTGACGAAGAGATTTGGATGAGGGTATTTATGTTCTCACTTAAAGAAAAACCCAAGGAGTGGTTCTACTCATTTATGAGTGCATCGATTACCATAAGGGTTGAGCTTGCAGCAAAATTTCTTGCAAAAATTAAACAAATACAATTTGGAAGGAAATTATAGGAGTGCAACAACTCGACAATGAGCCATTCCATGAATATTGGGAACGCTTTCAGCAACTTCTCAATTCTTGTCCATATCATTGTCTTCGTCATCGTGTATCAAGTCAAATTCATAACCTTTTGTTAAAGTTTCATAGTCTTTCTTATGCATGAGGGAGTCACGGTTCGTAATCCGAAAACGGATTTGAGTTTGGAGTTCGAAGGCCGAAGAACGGTGGAAGAACGCGAGAGGAGCGCGAAGGAGAAGGAGAATGGCCGAATACCATTTGGGACACCTTCCCATGAGGGCACGTGAGCCTCACGGGAAGGCCACCCCTCTGCCCCCGTGAGGGCCACGCGCTTCCATAGGAGGTTGAAGTGGCAAGGCCTCATTGGTGGTTGGTTCTCTCTCTCTCCTCTCCATCTTTTTTCCCTCCATATATGTTTGAATTTCGAGCATAAATTTAATACAACTTGTCCAATTTTTTTTTTGATCATATCTCTCTTAATTCAACTCCGATTTGAGTGTTTCAAAAGCCAAAATTATTGGTTTTAAAGAGAGGAACAAGTCTTAAGTATTTTTAGTGTCAAATGATTTTCAGGTTTTGATCTTAGTTCGCGTGTTCATCATTTGTAAGTGAATCATCTTCTTTCCATTTTCTTTTATGATCAACTTGATGGATCTTCTTATTTGATTAAGGAAAAAGGTTTAGAATGATTTTGATTCAACTTTTGGACTTGTTTGATTGATTTTTGAAATTAGCTTTTGTGATTTTTGATTGAACATCTTTTAGCTAATTTTGAAGAACATGAACTTGAATCTAGAATATCTTTGTGATTTGATCTTAATTGTTGATTTCTAGGTTTTAGTCACGTGTTCTAGAACTAGGATATTTTGATTGTGATCTCTATCATTTAAATCTAGTTCTTGCTTGGTTGAATATGTTGTTGATTTCAAGTGTTAATTTGATCACTTGATTTCAAAGCTAGATTTGTGCTTTTTGTTGCAGACTTGTTATTCTAGCCTTGATTGACATGTTTAGGTTTCTAGATACGTTTGTGAATGATTTTGAATGTTTAATCTAGATCTCTAATAGCATGTTTATAAGAATTAGTTACATTTGTTTGTGATCTTGATTAGTGCAAATCTAATTCTTCATAGAGTGTGTTTGATCTACTTGCTCTGTTTTCTTGTGTTTGCATCATGATTGCATGCTTCCATTTCACTTAGATCATTGCCTTTCAAAAGGTGAAAGTCTCTTGTTGAAGTGAGTGAAGTTTTAACTTGAACAAAAAGTCTTGACTAGAGTTGGGAGACTCAGATGGTTAAGCTAGGGAGGCTTAACAAGGATCTTTGTGATCCGGATAGTCAAGCAAGGAATCTTCCTAGAGACGTGTGCTTCTCGGATAAGAAGTTGCTTTCTAGAGATGTGAGAGTCACATCTCGGATATGGAGTAGGCAAAGTGATTCACTAGACCCGATGGTAGAATATGAGTTGTGAAACAAATAATGCACGATGTGTATAATGTTAATCTAGAATAGATTTTATCACTTTTTACCTAATTTTCGTTATTAGTCAAATATACGAAAATACCCCTAACTAGTCAATTTATATCACAAGTGTAATAAGTGCGGAATTATAAATGACACTCGATATTTACGTGGAAACCCTCAACAGGGATAAACCACGGGCTGGTAAATGCGCCACACTCGAACCTCGAATCCACTAATTGCGATAGCGTATACAACCTAATCCTGGTTTGACAGCCTAATCCCGGCCAATATCCCGTTACCACTACCCGCAGGCCTTTAAAAGTGGATCTAGTCCAATTTGCTTGAGAAAGCACCTAATCCCGATGTAAAGACCTAATCCCGGTCAATCTCGCAAGACTTACTTCTCAATGAAAAGATAAAACATCCTATGTGAATATATGATAATATTCAAGGAACAAACAAGGCTAGGGAACCTTAGATGCTTATCTATAATGACAATATAACAATTAATTCATTCCTAGATATCAAGAGCTAAATGACATGTCATAAAGCTTAGCTAAACATAGATTAGGCAATCTTATGAAGCTATCAAAATACAACACTCAATCAATCTCTATTTTGTATCTAGAATATATTCTAAGAGAATACAAATGATAAAAGAGATGACTTATTAAGAAAGACACTAAAATTAGATGAAGTTAGTGAAATTCTTATCAAGTAAGATGTGATGATGCAAACCTATGCATGGATGCACTCTATGTGAGCATAGATGATACAATATGAAGTTTGATGCAAAAAGGAAATGCTTTGAGTGATTAAAGGTGAGTTCTTGATGATTTTGTCTCTTGAAATGTGTTCTAAGAGAAAAATATACTTTTGGAACTCTTGGAGGTGACCTAGAATGAAAGTAGGATATTTATAGGCTCCCACAAAACTGCAGCGTTTTGGGCGTTCTCGCTTAAACGGACTGCCGCGGTTGGCGACTACCGCAGCTAGAACAACCGCGGCACAGAGAGAACTTCTCTGTCAACTGCATGTTGTGGTTTCTTCAATTGCGGCACTTCAACCGCGGTACAGCAAGAATATTGTTGTCGCCTGGCTTGCCATGGTTACCCAACCGCAGCACTACAACCGTAGCAGTGAGAGGCAAGGCCTTCTCACGCGGTATCTCACACAATGAACATGCAATAAGCGCAAGTGTGTGAGTGAAAAGAATGCATCCTAATGCCTAACATGTTATGACATTTAACAAACAAGATGCAATCAAATACACATGCAAGAAGAGAGATTAATGAACATTAATGCACACAATATAAACACACACAACATACAGGGATAAGATTTATGCATGGGTTATGGGTGTGTGCAACTATCTCTTCAAGCAAGTAAGCACTTAGAAATTTACCTTTGAAGTGCTTGATCTTTTGAGGTCTTGAAAGAGACTTTGAGCTTGAATCTCAATCACCTTAATTACCCTTACATTCAAACCCCAACATGTGGTTTGTCCACGAAATAAGCCAATCAAAATATGAGAATCCTTACAAGTTGATTGCTTGGGGAGTGTATCATGTACGTGTTGATTGTTTTTTGAGTGTGTATCTCTTATTCGTCATAGTGAATTGTGGTTTTTCGGTGGTTGTGGATTCAACTCATTGATGTTTCTTCTTTTGAGGTTTTACCTTGTTAAAAATGTCATTGTGTTGGTTTTCGCATTTTAGTTTTTTACATACTTAGACTTGTATTGTTTTAATTCTTGCCTAATTGAATTCACATCCACTTGTTAAAATAATCTACTTGTTAAATTTTCTAAGTGTGCATAATTTGGTTGTGTGAAAAAAAAGTGCGAGAATTTGGACATACACCTATTCACTTCCTCTCTAGGTATATTTTACACTATAAGTGGTTTAGGGAATTTCACAAATTTTCAATTTTAATAAATATATTATGCAAGTTGGATGTTGGAGATCGCAAAGAAATATATCTATAAAATGCCCAATAAATGTTCTTCATTGTCGTGACCATATAAATTATTATGTGAGTATAATTAATGTTTTTCTCTAATATGTTTATTTATTTATTTATTTAATTGCAAATAGAAAGAAATAAACGCATTTGAAGTGATAGTTATAACCCCAAGGGGTGGTGCCATTGGTCACTGGTGTGAGCCGTAAACTAGAACGTCCTGGGTTCGATCCTTAGCAGCCATGTTTCTCTTCTAGCCACTGGAGGTTTACCCGACTGTTAACTTCAGGGTCTCGTGAGATTAGTTAAGGTACGCGTAAGCTGGCCCGGATACCCACAAATACCAAAAAAAAAAAAAAAAAGTGATAGTTATACAGAAAGCTTATTATTAACAACAAAACCAGATTGGTAACGGGAACGAAGGTTCAAAATAGATATTTGTGCCATTGTGTGGGCCGAAAAAAGAAAGGCCACTTTCAACATTTTTTTTTTTGGGCATGTGGGGCCACCACTACCGCCCTGAAGATTAGCAATACACCATAGAATTGTAACTGTATTAACTTCTTATTTAGGTGTATTTTTGTATATTTTTCATCATAAGAAAATTTTCATAAATATGATTTTCAATTTATATTTACTATTATTTCAAAAAAAATATATATATATACTTTACCTTGCATGCACATTGTGTGGGTAGTAAATTAGTAATATTTAATAACAGAGCTTCACATTGACATGTGCTGTTGTGAGGAGCTTTGTCATTAAGTCTATATTAATTATTTATTATATTATATATAATAATATATCTATAAAATTTCACAGCCACTTTGAAGTTATTAATGGATAAACTAAATTTTAAGGGATGGATCCAATGTATGGCCATTGGAGTGTTCTATGAATTTTAATTTCTGCATTCTAGACCAACTACTATACAATTAATGAATTCATGATTCATTTATATTTTTTCTATCCTTTGATTATTAATAATAAGGATTCATGTATTTAGATAATTTATGTATTAATTAATGTGGTGTATGTATGTGTGAGTTAGTTGTACAGAATTGATTAATGAGTTCATGATTCATTTCTATTTTTCTTAATTTCATATTCATCTAGGAGTTTGTGTTCATGTATTTGGAGAATTCTTGTATTTATATAATTTATATATTAGTTAATGTGGTGCAGAGGGGCAAGCCATGGAGAGGGCTGACCTGAGATATAGTCGGGTCAGCTTTTTGTAAAAAAAAATATATATATATATAATTAATATATTATTATTTTTATTGGAGTAGCATTGTAGCAGTCTGATTCTCCCAACACCAACCCTTATCATATACTCATACACGGTCACTACAAAACCTCAAACATCATTACATCAACATCTATTCTCTCTCACATCCCAATTCCCAATTTCTCACGTCCCAAATCCCAATTCTCTCTCTCTCTCTCATGTCCCAAATACCAATTCTCTTTCTCTTCTCAGTTATTAATTACAAAATTAAATATTTAATATTCATATTCGGTTCTCTAGGTCAGGTATTTTTTTTAGTTAAAATTTATTTTTTCTAATTAACAAGTTAGGGTTTTGGGTTCGCCATTCGTAATTTTAAGTTAGTGTTTTGTTAATTTTTAATGAAATTATTTCCTGACTGCAATTCATTATTTCTAGTGTTATATTATAATTTATAAAGTATCAGTTTAAGGAAATAGTTTAATAATTTTAAGTTACAATGTCAAATAACCATAAATGAAAGCAAAAAAAAAAAAAAAAAAAAAAAAAACTATGTTTTCATACTTTGAGAATAAAAGAAGATAATCAATCATCGAATGAGAGTGTATCAGGTTCTCCATGTAATGTTAGGGACAAGGATTTTCCTTCTTCATCTCAAAGATTTGTAATTGAGAATGTTGACACTTCATTGGACATTAATACTCTCTATTATGAATGTGATCATGGATTACGCCTCCCAATAGAAGTTTATCCCGCCGACAAGCGTGATGATGTTTGAAAAGCTTATATCAAGTACTGCTGAGGTTCACTTATTTTTTTCTCATATATATATAGTTTTGCTATAGCCCACTCTAGCAAAACAATCATAGGTACACTCATGATGGTGCATAGATGTGTGAGTTCATTGCATTTTATTTATGAGAGTAATCTAGAACTCTCTCATGAGTCCTATAAGTACCTGGTTGCTATAACATTTTGAGTAAGTGTGAAGAAAATTGATAACATAAGTGAGTGGTAGTGAGATACAAGATTGTATCAATTGATAGAGAATTACTAGAAATTTAAATATGTACGGTTTTTATCTACAAATTGAAAGGTACGATTATATTATCAACAATTTTTTATGGTTTGCAGGGTTGCTAGGAACAACACTCACCAAGTGATTAATTATATGAAATTGGATACATAATGTATGTGATTGTGAATCTGTTTAGTTTTGCAGTTAAAAGCAAAAAGCTTCGATGTTGAGTTGTTGTTGAGAAAATAAAGGTTTTTGTAAGATCTTAGATTTGTATTGGCTTGATTCCATTGCAAAACTCTCTTTATTTTTAATGGGTAGTTGCTTAGGTGTTTCTTAGTTGATATGTGCTTCAAAGGAGAAAAGCAATTTCTCATGCAAATGTCGTCTTCAAGAGGAAAAACGCTTACTTGGATGCTAAGGTATAAAGATACTTCTTCCTCTTGCAAGGCATAAGCGCACATACACACATTGCATACATTTGTGTCCCTGCATCGTTACACTAAATTTGTATAACACATTCACACACTTGTTGAAGTATGCATATGCATTAGATTTAATTTGTCAAATATTGTGAAATTGCATGTTCTATGACTATCTCTAGGAAATGGCATACTTGTGTGATATTGTGTTCATTTGTTTGTGTTTTTATTGTTTTGGACTTGAACATGATCTCATTCCTTATTGAGTTTTGGTCATTTCGGTTACTCATTCATTAGTTTTCGAATTCAAACTAGGAAGCTACGCTACTTTACATTATTATACAATGCGTTGTCTTCGTCATTGTGTACCAAGTTGAATTCAAAATAGTTTGTCAAAGTTTCATAGTCTTCCTTGTGTTTGAGGGAGTCATGGTTCATAATCCAAAGACGTATTTGAATTCGGAGTTTAGAGGCCGGAATACAGCTGAAGAACATGTGAGGAGCGTAAGGGAAGCAACCAATGGCCAAAGGCCATTTGGGCTCTCTTCCCGTGAAGGCGCGTGAGCCTCACGAGAAGACCGCCTCTTTGCCCCCGTGAGGCTCACGCGCCTCCACGGGGTAGATGAGGTGGCTGGACATAATTGGCAGTCGAAATCTTTTTCCCTCTTTATTTTAAATATCCTCCTTCTTCCCTCCAAACATGTGTGAAGAAAAATTGAAAAAGATAGAGTATGTGCTGAAATTTATTCATGTTTTTGATTTTTTATTTTGATCATAACTCTCTCATTTGAACTCTGAATCAAGTGATTCAAAAGCTAAAAATGTTGGTCTTGAAGAGAGAAAAAAATCCCAAGTATTTTCAGAGCCAAATGATGTTGTGATTTTGTGCAGAAAATCGATCTCTACTCGTGGTTCATCATTTGTAAGTGAATCAACTTCTTTTCATTTTCTTTTTTGATCATCTCAATGAATCTTCTTATTTGATCAATGAAAAGTTTTAAGGATTTTGTTAATTCATGTTCTAGGTTTGATTGATTGATTGATTTTTGATTTTAAGCTTTGTGATCATATTTGAACATCTTTTAGCTAAACTTGATTAACATGAAATTGATTCTAGAAAAGCTTTATGTGATGAGCTTGATTGTTGATTTCTAGATCTAGTTTCATGTTTCTAAGAACTAGGATTTTTGATTGTGATATTGATTATTCTAATCTAGTTCTTATTGATTCACATGCTTATATTTCTAGATAACTTTGTGATTAATTGTTGAAAGCATATTCTAGTTATCTAATTGCATGGTCATAGAGTTTGAGTAATCTACTTAATCTATTTGATTGTGTTTGCATCATTTGCTTCACTTAGATCATTTTTCCTTGTAATAGGTAGAAGTCTCTTTTCAAAGTGAGTGAAGTTTTGTTTAGAGCAAGAAGACTTGACTAGGATAAGTGGTCCGGATAGTCAAACAAGAAGTCTTAGTTAGGATCAAGGGAATCCAGATAACTAAGCAAGAAGCCTTGTCTAGGATCAAGTGGATCCGGATAGACAAACAAGAAACCTTCCTAAAGACGTGAGCGTCTTGGATAGGAAGTTGCTTCCTAGCGGTGTGTTAATCACATCTTGGATAGGAAGTAGACAAAGTGACTCACTAGGCCCGAGGGTAGATTAGGAGTTGATAGCTTGGGGAGTGTATCATGTGTTGATTGCCTTTATCTGTGTATCTCCTTTTCGTCATAGTGAATTGCGGTTTGCTGGTGGTTGTGGTTCAACTCGTGGATGTTTCCTCTTAGGAAGTTTACCATAGAAAATATATATTGTGTCATTTTCATACTTTAAATTTCTTTACTTCTACAACATGTATTGCTTGTAACACTTGTGTAATTAAACTCTTATTGTCTTGTTAAAACAATCCATTTGTTAGACACACCAAGTGTGCACAACCTTGTTGTTTTGAAAAAAAAAAAAAAAACTTTGAAGAATTTTAAGCACTTACCTATTGAAATTCTAGGTATAATTATACTATAATTGCTTAAGGGAATTTCAGTTTTTGTGTGTTTTGGTTCATATAAATAAAAACATGTATAGCTATACAAGTTCTATTAGATTTTTATTCTTACAAAAAAAATGTGAGATTGTTTATGATACCTTTCCTTAACAAGACCAACCATGGGAACAATGAGGGTGATGTTGAAATTAATTATAGACAAAATAGCAAACAACGCCCTCTATGTTGAAGCTGGAAAAGATTTTATGGATATCCTAACTTACAACTATAAAAATTTAGGTATTGAATTAATAATAATAAAAAAAAAAAACAGTGCTGAGAAAATGATACACATTATACACACATACATGTATGTAAGTATATGTAAATGTTTTTATTTTTAATTTTATTTAATTTAATTTTTTTTATTTTTATGGTTATGTAAAAATTTCCAATTAACTGTGAACCCATGTAATTTACTTTATAAGACACTAGATTGTAATGTTGCCTCAAGGTTGGAGATTTTAGTATTCTAACCCATTGACATGTGTACTTTTACCTGCAATTGAACAGATTCGGCACAAGCAATATATAGTAAGCAGACTATCATTCACACGAGGATTATGGTTGTTAAGTACCGAAATTGATCAAGTCTATTACTATTTTGACAATCGAAATATGGGTGATGTGAAATTAAAGCAAACTATTTAAAACTAAGTTAAAAGCAAACTCAAATTAAGCAATTAATTAAAATCCAAACAAAGAAGCAAGATTGATTCAAGTGATGAGATGAGATGAGATGAGATGCTAGGGTTTACAATTTCATCAAACTAATCCTATCAAATAATTTAAGAGCACCAATTCATTGAGACATGCATGCTAATATTGAAAGTAGTGTTCACCCAAATCTAAACAATCAAAATTCACTCAAGGGGTAGCTAAACACCCAAAAGCATTGTGAACTTAAAAATCCATTTAACAATCACAAGCATACTCAACAACAATGGTATCTTTATTCAATGTTCATAATAGGGACCCATCATAACCCTATCATAAAAGATTTAGTTCATGTTCAAGTTAACAACAATACAAACTTTAAATACAAACTCAAACATGACTAAATACAATAAAAGTAAAGAGTAGGGAAGTAGAGAAAAGTAGTTTTGATGGAAGTCTCCTCTTTTTCTTGCTTGGATTCTCCTTTTCTTTAACTTATTCTTCAACTCCATTTCCAAAATGATGATGAATGATGGTAGATCTAAGTGATGTAAGGTGAATCATGAGATATGGTGATGAAAGAATACCTAAAAGAGGTATCTTCTATGTACCTGACTGGGAAGTAGAAAATGAAGGTATTTATAGGTGGGATGATTTTAGGGCAAAGTCTCGTCACTTGGCTGAGCTAGACAGGTGCTTGGGTGAGTTGTCGCGCGAGTTGCAAGCCACGCCAGGAAGTCAAGTCACTTTCTGGAATGTTGCACCACTAATGTTGAAAACCTTATTTTACTAAACTCGCAAGTGTACAAATCACAAAGATCCGTATAGTAGCAAATAGAGTTCGTTCTACAGGGAAAAATGATCTATCGACTATACCTAATTCTAATTCTAATTCTAATTAAACTAAAGTAATCAAGAGATTGTTGAAGATTGAATTTAAAAACTAAACTAAATTAAACTAAGAAAGAAATTAACAAGAATTTGGTTGAATGAATGTGATTAAAAGATGAGAAGCACTAGGTAACCGATGATCCCTATATGTAAACACTCAATGTTCATTGATTAACTCCATTAACATGATTCAATTCAAGTCAAAGGTTCATTTTTATCTTTATTAAGACTATTACCGTATGATCACGGGATGAATCAAGTATTTTCAATTGTTACTCACCCTTGACCTAGACGTGAGAAATATCCAAGAATCCTTTAAGCACAAGAATATAAGAACCGAAAACCACTTTGCATTGACCTATGTCAAAGATAGAATTCTTTTTCATTCAATTTTCAATTAGTTAAGGCTATTGACCTATATCATAATCTCAACTCTTAAATAATAAAAACCCTAAATTTGAATCAATAAAGGACCATTAATCAACACAAATAAAGAATTAAGATATAGGATTAATTGAACAAATCAAGACTCAAATTGATAAATAAAAATATGGAGCTTATTCTAAACAAAGAGCATTCACATAGGTTTACATCAATTCCCTAGTTATGAATTTAGTTACAAATTATGGAAAAAAAAAAAGATTGAGTTGAGAAAACCCGAGATGATCATCAAGAAGTTCCTCCAATTCTTCTTCTTCTTCTTATATAATGGATGGATGGGTCTCGAAGTGGTGTGTAGTGATGGAATGGTGGTTTGATGGTATTTGATCAGTCATTATTTGTATGTGTTTTTCATCCCCATTCTGATCATGCCAAAAATGTTATATATATTTCCGCCCTCATTTCCTACTATTTGTGCTTGTTTCTCACGTAAATCCAGATATTTTAATTGATAAAATAAGTGTTTCAAGTACTTCTTAAAGTTTAGGGGCATTGGAGTAACTTTGATGAAATCATGGGTAAAGGTGTAAAAGTGGAGGATAAATCGAAGATTTACGATTTTGGAATAATATAGGGGCTATTTTGTAATTTACCAAGAGCCATGCCACCTCATTAATGAAATGGTGTGTTTCATTTGGTGATAATATGGGCTTTTAAATGCCCCTAGCCAACGTCTAAATACACCCAAGAAAAAGACAAAAAAATGGTGACACAATCTAATGAAGTGAGCTCACAAGCCCAAATGCACCCCATTGGCTTTTTGAATGCACCCCAAGCTAAATCTTCATCTTTAACCTCCAACAATCGATGAGCCAAACCTTAAGAAAACCCATGTTTGCCAAGCTTCATGGAGTAACCACTCTTCATCACCGCCGACCGTTCGTTTCCCATTGGATGTCGCCGCACAGCGCCGTGAACAGATCATGTCAGTTCTTCCGGTTTGTCGTAAGTCGATCCATGGCAGCTGGTACAATTTCAGTTCTTCATTTTCTCCACCGTGAACCTAGCCATGAGAAGATCCAAGAACAGTGCGAGTAAGGTTCCCATTTATTGATTGACTTATTTCGTGGACAAACCACAATTGGAGTTTGAATTGTAAGGGTAGTTTAGGTGATTGAGGATCAAAGGCCCGTTTCAAGACCTCAAGATGGCAAGCACTCCAAAGGTAAATTTCTATGTGCTTGCTTGCAATTGAAGAGATTAGTTGAACACACTCACAACTCATGCATAATTCCTATTCTTATACTTGAATGTTGTGTGTGTTTATATATGTGCTCTTTCATGATCATTCATATCTCTTCATGCACATTTTTATTGATTGCATCTTAGAATTAGAATGACATGTCATTTAGGCATTTAGGATCCAAAATTGATGTAGGCACTATACGAACACTCTACAGGGCGTTCTACGTACATCGCCTATCTTAGACCCGGTGGAAATGGGTTTTGAATGTATCAGACCTGATACATTTAATTGAAGGTGCTATACGGTCACTGTTCAATAGCGCTCTACGTACAACGCCTATATTTTTCCTGAGACGAACACATATGTGGTGCTGTTTGAGCGTTGTTCGAACATCGCCTATGAAGATTGTTCTTTATGATCTTCGTGACTCCCAGGTAGGTGCTATACAGGCCACTCTACGTACAACGACTTGTACTACGCCCAAGGCAAAAATTGTGTCACTTATCAAAACGCAGCACTTTGACTTTGACACCCTATATATATGCCTCTATGACTTTAGATCACGAAAAAGAGTTCATAATCAAATTTCATACTTAGGATATTTTTCAGAGCAAGAAAAATACTCAAGAACTCACCTTTAAACACTCAAAACTGATCTTTTTTTGCATCAAACTTAATATTGCATTATCTATGACCACATAGAATGCATCCATGCATGGTTTTTCATCATCACAACTTGCTTGGTAAGATTCTCACTAACTTCATCTAATTTTAGTGTCTTTCTTAACAAGCCATCTCTTTATTCACTTGTATGTTTTTAAAATCAAATACTTGATACAAGATAGAGATTTTTTGTGATGAATTGATTGAGTGTTGTATTGTGATAGCTATCTAGGTTTTCATAATCTATGTTTAGTTAAGCTTTTTGACATGTCATTTAGCTATTGATATCTATGATTGCAATAATTGTTAATTCATCATCCTAGATAAGTATTTAATGTTACCTAGCTTTATTTGCATTTTGGATATCATCATATATTCACTTAGGTTTTATTATCTGTTCATTGAGAAGTAAGTCTTATGTTGCTTCTAGGATTAGGTAGCTTAAATCACAAGCAATTGAACTAGATTCACTTATACCAGGATTAGGTAGTGGTAGTGAGTTACATAACCTTCATCTTCTTACCGTCTTGAATTATGCCTTTTGGAAAGGCAAGATGGAGTTGTATATTTGCAAAATCTATGATAGGGCATGGATGGTGGTGGAAGACGGCTACACATCATCGATGATGACTCCTACGGGTGGAGGAGAGGATGTTCTCAAGCCTAAGGCGCAATGGAATGCACAAGAGTTTGAGGCATCGAAATGGAATAGGAAGGCGATGCATGCCATCCTATGTGCAATGGACGAAAATCAATATAAATTGATTCACAACACTAGGATAGCTAAAGAGTCGTGGGACATCCTAGAGGTTGCACATGAGGGAGCCGAAGTGGTCAAGGACTCCAAGCTTCAAGTCCTCCAAACATAATTTGAGATGTTTAGGATGGAGGAGGATGAACACTTCAATGACTTCGAGATCAAGTTGATGGATATTGTCAATCAAAGCCATCAACTTGGTGACCCATATTCGGATAGGAGAATCAAGCAAAAAATTATGAGATCTCTCCCCGATAGATTTGAATCCAAGGTGACGGCTTTAGAGGAAAATAGCTTCTATAAGGACATGAAGCCGAGTGAAGTGATAAGGAGACTCATCGCCTATGAGTCTAGGAAGGCTCCTACCTCCACACCTCCTAAAAAGCAAAAAGGGAATTGCTTTGAAAGTCTCCAAAGTTAAGAACGAGGAAAAGATTGACTCGGACGAAGACCTTGCTTTATTTGTGAAAAGGTTCAATAAGGTTATGAAGTTCGGGAAGAAGGGCTTTGGATCAAAAGGCCAGAACTTGAAGAAAAAAGGGTCCCTTCAATAAGTTTGAGCCTAGGCAAGAGAAGATCGAAAGGAAATGAGTCTGATGCTATGAGTATGGTGGGATAAGTCATTTTGCCCCCGAATGTGAAAATCACAATGATAAAAAGAAGGGAAAAGTGATGGCCGCTATTTAGAGTGGAAGTAATGATGACTCTAATGAGGGAGATGAGTCTTCGGATGATGAGAACTCATGGCTAACTTCATAGCCTTTGCCTCCTCCAACAATAGAGTGCTAATGAAGAATAGCAAGAGTGCTAATGAAGAAGAGCAAGAGAGTCAAGAGGAAAATGACTCAAGTAAAGATGACTCCTCATCTCACTCAACAAATGGATATGTGGAGAAAATGGTTTTTGTTGAATACCTTGTCGAGTTTAAAAGCTTAAAGATGAAAACCACAAGAAAGATTTAAAGATTGAGAGAAGAGAATCTAGAGCTTTCATCTCATATTGACCACTTAAGTGAACAAGTGGAAAGATCAAAGAAAATTGAAGATAAGCTAAAAGAGGAGTTAGACTTATTTAAAAAGAATAAAGAAGGCTTGAAGAGGGAGCTTGAAGAAGCTAAAGGGTCCTTAACTAGGATGACTTCTAGCACCAAGAAGCTTGACCATATGCTTGGTGTTGGACAGAGTCCATGTGACAAGAGAGATCTTGGATTTGAAGATGGTAAGGAGACCTCCACTTCCAACAAGACCATGTTTGTTAAGAGTTTGGGCAACAAAGTAGCCTCACCCGTGCTAATTCCTAGGAAGAAAATTGATCTAGGACAATGCTCACTTAGTGCACAAGTGATGGTGGCTCAAAGAAGACAACCATAAGCTCAACCCTCAGGAGCTCCTCAAGTTAACTTTCCTTAACAAATCGCTCTCAACAAAGGAAAGAAACCAATCATGCAACCTCAAGCAAGGAAGCAAGCTAGACCGGTTCAACAATGAAAAAACATTGAACCAATTTAACCACAACTACATGGGAAAGCTCTAATGCAAGCACAAGGTTATAGTATGATCCTTAACTTTATCCATACATGTCATTTTTGTGGTTTTGAAGGTCATATTAGACCAAGGTGCTTTCAATACATTAAAATGTGTAAAACTAGAAGCATGATTGAGAAGAAAAAGAAAAGAGCCATGATACATGTACCTAGGAATGATAGAATTAATATTCATGATCCTAGGACTTCTAGAACCCATGTACCAAAGACCACTAGGAAATGAATTTTTTTACCTAGGTGGATTAGAAAGAATGAAAATGTCTGCCATGTTGCACAAATTGCCTTGAAGGCAAATTCTTCTAATTTTTGGTATTTAGATAGTGGGTGCTCTAAGCACATGATGGGAAACAAGAGTTTCTTTGAAACTCTTGTCATGGAGGAAGGAAGATGTGTACCTTTGGTGATGGATCCAAAAAGAGAGTCGTAGGGAAATAAACCATTTCCATTCCTGGATTACCCTTCTTGTCCAATGCTTTATTTGTTGATGGCTTGAAAGCCAATTTAATTAGCATTTCTCATCTAAGTGATGAAGGACTTTCCGTCTTATTTAGCAAAAATGATTGCTCTATCCTATTGTCTAACGGATAAACCTTGTTAAAAGGTATGAGATCTAGTGACAATTGCTATTGTCTTGAAGCTAGAATAGTCTCAAACAATGTGTCCAAGGAAGAGCAAGTTGAGTTGTGGCATGAAAGACTTGGCTACATGAACTTTCGGGATTTACGAATCCTAGACAAGTTCAATGTTATGCATGGCCTTCCTAAGCTTGGGAAGAAAGCCAATGGTGTTTGTGGACCTTGCCAACAAGGAAATAAAATCAAAAGCATGCACAAAAAAGGGCAAGTATCTCTCTACCAAGGAGCCCCTATAGCTTTTCCATATGGATCTAATGAGTCCCATGCAAACCGAGAGTTTAGGTGGAAAGAGATACATTTTTGTTTGTGTAGATGATTTCTCTAGGTTCACATGGACATATTTCCTTAGAGAAAAATCCGACACTTTTGACAAGTTTAAAATGTTTTGTAATAAATTCAAAATGAAATGAACTCAAACATTAAAAGCATAAAACATATTAGAAGTGACCATGGGAGGGAATTTGAGAATGTTTTCTTTGGAACCTATTATGATAGTGTAGACATCTCCTATTAGTTTTCAGCTCCTAGGACACTTCAACAAAATGGAGTTGTTAAGAGGAAGAATATGGTCCTTTAAGAGATGACCCGTGTCATGTTGCTTAGGAACAATGTCCCTAGGAACCTATAGGCCGAAGCTGTCAATACGGCTTGCTATATAGGGAATAGAGTTTATCTAAGGCTCGGTACTAGGCAAACCTCATTTGAGTTGTGGAGAAGTAGAAAGCCAAATGTAAGCTACTTCTACACCTTTGGAAGCAAATGCTACATCTTAAATGACCGTGACCACCTTGGCAAGTTTGATGCTAAAAGTAATAAGGGTATCTTTATTGGCTACGCCTTAAATAGTAAAGCCAATAGAGTTTTCAATTTGAAGACTCAAAGCGTCATGGAATCATCCAATGTTGTCATTGATGATATTAGGCTTAAGTCTAATGACTATGAGGAGGAAGTTGCTATAGTTGATGACTCTCCCTTGGAGAATTTTGTGGAGACTCTTATTGTAAAGAACACACAACTTATTGATAGAGTTCCTCTCTTGAACTCTAGAGAACTTGCTCTATGGGTTAGGAAACTCCATGATAAAGAAGACATTATTGGAGAGGTTAATGAGGGTGTTAGGACTTGGTGTCAAATAGCTAATCTTATTAGCTACACATGCTACACCTCTCAAATAGAACCCAAAAAGGTTGAAGAGGCCTTTAATGATGAATTTTGGGATCTTGTCATGCAAGAAAAACTAAACCAATTCAAAAGGAATGAGGTTTAGACTCTAGTTCCTTGGCCTAAGAACTCTAATGTGATAGGCACCAAATGGATCTATAAGAACAAATCCGATGAGGATGGCAACATAGTGCATAACAAGGCTAGACTTGTTGCACAAGGGTACTCTCAAATTGAGGGTATTGACTTTGAGGAGACTTTTGCTCCAGTTGTCCGGTTAGAGTCTATTAGGCTTCTTTTGTCCATTTCTTGTATGCACAAGTTCAAATTGCACCAAATGGATGTCAAGAGTGCCTTCCTCAATGACTTCTTGCAAAAAGAAGTGTTTATTGAACAACCCAAGCGGTTTGTGGATGCTCACCGTCCCAACCATGTCTATCGCCTCAAAAAGACTGTTTATGGGTTGAAACAAGCACAAAGGGCTTGGTATGAGCGCCTCACTCAATTTCTTGTTGATAATGACTACATAAGGGTTAGTGTTAACAAGACCTTGTTCATCAAGAGAAACAAATATGAGTTATTTATAGCTCAAATCTATGTGATGACATTGTTTTTTGCTCCACCAACAACACCAAGGTCCAACAATTTGTTGAAGTTATGTCTCATGAATTTGAGATAAGTCTTGTTGGTGAGCTAAGTTACTACCTAGGTTTGCAAATTAGGCAATTAAATGCTGAGATTTTTGTAACCCAAGCCAATTATGCCAAAAACCTAGTGAAGAAGTTTGATATAGAAAATGCCAAACAATGTGATACACCCATAAGTACCACTTTGAAGCTAAGCAAGGATGCTAGTGGAAAAAGTGTGGAACAAACTCTATATCGAGGAATGATAGGTAGCTTACTTTATTTGATAGCAAGTAGGCCCGATATATCTTTTAGTGTGGGTGTGTGTGCTAGGTACCAAGCGGATCCTAATGAGTCTCATCTCTCTTCCATTAAGAGAATCATTCGCTATGTGAATGGGACATCCAACTATGGGATTTGGTACTTTTTTGACACTAAAGCTAGTTTAGTTGGCTTTAGTGATGCGGATTGGGCAGGAAATTGTGATGATAGGAAGAGCATATCGGGAGGTTGATTTTTTCTAGGCAAAAACTTGGTGTCTTGGTTTTGCAAGAAGCAAAACTCAATTTTCTTGTCCACGATCGAGTACATAGCCATGGGGAATGGATGCATATAACTCCTATGGATGAAGCAAATGCTTGCCGACTACAGATTCAACCAAGGTACACTCACTCTCTTTTGTGATAATATGAGGGCTATTAATATTTCCAAGAATCTGGTACAACACTTTAGGACTAAGCATATTGACATCTGTCATCACTTCATTAGAGAGCTTGTTGAAAACAAATGCATATTGCTTAAACATGTAGGCATTAATGTTCAACTAGCAGACTTATTTACTAAACCCTTATATGCTACTCGATTTAAAACAATTAGTAGATCTATTGGGATATGTCTTGTGGAGTGATGAGTTTTGGTATTTGACCCCATATGGGGAACTCAAGCAAAAAGAGCAATTGCATACTTGTTGCATGCAAAAAATTTGAAAAATTTTATACTTTTTTATTAATTGCTTGAGTATCATGGTTGCAAATATGAACATATATCTTTATCTCAATAAGGGTGAACCATGCTTTGAATGCAATCAATGTCATATTTATGTTCAAACATACATTTTCGGACTCAGAGATTCACTTAGGATGTACTTGTTGAATGACCTATAATGATCTCCATGACATGATGATTATTAATGACATGCTTAAATTATGATTGAAAAAGTATGAATTGATGATTTCAATTCTTAAATGCAAAACAATGTGTGTAAAGATTATAAGACTCAAAATGAATAAAGGATCATGTATCCATTCAAAGGATTCTAAAATCCAAATGTCTCTATCTCTCTTTATTTGTTGAACATGTCTACTATCATACGGATATCTTATCCGAAAAAATCAAATAGGGTGCAAAGTTGCTCATGACATGTTTCGCTTATAAAGTTGGATATAGTGCTCTAAAATTGAATTCAATAAATTCTCTATATCCTTGCTTTAATTCATGACAAATGGTGAAATTGGTTTGAATTCCTATATGAAACCTTTGTTATTTGCTTTGCCAAATACCATTGATTTTTGGACATGAATGCAATATGTCTTGCATGCAAAGCATTTCTAATCACACATTTTCTATGAAAATAAATCTCTTTGTATCTCTCCATTTAATTGAGTTGTATAAGTGCCTTATATGATTATGCAAATAACATGTATGCTTCTATCTCTCCTTGCTACAAGTGACCCGTTTAGGGAATACTCTTTTGTCCATCTCATGACAAAAATGGGGAGTAGTATGTAGTAAGCGGGAGTATGCTTATTGTGCTAATTGTAGTAGCAAATTTATATGTTGGGGAGAATAAACATTAATGGGGAGTAACCCTTTAAGGGGGAGCATTGCATTACACATACATTGCATGATGTTGTACTTAATTTCTTAAATGCAAATGCTTGTTTATGCTCTTGCTTTATTAATCTCACATTTTCTTGTACTGGATAGTATAGAAACTTTATTTTGAAGGTTTGATGTTCTACAAGAGATTGAAGTCTTGAAGATTTTACTTTTAGATATCTCTTTGTAATGTAGAAAATCATTGTAGACTCGTAGTTTCTATTTTGTTGTGAGGAATCAATGTGAGAGGTGGTTTTGTCACGCAATAGCCAAAAGGGGAGATTGTAAGGTTCCCATTTATTGATTGGCTTATTTCGTGGACAAACCACAATTTGGGTTTGAATTGTAAGGGTAGTTTAGGTGATTGAGGATCAAGCTCAAATGCCCGTTTCAAGACCTCAAGGTGGCAAGCACTCCAAAGGTAAATTTCTATGTGCTTACTTGTAATTGAAGAGATTAGTTGCACACACTCACAACTCATGCATAATTTCTATTCTTGAATGTTGTGTGTGTTTATATTTGTGCTCTTTCATGATCATTCATATCTCTTCATGCACTTTTTTATTTATTGCATCTTAGGATTAGAATGTCATGTCATTTAGGCATTTAGGATGCAAAATTGATATAGGCACTGTATGGTCGCTCTATAGGGCGCTCTACATACGACGCCTATCTTAAACCTAGTGGAAATGGGTTTTGATTGTATAAGACATGATACATTTAATTGAAGGCGTTACACGGTCACTGTTCAATAGCGCTCTATGTACAACGCCTATATTTTTCCTGAGATGAACAGATATGTGGCGTTGTTCGAGCGCTGTTCGAACAACGCATATGAAGATTGTTCTTCATGATCTTTGTGATTCCTAGGTAGGTGTTGTACATGTCGCTCTACGTACATTGACTTGTACAACGCCTTAGGCAAAAATTTTGCCACTTATCAAAACGTAGCACTTTGACTTTGACACCCTATATATATGCCTCGATGATTTTAGGTCACAAAGAGAGTTCATAATCAGATTTCATACTTAGGATATTTTTCAAAGCAAGAAAAATACTCAAGAACTCACCTTTAAACACTTAAAGCTAATCCTTTTTGTATCAAACTTCATATTGCATCATCTAAGACCACATAGAATGCATACATGCATGGTTTTACATCATCACAACTTGCTTGGTAAGATTCTCACTAACTTCATCTAATTTTAGTGTCTTTCTTAGCAAGCCATCCCTTTATTCACTTGTATGTTTTTAAATCAAATACTTGATACAAGATAGAGATTGTTTGTGATGAATCGATTGAGTGTTTTATTGTGATAGCTATCTAGGTTTTCATAATCTATGTTTAGCTAAGTTTTTTAACATGTCATTTAGCTATTGATATCTAGGATTTCATTAATTGTTAATTCATTATCCTAGATAAGCATCTAAGGTTACCTAGCTTTATTTGCACTTTGTATATCATCATATATTCACTTAGGTTTTATTATCTCTTCATTGATAAGTAAGTCTTGTGTTGCTTTCAGGATTAGGTAGCTTAAATTACATGCAATTGAACTAGATTCACTTATACCGTGATTAGGTAGTGATAGGAGTTTCATACCGGGATTAGGTTGTAATCATTTATCATTAGAGGATTTGAGGTTCGAGTGTGGCCCACTTACTAGCCCGTGGTTTTTCCCGTTAGGATTTCCATGTAAATATCTTGTGTCATTTATGATTCCGCACTTTATACACTTGATATATTATTGTGACTAGTTAGGGGTATTTTATACAATTGGACTTATAACGAAAATTGGGTAAAATCGGGTAAAATCGGATAAAATCTATTCACCCCCCTCCGGATTAATATTAGGCACGCCCTAATTTGTTTTGGTGCGGGTCCAACACCCCCACTGAACACGCACTTTCCACCGAGAACCAAGAACCAAAAATACTAAAAACCATAAAGTGCGGGTGTGATAAACGGCACTGAAACAAATAATGCACGGTGTGTCTAAAACTATCTAGAGGGGGGTGAATAGATTTTATCTGATTTTACCTAATTTTCGTTATAAGTCAATATTCCAAAAATATCCCTATCTAGTCAATATAAATTATCAAGTGTAATAGATGAGGAATTATAAATAACCACAAGTTATTTACGTGGAAACTTTCATAGGAAAAACCACAGGCTGTTATGTGCGCCACACACGAACCTCGAATCCACTAATGGTGAAGAGATTACAACCTAATCCCAGTATGTAACTCACTCCCACTACCTAATCCCGGTATAAGAGAACCTAGTCCAATTGCTTGTGATTTACACTACCTAATCCCAGAAGCTACACAAGTCTTACTTCTCAATGAAGAGATAATGTGTCCCATATGATGAAGGGGTCAATGATTCAGTTCTAGTTTTTAGTTCCTCGGTTGTTGATCCTTCTATTAATTCTATCAGTTCGGATGTAGGGGTGGTGCATTATTCGAGGACTGTTGTTCAGGGTTCTTTAGTGGTCAATCATGTTAGCTCTATGGTCTCTACCATTTTATCTAAGTGATCTTCTCGTTCGGGTTATACAGCTCGTCGGTAACTTAGGGTTCATGAGCTTTCAGGCAATCAATCATCTGAGGAGGCAGTTGTGTCTTCAGCTTCGAATGTCAATGTGGATCAGAGTAGTTTATGAGATAGATCTGGTTTTTCTTGTTCTTCAGTTGTGGATCCTAGGGTGCAGATTCAGAGCTCGAGTCCGTGGTCAGCTTCTCAGACCGAGCTTCGCCTCATTGTAGAATCTTCATGGGCTTCCCAAGTGGAGGAGGGTGAGTTAGTTGATGTTGAGATTGCTTAGAGAGCTTTGAGGGTTGAGCATAGGCCGGCTTCTTTAAAGTCCGGGTGCAGGGTTTCTTTAACGGTTTCCGATGATTAATGTTCTCTTTTGGAACTGTCGTGGGATCCGGGGCGAGCCTACGAGGCGGGTACTTTGAGAGTTGTATTGTTTACATAGTCCTGTTTTGGTTTGTATTGCAGAGCCTATGGTTGATTTTTCCTCTATCTTTTCAGGTTTTTGGTCTTTGCTCGGTCTTCGCCTGGTGGGTATGAATGATAGGGGTGGGTTGATTCTGACTATTTGGGTTTTCACTTGTGCTTCATTTCCTGAGGCTCAGATAGTTCACTGTCATGATCAACATTTTACTGTTTCACTCTCAATCGATTCTCGGGTGCACCGTTACACTTTTGTTTATGCGAGCACTTATGTAGTGGTTCGTAGGTCTCCTTGGCAGTCGCTGCCAGATATGGTTAGTTTGGTTTCTTCTTCCTGGTTGGTTGTTAAGGATTTTAATGCGGTTTTGGGTGCTCATAAGGCTTTGGGTTCTCATTCTCCTGCCCGTGGTTCTTGTGAGGATTTTAGATTGATGATTGTGATTTGGTTGGCATTCGTTCTCAAGGTGTATTAGGTTAGAGGTTACATAACTGCATTAGAGTTGAGAGACGATTAGATAGAGTTTTGGTTTCAGATGGTTGCATTTCCTGTTGGAGAGAAATTTCGTGTATGGCTCTTCCTTGTATTTGTTCTGATCACTGTCCATTATTGGTTCGGTTATCAGATTTTGAGGTTTCTAGTCATCGACGGTTTCAGTTTCAGAGCATGTGGTTAGAGCATCCTGATTTTATAACTATTGTTCGTAGGATTTGGAGCTCTCCTGTTGTGGGTAGCCCTCATCAGGTTATTATCTATAAGCTGAGAAACTTGAAGAAGGTTCTCAAGTCTTAGAACTGATAGGTTTTTGGGGATCCTAACTCTGCCATTGCTGGGAAGTCTGCGGAGCTGCATTCTATTCAGTTGGATTTGTCTAACCGGGGTTTCTCAGATGATCTTTTTATGGCCGAGGTGAGTGTTCATTCTGAGCTTGATGTGTTATTACGCAGATATGAGTGCTTTTATCGTGACCGGTCTAGAGTTAAATGGCTTCGTGATGGGGATCAGAACACATCTTTCTTTCATCCCTCTATCAAATGTAGGCAGTATTGTAACACTATATCAGCCCTTTCGATTAATGGGGTTCTCTCGGAGGATCGGCCTAACATCAGGGATCATATCATTAGTTATTATTCTAGCCTCATTTCCTCGAATGTTTCTCGAGTTGGGAGAGATTTATCTATTGTAGATGATGTTGATGTTGTAGGTAGTGACGTGGTCCTCGCTGTTCAAGATTTTTTCATCACTAGAGTTATTTTCCCAGGTCTCAATTCCAACTTCATTGTTCTTCTTTCGAAATTGTGAAACTCGATTTCGGTTGATCAGTTTCGACCAATTGTTCTTAGTAACTTTCTGTTTAAAATTTCTTCAAAGATTTTGGCTGATCGTTTAGCTCGGGTTACTGGTAGGATTATTTCTCCTCAGCGGTTTGGCTTCATTCGAGACCGGTATATTGAGGATTGTATTACTTTGGCTTCTAACTGTGTGAATGTGTTGCAGAAGAAGTGCTATGGGGGTAACTTGGCCATGGAGATTGATATCTGCAAGGTTTTTGACACCTTGGATTGGTCTTTCCTTTGCAGAGTGCTCAGGCTTTTGGGTTTTCTTCTGTTTTTTTGGATTGGATAGACGGCATTCTTTGTTCATCTAGGCTTTCAGTTCTATTTAATGGGGTCCAAAGAGGTATTTATGTTGCTCTAGAGGGATTCGTTAGGGAGATTCACTCTCTCCGCTTTTGTTTAGTACTGTAGAAGACTTTCTTAGTAGATTATTGACGAGGTTAGTGGGTTCTTCTCAAATTCTGCCAATTTCTTCCCCCAAGGGGTTTTTTGGCTCCAACTCATTTGCTATATGTAGATGATGTTCTGATCTTTTACAAAGGCACTCAAAAGAATCTGAAGCATATCATGGGTGCTTTTAGGGATTATGGTGATATTTCAGGCTAGTTGGTTAACTGGGGTAAGTCTTCGATTTATTTCGGATCTTCTGTCTCCCCCTCTCGGATTGGTAGTTTGCAGTCTCTGGTTGGTATGCAGATTGAGCAACTCCTGTTTTCTTATTTGGTAGTCCCTTTGTTTCAGGGTAAGCCTTGAAAGGCGGTGTTACGACCTATTGCGGATAATAACTTGTCTAAATTCGCTAAATGGAAAGGCAAATCCCTTTCTCTGGCCGATCGTGCTACTCTGATCAAGTTGGTCATCACTAGTTCTTTTGTGCACTCTTTCATGATTTACAAGTGGCCTTCTTCTTTATTGTCACTGATTAACCACAAGTTGAGGAACTTTTTGTGGACTGGTTCCTGTGAGGAGACTAAGTTGGTTCGGGTCACTTGGGATCGTTGTTGTAGGCCTTACTCACATGGTGGTTCTGGTCTGAAAGAGCTTGGGTTGCTGAATGACTCGTTGTTGCAGAAATTCACTTAGAAGTTTATAACCTCTAATGATTTTGCTTTCTCATTTCTACGGGGGAGAGGTATCTCAGGCATTTGCAGAAGACTCATGGAAGGTATGTCACCTCCTCGATTTAGTCTTCTTTTCAGACAAATTATAGTTCCCTTCTTAATGAAGGTATCTGGTTGATTGGCGAGAACTCTCAACGGGACTTTTGACGGGATAATTGGTTAGGGGTCCCCATTTTGGAGCTTTTAGGGATTTCAGATTATTTAGCTAATCCACTCCGGGCAAGGGTCTCAAATTTTCTTCATAAGGATAGATGGGTGTTGGACGATTGTTTCCGAGCGCGCTTCCAGGATTTGTGTTTTCGGATTAATCAGATTATGATTTCTCCTGTTGTAGATTCTCTGGTTTGGGCTAATTCTCAAAACTGCTTATTCCCAGTTTCTCCATGATATTCCTCAGGTTATTTGGTGGAAAGATGTTTGGTCCCGTTTTATCCCCCTCTCTCACTCAGCTTTGACCTGGCGTCTTATGTTGAACATGCTTCCTACTGAGGATCTTCTTTATAGGTCTAGGTTCCAGTTGGCTTCTCGTTGCAGTATTTATGGGGTTAATAGTGAATCTGCGGATCACCTTTTTCTTCATTGTCCCCTGGCAGTTGCTCTTTAGAAGGTGGTTTTCTCAGCTTTCAAGCGTCGTGTCTCTACCGAAACTTGGCAATCCTTTTTCTTGCAGGCCATGTCAGTTTCCTTTAGTGAGCAGGTTAGGATTTTATGGAAAGCGGCTATCCATGTAGTGATATGAGGGGTGTGGACTGCCCGCAATCACTGGATCTTTAAAGAGAAGTCGGTGGACTTTAGATCCATCCTTTCTTTGGTTTGGCGTGCAGTTTCAAAGGCTAATCGCTTGGATATTGGTTGTATGCGTAATTGTATAGACGACCTTTTGATTCTTCGTCGTTTTGGTCTTCAGGGTCGCCCTTCTAAAGCCCCGGTGATCAAGAGCGTGATTTGGTTGCCTCCGGCTCTTGGTTAGATCAAAGTGAATATAGATGGCGCTACTATGGGTTCTTCGGGGGTTGGTGGTTGTATTGGTATCTTTCGGAACTGAGCCTTTGTGAAGGGTTGCTTTGCTATTCCTCTTAGTCAGGCTTTTGCGTTTGAGGTTGAGCTTCTGGCGGCCTCTTTGGCCATTAATTTTGCATGGAAGTTTGGGTGGCATCGTCTTTGGCTTGAGAGTGATTCTTCTTATATGGTTTGGCTTTTTTCTTCTCGTTCTGAGATGGTTCCTTGGAAGGTTCGTCAAGCGTGGCAGCACTGCATTTTTCAGATCTCGCATATGGATTTTCAGGTTTCCCATATTTTCAAGGAGGGGAATCAGGTTGCAGATACACTTTCTAACCATGCTTTGGAGCTTCAGGGTGATTCTTGATGGTTCTCTGCCCCGCCGTTCTATTCTATTTTAGTTGGCAACGACTGCATGGGTTGGAAGTCTTTTGGTTTTTCTTGATATTTTCTTTTTCTTTTTTGTGTGGCTTGTGTGCCTCTTTTTGTTTGGGTTTGTTTTCCCATTGGTTCTTTGTGCTTTGTTGCTTTTTGTCTCTTTTTACTTTTCTTTTATCTTTTTTATATATGAATATTGTCTAAGGGTTTTTCAGCATATGATAGTTTGTGATGCTTTTCCCCTTAGATCAGTCCAATTTTATTAAAAAATGATGATATTCAAAGAGCAAACAAGGCTAGGGAACCTTAGATGCTTATCTAAAATGATAATATGACAATTAATTCATTCCTATATATCAATAGCTAAATGACATGTCAAAAAGGTTAGCTAAACATAGATTATGAAAACTTAGATAGCTATCACAATACAACACTCAATCAATACACCATATACAATCTCTATCTTGTAACTAGAATAATATTCTAGGAGCATACAAATAATAAAAGAGATGGCTTGCTAAGAAAGACACTAAAATTAGATGAAGTTAGTGAAAAACTTACCAAGCAAGATATGATGATGCAAAACCATGAATTGATGCATTCTATATGGTCATAGATGATGCAATATGAAGTTTGATGCAAAAAGGATTAGCTTTGAGTGTTTAAAGGTGAGTTCTTGTGAATTTTTCTCTTGAAATATGTTCTAAGGGAAAAAATATGCTTTTTGAACTCTTAAAAAATGACCTAAGATAAAAGATGCATATATATAGGGTGACTAAATGAAGTGTAGTCGTTTTGAAAAAATCCCCTGTTTTTGCCTTGGGCGCTGTACGTAGAGCGACATGTATAGTGCCTACCTAGGAAAATGAAGAACATTCTTCATAGGCGCTGTTTGTAGAGCGCTTCTGTACAACGTTTGAACAACGCCACAACTCTGTTCTCTCGGGAAAAATGTAGGCGCTGTACGTACAGCGCTCGTACAGCGTCTTCAATATTTTGCACAAAAAATGCATCAGGTCTGATGCATGTAAATTCCCATTTCAACCCGGTCTCAATTGGGCGTTGTACGTAGAACGCCCTGTAGAGTGACCGTACAGTGCCTACACTGATTTTTGCATCTTAAATTCCTAAATGACATGGCATTCTAATCCTAAGATGCAATCAACAAGAATATGCATGAAGAGACATAAATGATCGTGAATAAGCACATATAGAAAATGCACACAACATACAAGAATACAATTATGCATGTGTTGTGAGTGTGTGCAACTAATATCTTCAATTGCAAGTAAGCACAAGGAGTTTTACCTTTGATACTTATCATCCTTGAGGACTTGAACAAGGGCCTTTGAGCTTGATCCTTAATCACCTAAACTACCCTTGCAATTTAAACCCCAATTGTGGTTTGTCCATGAAATAAGCCAATCACAATATGGGATTGGACAAGGGCCTTGAGGACTTGAACAAAGGCCTTTGAGCTTGATCCTCAATCACCTAAACTACCGTTGCAATTCAAACCCCAATTGTGGTTTGTCCATGAAATAAGTTAATCACAATATGGGAATCCTTATAAAGACGATGGGGAAGTTATCTACATTTGTTTGGGTTGTAAAAAAGAGTGAATTCCCTAACTTGGTTAAACCACCCTTAGTTAACCCTAGCCCCACCTTAGATGCATAAAATTGAAAATCTTGTTGCGTCTTTATTTTCATGTTTTAGTTTAGTTTGTTTAGTTTGTTTCTTTTGAATAAATAGTGTTTCAAAATTTTGTTGGCAATTGTATGAATTGAGTAGAATTTTATTTACCTGAACTTGCTAATATGTTTTGTGATTATGGAGATAATCTATTGCTTCTAGAGGAAGTGGAATTTTGTTGCTTGTGGAATAATGCTAGGTTCTCTATCTCTTCAGAAGAGACAATGGCAACTTACAAGTCTTGGAGGGATGAGCAAGCCAAGAGTGCTTATAAAAAGGGTAAGAGCCTTATCTTCATAAAGAAAGCAACATCTTTGAGTTCAAAGAGCCGGAGTGCCATACCACGTCTTGCCTAGATGTTAAATCATGCCCTTGGTAGGAGTCAACCCACTTAGGTACATTTCTTTCTTAGTTCACATTTGTTTTCACATTGTTGTGTTTAGTGCCTAGGTAGTTTACGTTGTCTGTGTTTGAGTTCTTGCCTTCCATGCTTCTTTTATTCATTGTCCATGCATCTCAATATCATATAAAAATTGAAGACAATGTTTAGATTAGGTTTGGGGGGTGTGGATTCATTATTTAAGTCATTTTTCTTTTTAGTTTTTCAAAGTTTATCTTTGACCTTTGCGAAAGTACCCTGTTTTGAATTTTCAGAGGCCAAATGTTTCATTTAAATTGTACTTCTTGGTGAGGAAATAAATTATTTTGCCCATGTTGTGTTCTTTGATTTTTCGATACGGTTCCAACAGTATAAAGAACGTAAAAATATGGGTGAGGGTTCAAAATTTATGAATGCTTCTTAAACCAAAGGTAATTGGCAATGCCCTATTTTGAAAATTTACACGTGAACCACTTTTGACGTCTGTTTACACATTTTTTTATTTTTTTCATTTTGAAATGTTTTCTAAATGAAAATTATGCATTTGCATGTCTAATTTCTTGTGCTAAAATATGAAAAAGTTTTATTTAGTATTTTTGAAAATATATACTGAAAAGCGGACATAGGTTGATTTCAAAAGTCACTAGTTTATTGGAATTTTATCCTCTATGTTGAAATGGTCTTTTGCATTGTGTTTTTTTTTTTTGTGTTTTGTGTCATGTTAGATGTGCGTCGTTATGCCGGACTCTCTTGTTTCCAACATTGGGGACAATGTTGAGTTTTGGTTTGGAGGTGTAGACACCTTTTTGAGTCGTCTTTGGTTTCTTGAGTTATTTTAGTGTCAAACTTTTCAAAAGTTGTCGTATGACCAAATTTTTCGAGCTTTAAATAGCTTGTGGGTGATGTCTTGAGTGTGTGCTTGTGGCGAGAGTTCTTATGCTTGATGAGCTTGTGACGTAGCTTGTTGTTACTCTAAGGTCTCACTTGGACTTTTATGGGCTAGTCCTATCCTATTTGTTCTTAAGTTGAGGGGACTCGGTGCTCTTGTGCCTTATTCTAATATTGGAGATTACCTAGTGAGTTCACAAACTTAAGCCTTAAAAAAACGCATTTGAGTGTTTTACTATTATTTTATCTCTAAACACTTTTTCTTGTCATGTGCATCATGTGCCATAGGTTATGCATCATATTTGTGGATTGCTTGTCGGATACTTTCATTCCATTGATAGACAAATTGTGGAAATGATTTTAGGTAATGTGTATGCAATTAACTACTTAAAAAGCCTAAACACATTCTTTATTCCTTATGCGTGCTCAATGCCAATTTGAGGCCAAACACTTATCACTTGGTACCACAATAAACCATATAGCCATAAGTCAAACACAAACCAACCCTTTAACTGCCATGTAGGGTGTGTGTGTGTGGAAAGTGGTTGAAAGGTGTAAGCTCTTATATGAAATAGTGTGTACTTAGGCAATGTGTAAATGTGCAAGCATGGGCTCAAAAATGTTAAAGTGTCAAAGATTGCACTTAGAGCTAAATTGTTAGAATTGTCGAATGTAATTTTGCAAAAAGAAAAAAAAAACAAAAGAAAAAAAAGAAAAAAGAAAAAAACTTAAAATTCAATGTAAAGTACTCACAATGTAGAGTACAATTGTGTAGCACAAGTTTGTATGTAATTAAAAGCCTAGACACTAGTGTGTGAGTTGCTATAAATAGAGCTAAGATTATGGGGTGTGAGTTTGTGTGAGTATTGCATGATTGGTGATCTTTGAACTCCAAATTCTTCCTATTTTCTTTGTTTCACCACATCTAACCCCATGGCCCCATTTCAACCAAAGGGAAAAGACCTTTTTGATCCATGATGAGTCTTGATTGTGAATGATTGTTGAAGCATGATCTTCCATGTCCATTGCATTTGCTTCCTTCCTAAACTAGTTCACAAACATATTAGCGGTTTTTCAACGTTAAATTGTATGCAATGCATCATATTTCTATGCATAAACTCTATCTTTGCAAACCTTGCATGAGTATGAACTTATGACTCCGAGCAGAAAGAAAAGAGAGTTTCCACGTGAGGCTTAGAGTCGAAGCGAATTACGCTAAAGGTCTGAGAGTGAGTAGTCCCTAATATAAGAGCACTCTTAGGTGTGGGATTCATGATTATACGAGTTCCCTTTGAGTGCCTTCAAGTTGCTTTAGAACGTTTTGCTTGAGTCTACTCCTTATTATAACATTTCTTTGTATCTCACCTTTAATCGACAATGCGACTTATTTTGTTTTGTTTGCTTTATTGGTGTCTAAGAAATTTTTAGATGGAGTCTTTTATGTCATGTCTTATGTTTTTGTTTGTTTTGTTTTGGTTTTGCTCGAGGATGAGCAAAAGATAGGTTTATGGGTTTGATCATGCTAAAAATATTATATATTTCAGCCCTTATTTCCTACTTTTTGTGCTTGTTTCTCGGGTAAATCCAGATATTTAATATGATAAAATAAGTGTTTTAGGTGCTTTTTAAAGTTTAGGGGCATTAGAGTAATTTTGGTGAAATCAGGGGTAAAGGTGTAAAAGTGGAGGATAAATTGAAGATTTTGCGATTTTGGAAGAATATAAGGGTTGTTTTGTAATTTACCAATAGTTATGCTACCTCATTAATGAAACGGTATGTTTCATTTGGTGATGATATGGTCTTTTAAATGTCCCCAGCCAACGTCTAAATACACCTAAGAAAAAGACCAAAGAATGGTGGCACAATCTAGTGAAGTGAGCTCACAAGCCCAAAACGCACCCCCAGCTAAATCTTTATCTTCAACCTCTAGCAGCTGATGAACCAAACCTCAAGAAAACCCTTATTCGCCAAGCTTCATGGAGCAGTCACTCTTCGTCGCCGCCAGCTGTTTATTTCCCACCGGAAGCTGCCACATGGCGCTGTGATCGAATCGCATCAGTTCTTTTAGTTTGGCATGAGTTGATCCATGGCAGCTGGTACAATTTCAGTTCTTCATTTTCTCCACTGTGAACCTAGCCATGAGAAGATCCAAGAACAGTACGGGTCTAACACCCGCACTCAAACTACACTTTCCACCGAGAACCGAGAACCGAGAACCAAAAATCTCAAAAACCATAAAGTTCGGGTGTGATAAACCGTACTACACCCGCACTTCATAAGCATGAACCAATTTTGAAGTTCTGATTCATGGGGCAAATTACGAAAAGCACCTTTCTAAGGGATCTAAATGTCATTTGACATGCCAAGGGATGTTTTGGTAATTGACCACTCATGCCCTAATTTCTGAAATACGTATAAATGTCCTATTTTCTAATGTCAAAAATATCTTATTATCTCTTCTTCCATCTTTCTTTTAGATAACTAAACACAAACCTAGATCAAAACTCACTCTCCCACATACCATTTCTTGATTTTCTACTCAACAAAGCACTAAGGGGATTGGATTCAAACTTCAAGACAAGGATTCTCTACATGGGTTTTCTCTCAATCTCTTATCTTAGTTTTTATATTGCTATAGATATGAGTAGCTAAATCTGACACTAAGGGGTTGATGTGATTAGTTTGATGGATATTGGGCATTTGTTACTAAACTCTATTATTATATATTCAATATATCTCTATGTTCTATTCTCTTTTATTAATTGCTTTCTAATATTGATTTTTCTTGGATACACCCTCTTAGCAAGTTGATTTGGAATCTACTTGAGTAGACAACAAGGTATACACCCTATTTGGTTGTCTTATGCTCTATTGAATGGTAGGATTTCACAAGAATACACCCTTCAAGTGAAATTCGGTTTAATAACCATAATCTTAATCTAATCTCAAATGGGTGGCCTTCACTATACACCTTAGGTTGGCTACTTGTGAGGGAATTAGAAGTCATCACTATACACCTTTGGATGGCTACATTTTGCGATTTTGCAAGAATACACCTTTTAAATAGAATCCGGTTAAATAACATCTAGCTTAATTTAATCTCAAATGGGTGGCTTTCACTATACACCCTAGGTAGGCCACTTATGAGGGAATTGGAAGTCATCACTATACACCCTAGGATGAGAATTCATGACTAGAATCCTAATTGAGCAACTAGCACTATACACCCTAGGTTGGTTACTTATGAAAGATTAATCTCTAGTAGGAGGCTTTCACTATACATCCTAGGTTGGCCTCTTGCTAAAGATAAATAATCAACACTATACACCCTAGGTTGGTTACATTAGATAAAATGTGCTTAATTGCGAGTTTGTTGCATTGCCCAATGTTCACTTACGAGTTCATTAACTCCTTAGTTCACATTATCATACATTCATCACATTACTAATTATAGTAGCATTCTAGTGTTACCTAAACTGTAGCTTGCATCTTAGTGTTAATCTTTTCTAAACAAACCATTGATTCTTTCCTTTTATCCATTTAAGTATTATTAATCCTAATATAGCCATCGCTACCTCCAATCCTTGTGGACGACACCCGTGCTTACCGCTTTACTCGTTTTTATACTTGTGGGCACATTGCATAGGTTTTATAAATATTTTTGATGTATGATCTTTTTAACAACGAAAGCGTAACCGTCAAAATATCCATCAAACTAATCCATCAACCACTTAGTGAGGATTTAGCTACTCATTACAACAACATAAATAAGAGAAAGGATGGAGAGAGAACCTTTGAAACTCCTTCCTTGAAGTTCCCCTTGAAGCTCCTTCCTTGAAGTTCACTTCAATCACTTAGATCCCTTTTAGTTAAATAGAAAAGTGAAATGAGAGAGAGAGATTGTAATCCTAGATCTAAGTTAAAAGATTTCTTAATTTCAAAGTGTAAAAAAACTCTATTCTATATACATATCTATCTTGTATGTTCTATTTTCTTGCTTTAATTGATTTCCATTGTTGGCTTGTCTTGTACACACCCTCTTAGCAAGTTCTTTTGGGACTAAATAAACCCACCTATACCAGTGGGTTTACTAGTCCTGGGACTAAAAATATTGCTTTTTTTTCTTCTTCTTTTATATTTTTTTTTCTAGACATTAATATCTTAGGAATCATTATCATAAAAATAACAAAACCACAAAAATATCTCATCAAGACAGTACCAGATCCAAATAAAAACAAAGTTTAATCAAAACACTACAAAAACCTTCAAGATCCATCAAGAGGCGGACCCACGTGGGGACCAGGTAGGGCCCGTGCCCTACCTCAATTAAAAATAAAAAATTAAAAAAATTAAAAAAAAAAAAACAATTGTTAGTATATTTGGTAGCAGATCTTGCTTTTTAGACTAAGGGCAATGGGTTCAAGTCCCATCTCAAGCAATCTTTAATTCAATTTTATCTTCTAATTTTTTATGTGCCTTTTTTAATTCAGTTTTATCTTCTAATTGTTTATGTCTTATTTATTTTACTAGCATTTCCAATTCATTTTCTCTATCTTGTCGTTGTCAATTTCGTAACTATCATTAATTTGTGTTTACTTAATTTATATTAAATTTGTTGGACATATTTGTGGGTCTGCAAGTAACCCCACAACAAAAGTGAACAACAGATTGTTAGAACTCAGATTATTATTCCCGGAGTCTATCGCCCAAATAGTGCGTAAACCACCGAATTCATGACTTCCGTATGTCATATCGGAGGACCAATGTCAAGTCTGACAACGTCTGACCATGCAGGGACAGCTGTCACAGCTAGCCTATGAGACCAGGGCACGTGTCCTGATTCACCAAAACCAAGGCTATATAAACCCCTTTTTTACCACAATGTAGGATATTGAAAAACACTATCTCTAGGACCCGATTTTATTGCGTCCATTACCACATATTCAGAACCTTTTAAGATAATACTCTGAAGGCTCATATTTTGCCCTAACATTTGGCCCTAGAAGGAGGGGCAGAGTCGATGCCTTCGCAGAAGCAATGAATCCATTACCAAAAGATCAGTATCCGGGAGTAAACCTCGAACTGAGGCCCCCTAGGACTCAGGATTACGTCCAAGTCCCGCAGCAACCACCTCCTCACCCAACGGGGGAACAACTACCGCAACGACCTATTTACAGTTACTACACCTACCCTATGCAGTTCCCAAAGCAAGGACCATTCTTAGGATATCATGGGGCACCGCAGCAGTGCCCTCAGATGCCAATGAATCCATATTAACCCCCTGTGCCGCAACAAGCTTATTACCCTCTGGGATATCCACTGATGTACGTACCCCAGCATATACAACAACTCATCTCGTAAGCAGACGATCTGATCATTCGCAAGATCAACAGTAGGCTTAACACCTTAGCCCAGAACGTGACCAGGGTAATAGACGTTGCAGACGTAAACGAACATCAGGGAAACTCAAATGAAGTTAATTCCCGAGCAAACAATGGGATCGCGGGGGGCCAGCCAAGAGATAGAAGGAGGAGACAACAACACACCGCTCATTTTATCGAGCCCAATCATGGAGAACATATGCAGCAACAGACATCGTGGAGAGTTACGGGGGTTACCCGTAGCAGGGAAGAGCGGGACGGAATGTTCTAAGAAGAGGTACCACAACGGACAGGATGGGGTAGGGGGATCACGTCACCCAAATGGGGACACCGAAAGAAACACTTTGGCGGACCCAGATGCCTTCTGAGAGCTCTAGGACCAGTTGGCAGATATTCAAGATCAGATCCATTTCGGTCACCACCGTGCAAGCACCCATAGAAAAAGCTCCTTTATGGAAGAAATAACATCCGCACAAGTTCCTAGCAACTTCAAAATACCACGAAAGGATATGTGTGGCTTCGGCGGTACTGGTGACCCAGATGACCACCTTGACTCCTACTTAGATTGGATGAACATGCATGGGGCTTCCAATGCCTTCAAGTGTAGGGTTTTCCCTTTAACTCTCTTCGGGGACGCACAGACGTGGTACGGGAGCCTGAAAAGACACAGTATATCCTCTTTTAACAAACTTTTGAAGGAGTTTCGTAGCGAATTTGTCGCAAGTAAAAGAAGGTGGAGGCACATGGTCCACTTGACCTTCATTAAACATTTGGACATTGAAACGATTAGAGATTACATGAAGAGATTTATTGACACGGCGAGACAAATCCAGGATTTCAACGGGATCGAAGCAGTCATGGCTTTCATCTAGGGACTATAGAAAGGCCATCTGAGTTTGTCACTATCGAAGAAAGGTCCGACGACATTCATAGAACTGATAGAAAGGACCGAGAAATACGCCACAGTAGAAGACATTAACGATTTGAAAAGCCATACGACTTTCGCAGATTCGAGCAATTCACTAAAGAAATGGGGAAGGTAAAATAGGGATAAGGGTAAGGAACCCACGATATCTAGACAGGTAAACACCAAAAATTCAACTCAAAATTCTAGACCTCATCCAAGAGACAAGTACGAGCAATACACACCCCTGAGATTCCTGATTGTGCTACAAATATTCACATTTAGCGCTCCCTTTTCCTATTTTTTGTGTTCATTTCTCTGGTAAAATAATGATTTTAATAGTTTAAATAAGTATTTCAGGTAAATAGGGAAGTTCAGGGACAGTTTGGTAATTTTAGACAAATCGGGGGCTAAAGTGCAATATTCGAAACTTTATTGAAGATTCTATGAATAAAGAGAAGATTAGGGGAGGTGATTGTAATTTACCAACAAGACACAGCGTCAGCGCCACATCAGCAATCAGAATAGTGTCGTTTTGAAAGGATGCGTGTCAGTGTGACGTCAGGATGACGTTACGTTGTCTTAAAGCTCTAGTTGGGTCGACCCACGACCTGTCTGACCCGGTTTGACCTGGCGATGACCCAATACTTTCCAGCCATTTTTCGACCTATTTTCAGCTATTTTTTAGACCATTTTCTACCCAGATCGGTAGCCCATCTTCCTCTGGTCCCAATGGAGCCACTTTGGACCTCCTATACACACATTTTCTCTCTCCTCCAAGTCTTCTAAGTTTCCATGGCTACCAAGCTTGCAAGCTTATTTCCGGTAGCCTCTTGCCCGCTCAAATGCATCCAAACCCACTGGCAATCTATGGTTTCATGCCAAAAGAACATTCCCGCAAATCAGAACGCCATAACTCGCGGCCAACCCGTAAGCCAATGATACAAATCGGTGAGCTTGACCGACTTGGAAGATATTTTCGTCTAAACCTTCCTTAAACCTTCCTTAATATAAATATACATCTTTTGCAAACCTAAAACACTCTCCCTAATATCCCAAATAGTTTACAAATAGCTTAGAATAGCTTAGATAACAAAACACAGACTACATAGTTCATGTGAATTTCCTAGCTTGGAAGAAGAATTGAAAAACAAGAAGCTTACCAACTTGTGGTTTCTTCTTATCTCTTACCTCTCTTCCATTTATTTGTAGTTCATGAATATGTATGTTTAAAATACCTTCAATGTTGAGGGATGGATTTTATATGACTTATATTGTAATTAATTGATCTTAACCTTACTATATCCATCTTGAGTTATTAAATGTTGAATTGAGTTTAATTGTATTGATACATGTTGTTAATTGATCATTAGTAATTAGCTCTAGTGGATAGAAATTGGTTAGTAATTGCATGTCCATGCTTATTGACCAATTCTCATGTTCTAGGTGGTAAACCCCTCTATTATTGTCATTCCAAGAACATTAGTTTATAATAGTTAGAGTGGTAGGATTGTATTGAATATGCCATAGAACATAGGTGCTTAATTGTAATCAATTAATATATCCCACGTCATTTGCATCTTCACTCTTGCATAACCTGGCAAGAGTTTTAGTTAAGTTAGTTAGTTATTGATAATTTAGTTAGTTATTATTGATTTAGTGTAACTTAATTGTAGTCAATTAGTTGTTAATTTACTTGTTTACCTAGTGCTAACTTAGTTAGTTTAGATTAATTATATTTATCTTGTTTTTATGCCTATTTAGTTGTAGTTGTAGTATAGAGATCGCGTATCCTTTACCTTAGGCGTAGCATAGCTTTTATTCTCCACATTAGTGTAATTTGATTTCCATGCGACCATTTCCCATTACTTTTATGCAACTGTAATTAGTGTATATAGTTTCTTTGTAACATAATACGTAGAACCTACTTAAGTGTACCATACTTCCTCGTGAGAACGAAACCCGTACTCATAACCGCTATACGATCGTAACGATTCGTATACTTGCGAAGAGTATAAACACATGCATGCCCTATCATTTACGGACAGTTTTTAAAACCGTCCCGTGCACCTGTCAATTCCCACTAGACAAAGTACTCAAAATTGGAAATAAAGAAAAGTTGCTGCGAAAGCCAGAGGCACTATACATAGACCCCAATAGAAGAGATCGGAGGTTGCACTGCAAGTTCCACAATGATCACGGTCACGAAACGAGACGCTGTCAAGACTTAAGGGATTAGGTAGAGGAAATCGTTCAAGGAGGAAAACTCTGGGACTGTGTGCTACCAAAAGAGTCAGGAGATAAGACAACAAAGACAATACAACGCCCGATACACCAACCGGGGAAAGGGCCACAGGATTCGGATGATGAGAAACCCATCAACTTCATTGATACCGTACCAGCCATAGGGGATCTCAGGTCAACATCCTCCAAAAAATCACTTGCCTCAGTATGCCTCATAATAACCCCAGAAGATGCGTCTAGAAACTGGGATCCAATTTCCTTTTCTACCTCTGATTCTTGTTGGGTCAGATACCCGCACTGCAATGCCCTAATCATCTCTATGAAGGTGGGGACTTGGACAGTGAAAAGAACCCTTATTGATCACGAAAGCTAACTTGACATCATCAACTGGGACCCGTTCCAGAAACTTGGTTACACTCTTCAACAACTATAGGCCTCTAGGTGTTGGATCAGAGGTATAGGGGGATGTTGCACCAGACCAGTTGACTAGATAGACCTCCCAGTTCGTTTCGGATCTAGACCCCAGATTCGTACTGTGTGGGTAAGTTTTCAGGTGATCGATATCCCTTTCACTTTCAACATTCTAAAACCGACATTGTATGCTCTCCGTGCGGCAACCAACGTTTATCCTCTGAAAATCAAGTTCCCCACCAAAGCCGATCCAAGAGAAGTTAGCACGGACCAAGAAGAATACAAGAGATGTATTCAGATCGAATCAAATCTGATCCTTATCGTTGGCAACTACAGTGCAATACCCTTCACGCAAAGAAGCAGGCCGAAACAAAAGAAACCTAAGAAAAAACAACTCGGAGATATAGTTGAAGCATAGATATTCGATACGACACCTGTTGATGAGATCCATGTCACCAGCCTAGACCCTAGAAAGGTTGGATCATAACAAACGGGAGAACCCACTGAGTCACTTTTAATGATAGCACTCCGTGATGAAGAACTAGAGAAGACAGTTCTTATCGGGGCTAATCTTGTCCCTTGCATCATAGATGAGCTCATCATACTCCTTAGAGAATTTTCAAACATCTTCGTGTGGAGCCACACAGACATGCCAGGCATAGATTCCTTAGTGATTTCTCACTCCTTATGTACAGATTCGTTATTCCGACCAGTTTCACAAAAGAGAAGATCTTTCAACAGTGAAGGGTACGAAGCCATAACCACCGAGATTGAGAAGCTCCTGAAGGCGGGTTTCATATGATGTTTAGATTACAACGAATGGCTATCGAACGTGGTTTTGGTAAAGAAGAAGGACATAAGGTGGAGAATATGTGTAGATTTCTCCAATCTGAACAAGGCGTATCCGAAAGACAGTTTCCCCCTACCAAGAATAAACGGTCTAGTGGATGCGACTTCTGGGCACAAGCTTCTTAGCTTCATGGATGCATACTCCGGGTATAATCAAATCCGAATGAAGGAAGAAGACGAAGATAAAACAGCTTTCATCACAAACCGAGGTGTGTACTGCTACTCGAGTGATGCCTTTAGGCCTCAAGAACGTAGGAGCCACCTACCAAAAGCTTGTAAATAACATATTCTCCAACGAGATCGAGAAAACTATGGAAGTCTATGTTGATGTTATATTGACCAAGTCGGTGACCACAGAAGAACATGTACCGAACCTTTGATAGACGTTTCTCCTCTTAAGGCAGTATCAGATGAGGCTTAACCATATGAAGTGCACTTTCAGAGTTTCATTTGGGAAGTTCTTTGGATTCATGATTCATTAACGGGGAATCGAAGCAAACCCCGATAAAATCAAAGCAGTGATAGATTTCCTTTCCCCGAGAAGGTGAAAGACATCCAAAAACCCAATGGAATGGTGGTCGCCCTATCCAGGTTCATATCGAAGTTGACCGATTGGTGCCTGCTGTTCTTCAAAGCCCTGAAAAACAAAGGGGACTTCTGCTAGACATCCGAATGTCACACCGCATTCGAAGACTTGAAAACTTACCTCTATAAACCACCTATGCTAGCTAAACCCACTTTTGGTGAAACATTATTCCTCTACATTGCTGTATCGGATGTGGCAGTGAGCTCAGTATTAATCAAAGAAGAAGATGACACTCAGAGAGTAGTCTACTACGTCAGCAAGAGCTTTACGGATCCCAAGACCAGGTATCCGGAGATCAAGAAACTGACACTCAGCCTAATTGTGGCCTCCTGGAAGCTTAGGCCTTACTTTTAGTATCAACCTATAAACATTTTAACAAATCAACCACTCCGGCAAGTTTTATAGAAATGAGAGTTGGTAGGGAGGCTTACCAAATGAGCAATTGAGCTTAGTGAATACGATATTCAGTTCAAACCAAGAGCCACCATGAAAGGCCAAGCTATGGCTGACTTCATCATCGAACATTCGAGACCTGAAGTGCTTAACGTATCCACCGAAGATATTTCTAGGTGGGAAATGTTCATAGATGGTTCGTCCAATTGCCACAGCAGTAAAACGGGGATAATCATCAAAACACCAGACGGTTCTATGACCCAAACAGCATTCCGATTCAACTTCAAAGAGACGAATAATGTCACAGAATATGAGGCTCTGATGACCGGATTGAAAATTATAATAAACAAGGGAGCTGAGTATGTCACCGTGTACAGTGATTCCTAACTAGTCGTAAACCAAGATTACCAGGCAAGAGACCCGAAGATGATTAAGTACTTGAGCCAGATCAGAGCGCTCATGGGAAAATTCATCAGATGTGACCTCGTTCGGATCTCTCGAGACCATAATCCACAAGTTGATGCTTTAGCCAAGCTTGCATCAACCACAAATATGAAGTTTCCAAGAACAGTCACGGTATTCCACCTATCGGAGTCTAGCACATCCGAAGATCAAAGAGTCGACGTACTGATCCCCGAAACAAATGAAGAGTCATGGATGACACCCATCATGAATTACCTCCGAGATGGGACTCTCCCACCAGAAAGGAATGCAGCACTAAAAGTCAGAAGGCAAGCACCCCGATATCTTATAATCAACAGATCACTTTATTACCACGGTTTCTCTTTACCATACCTTTGTTATGTCAGCCCTCCAATTACAGAACAAATCCTCCTGGAAATCCACGGTAGCACTTGCGGTAATCACTCAGCCGGGAAGAATCTAGGTCATCGAATAACAAGACAAGGATACTATTGGCCAACGCTTTTCAAAGAATCAAAATTACATGCGAAATCTTGTGACCGCTGTCAGAGGACTGGTCCCGTGTCTCGACTCCTCGCGGAAGCACTAACCCCTATGTCATCACCGTGGCCGTTTTCAAGATTCAGTGTCGACATTATCAGACCACTCCCAAGAGGAACAACCGATAAGAGGTTCGTGGTAGTGGCAATCGATTATTTCACCAAGTGGGTGTAGCAGAGGCCCTAAAACACATCACCGAAGCTAACACCACAAACTTTATCAAGCATTCCATAATCTACAGATTTGGCGTATCAGATACCCTAATAGTCGACCACGGAACTCAATTTGATAATCACAAGCTTCGTAAAGTTTGCTCGGATTATAACGTAAACCTGAAGTTTGCCTCTCTAGCCCACCCTCAAAGTAACGGTCAGGTGGAGGCTGTGAATAAGACAATCAAAACCCTTCTAAAAAAGAAGTTACAAGCCTAAAAGGGATCATAGGTTGAGAAGCTCCCGGATGTTCTATGGGCAACACGCACCACGCCTCACTCTGCTACCGATGAGACCCTGTACTCACTCACATTTAACACCGAAGCAGTTATCCCTATAGAAACGAATATCCCCACAGAGAGAGTATCCTTATACAACCGAGGCGATAATGAAAAGGAACTCTAGGCATGCCTAGAGGAGTTAGAGGAAAAGAGAGATTGCCAAAATAAGAACAATCCATCACCAAGTCAGGATAGCCAAGTATCTCGACAACAGAATCTGCATCCAGAGATTTACCTGGGAGACCTCGTCTTGAAGAAGGTGATACCTGCAACAAGGGTACCCTCATCCGATAGTTTGGGGGACAGATGGGAAAGGCCGTACATAGTAGATTTGGTATCTATGAAAGGAGCATACAAACTCAAAACGGAGGATGGCAAGCCCCTAAAGAACCCATGGAACGCAGACCACCTGAAGAAATACTACTAATGATATCCCACAGATTATATCTCACTCCCTGAAAACCGTTTCCCTGGTAAAATACTATGTAAGCAATAACTTCTTATCTCATGTTATGTTATTCGATCCAAATTAACTTTTTGTCCAATATTGTGATCCAAATTAAGCAAAGACTCTCTAAGCAGGGAGTACCGAAAAGTCTTTAGCAGGAATAAACCCCGAGACAACAACCTAAATGCCAAAGACTCTCCAAGCAGGGAGCACCGAAAAGTGTCTAGCGGGAATAAATCCTGAGACAGCACCCTGAGTGCCAAAGATTCTCCAAATAGGGAGCAACGAAAAGTCTCTAGCGGGACTAAACCCTGAGATAGCACCTGAGTGCCAAAGACTCCCCAAGAAAGCACCGAAAAGTCTTTAGAAGTCCCGAAATATAAAAGCCCCATAAATAAGCCGGTACTAGAACTATAATAACCGACTATTGTAAAAACCGAGCCAAATATTGAATTAAACGACTGTAACCGAATATCGTTACTCAAATGGTTTCACAAAGATATATACTGTACCTTTGATATATTCAGCAAAGAAGTACATGACTAATATCCGATCTACACTAACAAGTAATACTGTTTAAGCTTAACGAAATTAAGATATATCTGAAAAATGATGACCTCCAAAGAGGGAGTACAAGAATATAAACCCACACATGTGGTAAATAAAGCAATTACAAATAAAATTCCGATGAGTGGCTCAATGGCCATTACAAAAGATAAGAAGAAGATTCCCCGAGATAAAAACTCTGAATATCAGCTGCGCCTACTCCTCTTCCCCTTCTCTAGGGCACGATCTGAAGCAAACCTCTTGTCATCGGAGGATATGGCTTCAGGCTCTCCATCCGAGATAGATTCCTCCTAGAAATCTTCAGACTTGTCCCTTACTAGATCACTTTCCTTCCTTACTCGAGACTCAGTGGCCATTTTTACATCAGCGTCAAATGCGAAAAAGTCAAAATCAGGATAAGAACGGAGTAGCAATGCCTTGACATCCTTCACAGCCTTGTCAAAGGTTTGCTTTTGAATCTTGGCGAAATCCTCCGAGGCCAAGAATATGTCCACAGCGTTATCGCCGAGGTTTTCCTTCATCCATCTGATAGACTCATTCGACCTCTTGAGCCGTTCACGATAATCACAGAGCTTGACTTGTTTCTCTCGGGCAAGGGACTTTGCCCTCTGATAAGAGGTAGACGCTTCATCTATAGTGCCCCTCTGAGATTCAACAATGGCTGACAACCTAGGAAGCTTCTCGTCCACTGCATCCTTCTCCTTCTGAAGCCTCTTATACCTTCCATTCACGTCCTCATACATCTTTTCCATTTGAAGAAGGTTACTGATAGCCTACACACAGAAGGTAACGGTAATCAACATCTGACATACTCCACTTATTACGAATTTCTTTAAATTATAAGGACACCTATTACGAATTACAGATTACTTGCCACATGTTGGCCTGCCCATGGCAGATCCTATTAACTTTCGACAACTTCCTATAGCCGAACATCTCCCGGTTGTGCAAGAAATCCTACCCATAAGCGCACATGTATGCCACACCCGTCAAGGGGTTGATGGGCTTCATACTAGTACTAGAATCCAGCACAAAGAGGTCCCTATAATAATTCGAGAGGGAAACGGTCGGATCTCAGACACTAGGAACCCGAAGGGTCCCCTCAGAAAGATCTAGGTAGATGTCTACCAACTCCAAAATAGGCAAAGATCCATCGATCTCTCTATCCGAAATTCCTTTTAGAGGTATGGCTTGTCGGACCTAAGATGAGTTGTCCTTAAAGGCGACAGTCACGGAGGACTTCTCAGCTCGAGCCCTCTTCAATAGGGACATTTGTTCGGTGGCCTCGTCCTCGCTTAGCAAGCTGGGCCCTAGGGGAATCACCTTCTTCTTCTTCTTCTTCTTCTTCTTTTTCTTCTCCTTCTCCTTCTCATTTTTATTCTCCTTCTTCTTATCAGCACTACCCTTCCCTTTGTCAGCCATCCTATCTTTAGCAGTCTCGATGAGCTTCCCCGCACAAGAAGAAAGAGAAAGAAATAAAATTCATCAAAACTTGAAGGGAATGAACTGTCAAAATTGACACTGATATAATGATCACCGATAAAGCCCATACTTTTCTTCAACAAATTCTTTTCCACTTTTCGCCTTTATCATCCGTAAGTTTTTCAATGAAACCAAGCTTTTGTAGCTTTCGGTCGTCCAAAAGATAGTCTACGTGCCTTCTTTCCGGAGAGACTAGCCAAGCATCTGAGCTGTGCTTCCTCTCCTCCTTGGAAAGATCTTCTAACAGGACACGCTCCCATACAGCTGCCGAAAAAAGCACACTTAGAAAATAAACACAACAAAAAAATCAAAATACATTATGCTATCAGTACAGATAAAACCTAAGGAAGCCCCAAACACCTGGGATATTGAACACCGAACGAACACTTTTTGGACAACAACTGAGCTACAGGTCTTTTCCCTAATTGCCTCCCACAATGAACCAAGTCTTCTTTCACTCTTTGTTCGAAGATGGTAGCCCGGTGATCAGAGGTTCCCTGTCTCGCTTGTCGCAACAAGCAAGAGCCCACCAGAGGTCTCCCCTCGATTTATAGGAGTAGATCTCCCTAAATGTAGGGTTAGGAAATTTCATACTCCTCCATAGAGAGAATATCCTGATTACTATTCTCCATACATTCGAGTTTAACTGTGCTAGAGTGATCCCAATCTGCCTCAACACTCTCTGAATGTAATTCTACAAAGGCAGCCTTACCCCGATTTCTAGGAAAGCAGGGTGAAATGCCATCAAAGTTCCCTCGGGATTGCTCATCCACTCTCCTTCTCTAGGGATCCTAATACCCACCGATTTAGGTATTAAGAACTCTGTCGCAATCTTAACAAGCTTTGCCTTGTTTATCTTATTCTCCCTCACATCGTTTATCGTAAATCTAGAGTGATCAATCTTACCTCGAAAAAAATCCTCAGAGTTATAACCTTCCCAGCATTCACCAGAACCGGGTCCTGCTGCGAGCCCTAGAATATCTTGACGCACTTGCTCGAATCCCGGACTCAAAGTCTTCGGTACATCCACATCACCAAAAGCACTCATGGTGCTGCTACCCGTGGAATACCTACTTGAGGTTAACTCCTTGGATCCATATTTTGAACTAGAAGACCCTATCGAGCTCGATGTACCAACTTTTCGAACCATCGGATGACAATAACAATGTACGAAAAAGAATGGTAAAAAATAAGAATTCACTCAAAGACTAACCTGTTTACTCTTTTTTTATCTCTACTTCAGACTTCGAAGAAGCTCTGATCAATTGAAGAAATGCAAATGAGAAGTTGAAAACCCTAAAGCATCACTTTTTATAGATGCCAACCTCACGGGATACGAAGCAACGCAATCGTAGCCTCCTTGAGAAGACACTTGTTCACCATCCCATCCAAACCCCCACATGTCGTCTGCTCATGAGCCCCTAAGGCGAGTTCAGCCAGACCTAATTGGGCCCAAGCAACCATAATCGGGCCCAGTAGCTAGAGCTCTCCTATCAAGCCCAAAATCGATCCCAGTTCCGAAGCCTCCAGTTGATGGGTTTGAGGGGGAAATATTGGACATATTTTGTGAGTTTACAAGTAACCCTACAACAAAAGTGAACAACATATTGTTGGAACTCCGATTATTATTCCCAGAGTCTATCGCCCAAACAGTGTGTAAACCTCCAAATTCATGACTTCCGTATGTCATATCGGAGGACCAACGTCAGGTTTGACAATGCCTAACCATGCAGGGACAGCTGTCGCAGCCAGCCTATGAGACTAGGGCACGTGTCCTGATTCACCAAAACCAAGGCTATATAAACCCCCCTTTTTACCACAATGTAGGATATTGAAAAACACTATCTCTAGTAATCACTACATACTTGTAACCCATCGAAAGTGGGAAATTACTTCCATAATAATTAACAGAAAGACCTAATTTTACTGCGTTCATTACCACATATTCAGAACCTGTTAAGATCATACTTCGAAGGCTCATATTTCGCCCCAACAAAATTATATATTATTATTTTGGATTTTTAATATTTTTAATAGTTTTAATTTGACATGCCTAACATGTCCAATCAATAAACCTTAAAATCTCATATTTTACTTTATTGGATTAAAATAGTCGATCTATTACTATGATTCATTTTATCTTATCCTTAATATTTTTCTTTATTTTATAGTTTTAATTTATTTAGAATCAATAAATCAATAATTTACCAATAATTTGAAGAATAAAAATTTTAAAAAACATGTCTAGTAATAGTTATTAATAAATTATTTTTGTATAAATTTAAATTGAATTCATTATAAATACAAAACAAAATTTCATATTATAATTTATTCTTTTAATTTTTTTCATTATTTATGTTGTTTTTCTTGTTATTATTATTTTATTATTATTATTTCTTGTTTTTATTTCTTTTTGAAAATAAGATTATTTAATTTATCTGAGTAAGTATTCTATTCATTTTATTTTATATAAAAAACCTATTTTACTATAATCTTAATTTTTTAGTATTTTTTCATATAATTGCAATTTTAATTTATTCAAGTGCACGATCCATCCAACATGAATCTAAGCTACTACAAAATGAAATATTTAAAACCTAAGCTTGGTAAAAAACTAGCGATTCTTCCTAGTCTTGAACCTCTCCTCGAACCTCTTATTGGTTTCCTTGGAGGAAGTGACCCTCTTGTCCTTGCTCCGGAGAGAATCAGCGGTGGCGATGTCCTTTAAGTCCACATCGAGAGTGTAGCGAGTGGGCATAAGATTCTGGTAGTTCACCAACTTGATAAAGGCCTTGACGTGTGACTTCTTCGCAATCTTCATGGTGTTGTCCTTCCTGATGACCTTATTCAGATACTTCTTGATCCCAGCAACCAAGCAGTGACCATATGGACACTCGCATGTTCCGTCGTCAAATGACTTGATGATCACAGCCTTCTGCGTTGCGTACCGCCCTTGTAGGAGGATCACAACCTTGTTTGGCTTCAAAAACTTCACCATTCTCTCTCTCTCTCTCTCTCCCTCTCTCGCTCTCTCTCTCTCTCATTATCCTTTTTTTTTAATTTAGAATAATTTTATACATCAGTTGTAATTTCATTTATTGTTAGAATAATTTATTTTTGTTCATATTATTTTTTTTAAACAATATTTCTTTTATTTAAAAATTCTTTTAATATATCTATAATATAATGAAATAATTTTTAAATATTTTATTTTCTTAAATAATATAATATAAATATACTTTTAATAAAATAGTAATAATATCATAATAATTATTTTAATCTAATCCCAGGTTGTACCAAACATATGACAAATGTTAATTTGTTATTCAATTTTCATTCGATTATTAGGGACTGAAATTATTTCAATCCTAATTCTTCTCAACGGGATTAAAAAATCTAAATTCGTTTGGCAACATATATATATTAAAAATATATATTTTTTATTAAATAAACAAATTATAAAATTAAAAAATATTTAAATTTATTAAAAACAATAATACAAATCTATATTTTAAAAATATTTTTTTTGGATATTCTTACTTTAATAATATATAAATTAAAACATTTATTTTCTTCAAATACATATTTCAATAGTTTATTATTCAATTTCAAAATATTATTATATTTAGTCAAATCTCATGTTTCACCAAACAAAACACAGTATTAATTCAGTTCAGTCCCATGTTTCTCCAAACACAACATAATTTTAATTTAATCCGGTCCAGTCCTATCCAATCTCATCTAACCTCAGTCTCATCTCAATCCAATACAATCCTATAAAATAGTCTAATCCAATCTCTTTCACCAAATGGGGCCTTATGGTGTTATATATAGATCTAAGATTCTTTAAAAGGTTCTTAAAAATTTTGGCACTCTTTTATATGCCATTTGTGGGATTGACATTACTTATTAATTTAGATATTTTCTCCTTACAATCCAATTTTATATTTTCACACTCTTTTTCTAAACACACTTCATCCTAAGAACTTAAATTTAAAATAAAAGCTAAAGACATTCCATTTGTTCCAAAATTAGCCTTTTATTCTTTTAACACTCATTTCTTGAAAACACTCAATCCTAAAAACCTAAATGTTTTAAAAAATTCTGCACAAAGATTTTTCTTATTGTTTGTTTGTGCTGATTAATAAATTAAAATATCTCAGTTTCTTATTTCCAAATAAAACAAAATTCTATTTGTTACATTATTTCCAAAATAAAACAAAATTCTATTTGTTACACCGCATTTTATATTTTCTAGGTAATTATATAAGATTTCTTGAAATTGGGTTATAATCTTTGCTCATTTGCCTGGTTGGGAAAGTCCTCTTCGTCATGTTCAATATAAATTATGTTAACTTGTGTTGTAAAAATGCAAATTATAAAATTAATGATTATTTGTTGGTAATGTATATATATATATATATATATAGAAAGAGAGAGAGCAGAGGAACGAGAGATGATCCAAGAGTTAAGGATGGAAGTGAAAGATGAGGAAGAAAGCATGGAAGCTCTAAACACACGATTGGCTTCAATGGAACAAGAAGTATACAGATGGGAAGGAGGTTGACGTAGATATACCTTGGCACAGTTTGAAAATCATGAGCCGCAACAAAAAAATCCTCTTAAAAGATTGGAAAAAAATATAAATAAATAAACCGTAAATAAACCTCATGATGAACAAATTTAGGGTTGGAGTCTAGTAAAATTAGTATATAGTGTATTTAGAATTATTTATTCTTTATAGTAATTTTAATTAGGGTAAAATTGCCGTATAATAAAAAAAAAATTTAAATGAAGTATTGGAGTGTATAATTTCTAAGCATGCTTTGGAGCTTCAGGGTGATTCTTGGTGGTTCTCTACCCCGCCGTTCTGTTCTACTTTAGTTGGCAACGACTGCATAGGTCGGGAGTCTTTTCGTTTTTCTTGATGTTTTCTTTTTCTTTTTTGTGTGGCATGTGTACCTCTTTTTGTTTGGGGTTGTTTTCCCCTTTGTTCTTTGTGCTTTGTTGCTTTTTCTCTCTTTTTACTTTTCTTTTATATTTTTTATATATGGATCATGTCTAAGGGTTTTTCAGCATATGATCGTTTGTGATGTTTTTTTCCTTTTAGATCAGTCCAATTTAAAAAAATAATAAAAAAATAATAAAAATAAAAATAAAAAGTTTTGGAGTGTATAATGATTGTTGTAGGGGGGTCGATTGACGATTGAAAATGATCTAGTCGGGTTGAATTAGGCCCAAAGCAACTATCTTGGTTCGTCAGTTGTAGAATGTCGTTCAAAGATGGTTTTGCTTGTGAGATGGGTCTTTCGACTCTGACTTGTTGTCGCCTCTGAGCAAACCTGCAAATAAATAAGGAAACAAAAAGAACAGAATAGAAACAATGATGAAAGTGGGATATGTGATCTTAGATAGCCTTAGGTACGCATGGGCTGAGCAGTCTGATCGTGATTTGAAAATCCACTCTAATTCTGATTGACAGAATTCTTAATAAATTCAATATGCTAATCTTAAGCTTTTCTTTTTCTCCCCCTCTCAAGTTAGTGAGGGTCTTTTTTATAGGTGCTCAATTTCTCTTTAACGGTCAGAGTAGGCTAGAATCACGTGAAGAGATTTAAGGAGAGATTTTCTCCACGTTTGAATGGTTCTTTTTACCGGTGTTGATAGTATTTTTGACTTGGTCAGTCAACAATACTGGTAGCAGTATCGGTCGACCAACGTTGCAGGCCTAGGCTGATCCTAACATCGTTACGTTCTGGGTCTTTGCATGTTGGGCCTATAAGCCATTTTTGGCTACCATAGTTTGCCCCCCACTCTCTAAAAAATTGAATCGCCAAGTTTAGAGAGCGACCCTGGTTAGGTCATCGCAAGTGAGCCATGTCGAGTCGTAAGGTTTCAAATAACGTTATCTTAAAGTGCCATCGTCGAACGAAGAATAAGATCGAAAACACGATGACTCCTATTTTGAAACGACCTGTCTTCTGTAGGTACTGTATAGGCTTAGGCCATTATATCGACAAGATGGTTGCGTTTGGATTTCCCATGCTGGTGTCAGACGCATTAAATTCGGGCACAGCTTTTAAAGTTTGAATTTTGAATCTGCGGTTATTTAGATAAGTTGGCAACTGAAAGGGCGTGGACACGTGTCAAACTAGGTTTTAAGTACTTGCAGTTATGTTGTTTGCCTTTATAAACCAACATATTTCCCATTGTCTCAATCTGCACGTAAGTTTTTTTCTAGCAAAAAGAAAAATTTTCTACGACGAGGCAAGTCTAGAGTTCCACCGATTCATTTCCTATAAGGTTAGTAAAAAAAAAAAAAAGCTAAAAAAAAACTACTATTATGTTTTGTAGTTACCTTGTATAAGATTTTACCTTCGCGATTTTCATGTTTCGTATTTTATATGAGATTTAACTTTGCAAATCTTTATAGGGAGTAGATAGGAGTGTTTGATGCCTTTTTTTCTAGAAAAATACACGTTTCTTCGTTCTTTATTCTCTGTGTTCATGCTTTGAATATATTCGAAACGTTCTTCATTTTCTGTGTTCATGCTTTGAATATATTTAAAACATTTGATGTGCTGAATGATGTTATCAATCTGTCATGTCTCTAGTGTGTTTTCTTGATTCTTATGATCGCTCGACCTAAGATAGGAGTAGGTAAAAGCTTTAACCGATGTCTTGGGTTTTTATGGAGAAATTCCTAACGACTTTGTAGAAAACCCTAGGCTTTGGTCTATAAACCTTAGGTTATGATTGTAGCGCCTCAGTTTGTACTTGACTTTTGCGTTTTTGCATGTCAGCTTTCTTTTTGGAGACATTATGTCTAGAGATGCTACAGTTTCGGAGCCGTAATTTTCATGGACTCCTAGTGATGAAGAAGTAGATAGGGAGGTCGACTCTGTCACTAGCAATGCTGGTCAACTGGTCACGGTTGAAGACCTGTCGAATGTGGTCTCTAAAAACGTAGGAGGGACGTTGGAGCGAGGCATCGTACGCGCTATCGCGGGTCTAATCGACCATCCGGAGCAAATGGATGTCACGGAGGCGTCTACATCTTGTCGTTCCTCTGGTATTTTGATTGACGACCCACCGAGCGTGATTTCAGATGTTAATCTGGACAGGATCCGGTTGATCTATGGGATCCCAAATTCAGTCGAACTACGGGCACCAAAAAAGGGGGAACGGGAGGATTGGGATATACCTGGGTGGACATGTTTCTACGAGTACTTCATTCGCTTGGGTTTTAGATTCCCAGTTCCCCAATTGGTTCGACAGACATTGTTGTATTACGACATTGCTCCTGGTCAATTGATGCCAAATAGTTGGAGAATATTGTTAGGCTTAGGTGTTATCAGTGAGAGGTACAAGGTGAAGTTTGGGCTAGGATGCCTGCTTCATAACTACTATTTGAAGGAGCATATACACGATCAAGGTCGTTATATGTTAGTGTATAGGTCTAAGAAAAATCAACTTATCGTTGATACTACGATGAATGATCGTCAGTGGAAAGATACCTACTTTTTCGCAAGGGGTCCACCGATCGACGGTCCTTGGGGGGAAACGAAGTATCGGTATAGGCGAGCCTGGAATCGATATGGTGAGTAGTTTACTGGTCGCTTTATAGATTACTTGTATGTCTAAACTATTATCTTATTGACGAATAATTAATTTTGTAGAAACGAAGGGTGTAGATAGTAGACAGTCGTGCGAAGTGGCGCCTGAACGTACCCAGGCTATCTTAGATATTCCTGTAGAGGAACAGAGTTGCAAAGTTTTACTGACGAAAGGTAAACTTAGGCCTAGCAGCTTTTGGAGATGGTCGAGTCTGAATAGATCGCGAGCGCCGTATCCTCACGTGAAGGATTTCGTGTCGTATATTTGGATTAAGAGAAGACTCGAAATACTTGAATGTGAACTAAAATTTTTGTCACCTTTAACTAATGTTGAACGTCGTTTCGTAGTGATGTCGATGGCGAGCGCAAAGAAAAATATGCCTGACAAAGCTAAAACCATACGACTTGTCAGGGAAGAAATGGCAAAGAAGAGAGCGGCGGCTGCAAAAAGGAGGGCAGCCGACAAATCGACAGAGGGTACTCCTTCCATGCCAGAACATATTTATACCTCTTCTCCTGAAAAGAGTCCTACAAAGAAGAAACAGAAACGAGCTTCTACTGTAGGCCAAGGAACGAATGTTGAATCAAGCTTGAAGGCGACAGATTCAACAATGATGCTCCTTGCGTCGGGTATTTCGTCCTTCAATAAGCCATCTGGGTTTTTGAAGAGGTCGGACGAATTTCTTCTTTCAGCAGACGACATCTTTCTGAAAGGTAAGAAGATGGAGGAGGTGTTCAACACATGCATTCTTTCAGCGTTTCGTGTAAGTGTTTTTTTTTTTAGGTGCCATATTCTTAAGTATGACGCGACATTCTTTTTTTGTAGGCTTTGCAAGTGCAGCTGCATCTTCATGACAGGTACAAAATGGTTAGCGATAAATAAGCAAAGTATAGGAAGGAGGTCGACGTTTACAAGAAGAAAAACGCTAAACTCGACCAAGCCTTGAAAGAAGTAGACCGGCAGAAAACAGCCCTGGAGGAGGAGTTGAATAATTTAAAAAGAAAGAAATGTCGACAGGAAGAGGAGTTATCGACTACCAAAGCTGCTGTTGTCGAGCAAGAAGGCTTGGTCGAGAGTTTGAAGAAAAGACTGACGTCGATGGCGGCCGAAGCTATGTGCAAGGAAGGGGAGAGTTATACAAGGAGTATCTGTCAGGTGACCATGTCAAATAGGATGAAGTCGAGATGCGAGACGTTATTGAAATGTATGAAGAGATGGAGTGTTACGCACTTGAAGGATCCCCATCTGAAAATGTGGTTGAAGAGGAAGCGAACGCTGAAGCTCAGGGTGAAAGTGTTCACGCAATCGACGATCATGATGCTCCTGCAACTGACTCTGCACAAAAATGATTTTGTCTTATTTGTATCTTTTTTCTATTTATCTTTGTATCTTAAGACCTTGTCACTTTTTATCTAATCTGTAACCGTGGATATCTTTGCTTGTTATAATCTTATTTAATTTTGATATTTCTGATTGATTATGTGAAAACGAAACGACCATCATACAATGGGGTTTGCACAATTGTGTTGATGTGAACGTGATAAGCCTGTAAACTTATGCTCATTTGTAATTTGATGGATAGGACCTGATCATTTCGCATGGGTTTTAGAAATGTTATCTTGTCGAGTCAATCAGTGATGTTTATAAAATCTCGTGTAGATATAAGTCTTATATACGAATAATAGCGTGTTTTTATGGTCGACATGACCTTTACGCTGAAATGATGTGTTTTCATGGCCGACTTTAGATAAATATTTTGAAATGATTGCGTATATGGTTGTGTGGTTGACTTTGACCTTTACATTGGAATAATCGCGTACACGCGTTTTCATGGTCGACAAGACCTTTACATTGAAACAATCGCGTACTTGCGTTTTCATGGTCGACAAGACCTTTACATTGAAATAATCGTGTACATGCGTTATCAAGGTCGACAAGACCTTTACTGTGAAACAATCGCGTACATGCGTTTTCACGGTAGACAAGAACCTTACTTTGAAAAAATCGCGTACATGCGTTATCATGGTCGACAAGACCTTTACATTGAAATAATTGCGTACACGTGTCTTCATGGTCGACAAGACCCTTAAATTGGAATAATCGCGTAAATGTGTTCTCATGGTCGACTTTGTCCGATCGAAATGCTTATCCAGCTGTTGCCGTTATTGTATGATGTCGAGTGATGTTTTTTAGAGTTGTATGCATTGTTGCAGGGCAAATGTAGTAACAAAATATTTTGGTGAGCTCAGTTTACAATTAAGTTTTCATCATTGCTCTATTGACGGTCAATTTGTTAGTGTCTAATAAAAGATAAAATGCAAACATAAAAAAGGATAATTTAGAAATGGCACTTTTTTAGATGCAGAGCGTTCCAGCTGTAGTGTATTTCCCAACCGTCGAGTCCTTATAGCTTGTATGCTCATCGTCCTTTTATGTCTGTAATTTGGTAGAGACCTTCCCATGTCGGACCCAATTTTCCTGCTCCTCCTTTCTTCATGTTTTGGAAGACACGCCGTAGAACCCAGTCATTTACCTTGAAAACCCTTATTCGTACTTTATTATTGTATTGTCGTGCGACTTGTTGTTGATAAGATTGTATTCGTATTGGAGCTCGTTCTCGTTGCTCGTCTAGATGATCTAACTCGAAGCTTAACTTCGAACTATTTTGTTCTTCATTGGGGTTTTCGCTCCTTGAAGTTGGAAGCCTTGTCTCGATGGGAATCACTGCTTCCGAGCCATATACGAGTGAAAATGGCGTTTCACCTGTCGATCGACGAGGGGTTGTTCGGTATGACCACAATATCTCTGGAAGTTTTTCTGTCCATTTACCTTTTTCTACTTCTAAACGTTTTTTGAGTGAATTGATGATTGTTTTGTTCGTCGACTCCGCTTGTCCGTTAGCTTGGGGGCAACGTAATGTTGAGAAGCTAAGTTTTATTCCATATTTGTCGCAGAAATTCTTGAAGTCATATGATATAAATTGGGGTCCATTGTCGGTCGCTATTTCTCTAGGTATGCAGAACCTGCAAATGATGTTCCTCCATACAAAATTGCGTACCTCAATATCGTGTACTTGAAGAAAAGCTCCAATTTTGACCCATTTGGTGAAGTAGTCCGTCAACACAAGCATGTAGGCGATGCCTCTTGGAGCTTCGGGTAGTTTGCCTACAATGTCCATTCCCCACTTCATAAAAGGCCAAGGGGCGGAAATTGAATTTAATGTACCTGGTGGAAGATGTGATACTGGCGCGAATGTTTAGCATTTGTCGCACGACTTTACATGGTTCTGAGAGTCCGTACTCATCGTTGGCCAATAATATCTCGATGTAATGACTCTATTTGACAAGCTTCGGGCGCCAGAATGATTTCCACATTCTTCGTGAAGTAGACTCTTGAGGACATCGTATGCTTCTCGTGGTGTTACACATCTCAAGTAGGGTCTTGTAAAAAAATTTTTGTAAAGCTTACTATACATGATACAAAACTTTGCGGCTTTTGCTTTGACTTTTCTGGCGTCGGATCTGTCCCCTGGTAGAATGTCAGCTTGTAGATAGGCCAGTATGGGATCCATCCAACTCTTCTCATGGTCGACAGGTGTCAAAACTTCACCTGCTTGTATAGTTGGAGACAAGAGATGGACAACGGGAATTGATTTGGTACCGTTTGAAGTTGTCGACCCAAGGCCTGCTAATGCTTCTGTTCGTGAATTTTTCTGTCCTTGGAATCTGTTGAATGTCAAATTCATCGAATGCAGACTGAAGCAGTTTGGCTTTTGCCAGATATGCCTTCATTCTTTGATTTCTAGCTTCGTACGAACCGGTCATCTGTCAAACAACCAGTTGTGAGTCGCTTTGAACTTGGATTTTCTTGATGTTTAAACTCTTTGCGAGGTCGAGCCCAGCGATCAGAGCTTTGTATTCGGCTTCATTGTTCGTCGCGCGAAAGTTACAGTGGATCGATTGTTCTAAGATGTCTCCCAATGGGGATTTAAGTACCAGACCTAGTCCGCTTCCTTTTATGTTGCTAGAACCGTCGATTGACAATGTCCATTTTTAGTCTTTCACGTTTTCCGTCATGGCTACTAACTCTTGTTCGGCCTGCACATTCTCAGAAGGAGTAAAATCTGCAATAAAATCGACTAATACTTGAGATTTCAACACCGTCCGTAGGTGGAAGATGATTTCGTGCTCGCTTAGTTCCACAGCCCATTTCGTCAACCGACCTGAAAGCTCTGGTTTATGTAATATACTCTTAAGTCGATAAGTAGTTAATACCTTAATATGATGGCATTGGAAGTATGGTCGAAGCTTTCAAGCAGAGACAACTAGTGCTAACACCAATTTCTTCAGTCGACTATACCGAGTTTCTGCATCTAGAAGTGCTTTGCTCATGCAATAAACTGGGTGTTGAATGTTACCTTCTTCCCAAATTAAGACAGTGCTTACTGTCGTATCGGATACTGCTAGGTACACAAGCAATATTTCGTCATCTTTGGGTTTCGACAGTAGTGGTGGTGTGGTCAGATAATGTTTTAGGTCTTGTAGTGCTTTCTCGCAACTGTCTTTCCATTCGAATGCTCTGTTTTTTCTTAAGGTATCGAAGAACGGATGGCACTGCTCAGAGGACTTAGAGATGAACCTGTTCAGAGTGGCCACTCAACCTGTAAATTTCTGTACATCCTTGATACACCTTGGTGATTCGATCCCTTAGATTGATCGAATTTGATCTAGATTGGCTTCGATGCCTCTTTGGGTGACCAAGTAACCTAAAAATTTTCCTGAGGAGAAATCAAACGAGCACTTAGCAGGGTTTAGTTTCATACCGTATTTGTCGATAACGTCGAACGACTGTCTTAGGTCCTCAATGTGCTATTGAGCCATTAGCGATTTGACCAGCATATCATCAATATATACCTCCATCGTCGTTCCAAGTATATCGACAAACATTTTGTTGACAAGTCTTTGGTAGGTCGCCCCTGCATTTTTTAAACCGAAAAACATTACTTTATAGCAAAAAGTACCTCGTTCTGTCATGAATGCCATTTTTTCTTGGTCGTCTGGATGCATCAAGATTTGATTGTAGCCTGAATATGCGTCCATGGAACTGAGTAGCTCGTGTCCTGATGTAGTGTCGACTAACATGTCAATGTGAGGTAGAGGGAATGAATCTTTTGGGCATGCTTTATTGAGGTCCGTGAAGTCGATACAAATGTGCCATTTGCCATTCTTCTTTTTGACGACTACTATATTTGCCAGCCAATCCGGGTATTTCACTTCTTTTACCGAGCCCATATCAAGCAGTTTTTGTATCTCTTCGTTGATTACTTTGTTTCTTTCTAGAGCAAATTTCCTTCGTTTTTGTCTTACTGGCTGGTGTTTGGGGTCTACCTGTAATTTATGAACTATTACTTTTGGGTCGATCCCGATCATATCTTCATGCGACCAGGCAAAACTGCTTCGTCGTTCCTTCAAGAAATCAATCATTTGCTCACGTATTTCGATTGGTAGTCTAGATCCGATGAAGACTTTGCGCTCTGGTCGATCGGGATCTATCAATATTTCATCGAGTTTTTCCATTCTCAATGTCTTTGGAGTGGGCTCGACGTTGATTCTCTGTAATTGCTATAACTTTTCTTTCTTTTTCTTCATTGCGTTTTGATAACATTCTCTGGTTGCCCTCTGTTCACCTTTTATTTCTCGTACTCCCCATTTTGTTGGGAATTTGATCATTTGATGATATGTCGACGGGATTGAGTTCATCTCATGTATCCAAGGCCTGCCTAAGATTGCGTTACATGGAGATTGGCAATTGAGTACTAGAAAGTTGATATAAAGGTTGACTCCTCCTGCATAGATTGGTAGTGCGATTTCGCCAAGGGTGCTTTTCTGTTCTCCACTGAAGCCTATCACACATTGTCGTTCGGCGACTGAGTTGAGTTTTGTCGACCTTCATTTCTCGTAAAGCACTATTAAACATAATGTTACATGAGCTGCCATTATCTATTAATATACATTTTGTTAAGCAATTTGCAATGTGTAATGAGATAACCAGTACATCATGGTGTGCAGAAAACAAATCTGATTTATCGGTCGACTTGAAGGTAACAGTTTCGTCGGTACTTGAGGGATGTTCTCGGTTATGCTGAATCTCTGCATTCGACACCTGTCGGGTATGCTTTTTGGCCTCAGAATAACTGGCGCCATTAACTTCGAACCCTCCTGCGATGTAGTTGATCACTCGATCTTGTCTTGGCGGATCAGGAGGACCGTCATTGATCGTTGGCCTTTTTTCGTCGCGTCGAGCCATAGTTTGCTTCCCTTTATTTGTCAAGAACTCTTACAGATGTCCTCGTTTGAGAAGTTCTGCGACTTCTAGCCTGAGAGCGACACAATCCTCTGTTCGATGGCCATGATCCTTGTGGAATTTGCATCTTAGTCTTACGTCTCGATATTCTGGAGGTGCATTCATCTTTCGTGGCCACTTGATGGTCTTGCCCATTTCTTTTATGAGTGACACAAGGTCCACTGGTTCGATGCTTAAGTTGTATTCTGGGACTTCTAACCGTGGTTTATTTGTTCTTGGATAGTTCTGCCCAAACGGTCAGTCTCCATTTGAATTTTCTTGCCGGGGTGGTACGTTTCTTCTAGTACCTGTCGAGTCAGGTTCTGATTTTCAATCGTTCGACTTTCTGTCAACTCGATCGTTTCTGCGGCTTGAGTAATTGTTTACTTTGCCTATGAAATTTGCTTCGTCTTCTTCCCATTTGATTTGGGCTCATGCCTTTGCTAATACATCCTCCATTGTCCTGCATGGATATTTCGTGAGTTCTTTATAAAGATCAGAATCAAACCTGAGACCTTTTCTGAAGGCGTAGATGGCGGTCGCCTGATTACAGTGCGGGATTTGCACTTTTACTCTATTGAAGCATCAGACATAAGTCCTCAAGTTTTCGCCATGTCTTTGTGTGATTATGTAAAGGTCGTCCGACTGCTTCTCAAGTTTTCGACTGCTTGCAAATTGCTCTACGAACGTATTTGTAAGTTATGCAAAAGAATTGATTGAATTGTTTGGCAAATTAGTATACCATTGTAAAGCCGGACCATTAAGACTAGATCTGAATGCTTTGCACATGCATGCTTAACGCAGGAGGCGCGGAATTGCTGCAGTGAACTTTCTCTGCTTATACTGCGCTATATGATTGTTCAGATCAATAGTTCCCTCGTACCGCTTCATGTTTGGAAAGTTGAACTTCCTAGGCATTTCGGTCAGGGCTATGTCGTCGACAAATAGTGAGTCGGTGAAGCTGTTGGCTGTACTTTTCTTAATTGGAGCAGGAACTCCAGGGATCCTTTGTATAAGAGCTTCCATCTCTGCGAATCTACGAGAAAATTTACTGTTAATAGCCATAGGTAATTCAAATCCGGATTTAACCAAACCTAGGGTCAATTAGATTGATAGAGGGGCTTTTAAGACATTTTCCAGTCACCGGCCTGCACTTAGATCCTGTTCGATTTCTTTTCGGAACGGCAGATCGTTGAGGTCGATTTCGACTCTGGCCATCGGTAGCGTTCTCTAATTATTGTCGAGATTGGGATTTGCGTCTGATCGAACTCGCCCAGCTAGGTCGTCTGGAACTGTTTGATCGACTTCCTGTTCGTCATTTAGAACAGAGACTGAGCGTCTCATTGTTTCACTATCGTGTATAACGCCGTCAACTAGGGCTCTTAGTTCCTCATTAGTCGCTCGAATTGCAGTGTTTTCTGCCTCGAGTGCCTGTAATTTCGCTGCATTTATCGTCATTTGGGCAGTCAATGCCGTAATTTGTTCTTCGACCGTCAGGGTGTTTCCATCTTTAGACATGTTGAAAAACGTTGCGATGGGCCCCACGGTGGGCGCCAAACTGTAGGGGGTCGATCGACGATTGAAAAGGATCTAGTCGGTTTGAATTAGGCTCAAAGCAACTATCTTAGTTCGTCAGTTGTAGAATGTCGTTCGAAGATGGTTTTGCTTGTGAGATGGGTCTTTCGACTCTGACTCGTTGTCGTCTCCGAGCAAACCTGCAAATAAATAAGGAAACAAAAAGAACAAAAAAGAAACAATGATGAAAGTGGGATATGTGATCTTAGATAGCCTTAGGTACGTTTGGGCTGAGCAATCTGATTGTGATCTGAAAATCCACTCCAATTTCGATTGACAGAATTCTTAATAAATTCAATATGCTAATATTAAGCTTTTCTTTTTCTCCCCCTCTCAGGTTAGTGATGGTCCTTTCTACAGGTGCCCAATTTCTCTTTAACGATCAGAATAGACTAGAATCACGTGGAGAGATTTAAAGAGAGATTCTCTCCACGCTTGAATGGTTCTTTTTACCGGTGTTGATAGTATTTTTGACTTGGTCAGTCAACAATACTGGTAGCAGTATCAGATCGACCAACGTTATAGGTCTGGACTGATCCTAACATCATTATGTTCTGAGCCTTTGCATGTTGGGTATAAACCATTTTTAGCTACCACAGTTGTCAATACCACCTATCATTAATTTAAGTTTTTTTTTTAACAACCATTCTCATAGTTGCTTTCTTTCAAAATTGCCCCTAATATACATACGTGACATGACCTTGTTAAAGATTTTTTGAAGACTTGACTTTTTAAAAAAAATAAAGTTGACTACTTGACAGAGAGAGAAACAAGAGAGAACACGGCGACGGTCTAACCTGAAGAAGGCGACGGCGACGGCGACTGCAGTGGGGACGGGGAGACGAACGAAAACGACGGGGGAATTTGCCTCTGAGATACGCGATTCAGTTCTCTCAACGAATTAAAGGTATGTTTTATTTTTGTGATTCAAGGATTTCAGGGTCCAATGGTTTAATTGTTTGGTGTTTTAGGTTTTTGTGTTGTGGCTTGTTATGCATATCTTTCGATTCTCTGAACTGGTTAAGTTGTTTGAGGTTTTAGGTTTCAGGTTTTGGTGTTAAATGATACAGGGTATCAAATCCTGATCCTGATGACTTTTTGTTCATTGATGTTGCTATTATCCGGTGTGTGATGGTTTACAGCTGTTGATCATGGTCTGTGCTTTGAGTGATTTAAGGGTTCGAAGGTTCCATGAATGTACATTTAGGGATTAGTTTTTAGTGTTCAACTGTGTGAGGTGTTAGGTTTTAGTTTATCTGTTTTAGGCTGTCATTTCATTTTTCAAGGGTTCATGGTTTGAGGTTTTGGATTTATTTTTTCCTGTTTCCATTTCTAATTTCTTAAAGGGTTTGATGGTGTTCAGTTTTTGTATGTTTTTGATGGATATAAATACGAAATTGACTCATATATTATGAGTAGTTCAGGTTTTAGGATTATCAATTTTAACGTTCAATGGTGTTTAGGTTTTAGATGATTAGTATATAATGTTTGGGCTTTTCAAAACATATTTGCACGACACCATTCGCTTTTTGTGGATTTAAGGGATCCACCAATCTTGGGTTAGACTTTTCTTTTATGTGTTATTGATGGAAATATATTGGGTTCAAGGCTTGCGTAGATTTTTCTTTATCTTATTTGCATTATTACAATTTTGATTTAGTCAAATTGCAAAGATATTGGTTTTAATATGTATGAAAGAAATTTTGAAGAATGTTTGAGTGTGATTTTCTTTTCCTTGATGTGTTAGCTAGCTATTTCTTCTGATTGTAGATTGTTTAATGCTGTGTTAGTTTGAAATCTTCATGCAAGCTAGTTTTGAGGTCTTTATTTTTTTCATTTTAGTTTTAATACTATACTATGTAGAATTTGCTTCAATTAGTATTTCTATATTTGTGTGTAGTTTTGTTCTTTTATAACTTATGTTTCTTCACACTTTTAATTTTTTAATGGTTGATAACTGCAACACACATTATGGATGTTCCTTGTCAATATTTAGATATATATTATTTCATTTCATTGATTGGAGTTCTTTGTTGCCTCTTTTTGGTTGGTTGTTTGGCCTAAAACATATTGTTTTTGTTAGCGTTATCTGAGAGGAAATCTGTCTCTTTTATTTTTTCATTTTTTTATTTCGGAAAATAGTTGTTAATATGTTGTGCATGGCTGTCATGTTATCAGTTTTTAGCTTATTGTACTCTAAGAATAATGAGGCTGTTATATCCTGCAGATAACAAACATGGAAAATAAATCTGGAAGCAAATTAATGCTGTTGTCTCTTTTGGAGTTATAAAAGAAGGTAAAATACCTGTTTCTTTTCTTTTTCCTTTTTGGTGTTAATCTTTGATGTAGGACAGGAAAAGAGAAACAGAATTAAGAGAGATAAAATAACTGAAAGGGAAAAAAGGGGAGAGACAAGGGTTTCACTAATATCAAATATCAATTCGTTATTCAAGAGTTGTAAATGCTCATCAGTCACTAATGCTTGTGGGTTTTCTGCTGACAACTTAATTCATCTGATGCTTCACTGATTGTGCAAATAAATTAACTTATGCATACATACTATGCTAGTTTTACTTTGACATTTAGTTGATAGCATAATGAATGTGCATCTGTTAAATTATCTGCAGAATTATCATCTCATCAGAACCAAAAATAAAATAAAAAGTAAAAGTCAATTTTAAGAAAAAATGAACATATAAAAATTTGTGTGGTTGTATTAATCTGCTAATATAAATTTAAAAGAAGATTAATATGTACAAGATTACTGTAATTTTTAACAGAAATCTTTATTTAGAGCATGCCATTGCCATGGCTTCGGCATAGTATGAGACTAGGAAGAACTATGCTGGACTTGTCTATTAATATTTTCTTGTTTTGATTACTCCTGTATGTGTTAATAATTTGTCAACGTTCTGTCATGTATATTGTTAAGCAGTTATGTTGTTAAGCTTTCTGAAATCGTTTATCTCTCTCTTGGGCTTTAGAACTTCCTTCAGAAATCTGTGTGGTAGCTGAATGGACCAGGTTGGTGAAAAACTTGATCAAGTTATTTATAGTTGTTGCTATTTCTTGCTTTATCTGTTTTACTTAAATTGGTTTTAATGTTGACAAATGTGCCAGTACGAGAAAGTTGAGAAGATTGGTGAAGGAACCTATGGAGTGGTTTACAAGGCTCGGGATCGCGTCACTAATGAAACAATAGCTTTGAAGAAGATCCGCTTAGAGCAGGAAGATGAGGGTGTGCCTAGCACAGCAATACGAGAAATCTCCCTCTTGAAAGAAATGCAGCATGGCAACATTGTTAGGTAGGTATGCAACTCATATAGTTGATTGATTTTTACACTACCCTGAAGTCTGCAACAAATAAGATGAAACTTTATGAGCTGAATTTCCCTGAAGTCTGAAATTTCCCTCGAGTCATTTTGTCTTATAATTCAATCCTTCTTCCATTAATTTACTAGTTTGTTTGGTCCAATTGATGAAATTTTATGTTGTCAAGAAGTTTTATTTGATGGTGCACATCTATATCACGTGATAGTTATGGCAAGTATTTTTTTCTCACAGTGTATGTGTTTCCTAGATCTTATGGAATGTAGCATATATACTACCCTGAGACATAAAAGCTTGCTGCCTATTATGTGTCAGATATGCATGTGTATAGATTTCTTCTACATGACAGAAGATGTGAAAAGAAGAGTGCTTTATTCTGCACACTTATTTTGGTGTTGTTATTCCAGTTTTCAATTGATTTATTATTTTTTTTGGTTGGATGTTTATTTCATCCGAAACTATATTTTAATGGATGTTTGGTTATCAGGTTGCAGGATGTAGTGCACAGTGAGAAGCGTTTGTATCTGGTTTTTGAGTATCTTGACTTGGATTTGAAGAAACATATGGATTCTTGCCCAGATTTTGCTAAGGACCCACGTTTGGTAAAAGTGAGTCATATATTCTGTTTTTGTGTTCCATGCTGTATTTAAAATATTAGATTCAGATTTTGATTCTATAATTCTATAATTCAGAAGTTTAGTTGCTTACCAAAGTATTGATTTGTGATTTTGTTATATCCTTGCAAATTTTTAACTTCCTTGTAATCATTTTATCCAGAAATTTATGTACTTTGATGTGCATTGTGACTGGGGTTTACCATGCCTGAATACACCTCTCACTTTATACTGATACTTAGTTGCTTAACGAAATTTTGATTAGTGATTTTGTTATATCCTTGCAAATTTAACTTCCTTGTAATCATTTTATCCAGAAATTTATGTACTTTGGTTTGCATCGTGACGGGGTTTACCATGCCTGAATACACCTCACACCTGTTTTTCACTTCTTTGCAGCTTATCAAGAAGCAATGTGATGCTGTCAGATAACTTTTATACTGATAATATTATTGTTGCCCAATTGTCATAGCTTTGCTATTTTGTCAGCATCTTTCACCTAATACTTAGCAGATGATGATGGATCTTCAGTTTACCTTAGTAAAATTATGTCAGTGATGTTATGCTAAGCTTATATTTGCTTTTTTTATATGATGCAGACATTCCTTTATCAAATTCTACGTGGCATTGCCTACTGTCATTCTCATAGGGTTCTTCATCGAGATCTGAAACCCCAAAATTTGCTTATAGATCGTCGTACCAACGCACTTAAACTTGCTGATTTTGGACTAGCCAGAGCATTTGGTATTCCTGTTAGGACATTTACGCATGAGGTATCAATAGTACTAGCTTTAAGTTTTCTTGGTAATTATGTCTTTGTACTGTGGTAAATAGACAACATAGCAGTATTATGTAATTTTTATGTGCACCTGCAGCAATGCTAGGTTTATCATTGTTATTGGTTCTGTCTAGGTGGTGACACTGTGGTACAGAGCACCTGAAATATTGCTCGGATCCCGCCATTACTCTACACCAGTTGATGTCTGGTCAGTGGGATGTATATTTGCTGAGATGGTGAACCAACGACCTTTATTTCCTGGGGACTCTGAGATTGATGAATTGTTTAAGATCTTCAGGTTTGGCTGTTTCCCATCATAATTATCTTTTCTAAAACTTTGTATAAGAAAGATTTCATCTGCATCCTAATTTTTTAGCAGCTGGCAGGCCGTGTCTATGCCCATTTATTGAATTTCTGCCTGGTTTTCTTTTACTATGAGTATTCATATATAAAAACGTGGTGGCAATCATCTTCAGAATCTGGGAACTAGGATTAAATATATGTGTTTTGCATGAATTGTATTTGATATATGTGCTGAAATATGATCCTATGAAAGTTCCATTACAAAATTTGTATAGCACCCTCGAATTGTTTTACATATTTTAGATGATTGAATACACATCTATAATTGTTCTTGGAAGTGTTTTACATATGTGGAGACAATGTCAAATCCTTGAGTGTTTGACACCTCAAATTTTCAATAAGTGTTCTGCAAATCATAGATAGAATAATATTATTAACTTGGAAGAAGTGTTTTTCTTTTGTAAATTGTGGAATAAGGGTTAAGCATTGTCATGCATACTTTAAACTTTTACAATATTTTGTTAATGCATTGGGCATTGTGTTCCTCAATACCTAAATGAATAAATTGTAATGGTACCATCAAAATTGATGGCTCACGTATAAAATCCATGATTTCATCAAGTATAAAATCCATTGGTCACGTTGAGGCCAGTGAAGAACATTATAGTTTTCACCATAGCTAGTGGTATGAAGTAAGATTTGCCTTTATTAATGATATTCTGAAATTGTCCATTTAACTGATTGACTTGTACAAATAACTATTTGGAACAAAATGGAGTTCATGCATGTAACATGTTTATTGTTTCTTCTCTTTCCCTGTTTTATTTTTTAATTGATACTAACATGCATTTTCTTTGTTGAAGAGTTATGGGAACTCCAAATGAGGACAAGTGGCCAGGAGTTAATTCTTTGCCTGATTTTAAATCTGCCTTTCCAAAGTGGCCTTCAAAGGTGATGAGTTAAAATTATGATGTTATGTTTGTATCTTTCTGGATATGTAATAATTTCATTGTGTATCTCTATAAATATGTCGTTCAACATTTTATTTGGTGCATCCTGTACTTGCAGGAATTGGCAACTGTTGTGCCCAATCTTGACCCAGCTGGCATTGATCTTCTTTCTGTAAGTTTTTAATTGAGATACTATATATCACCCACCTGGATTGCTATTGAATAAATGACAAAAGAGGAATCTATGTTAGCTAATTAGTTTTCTCTCAATCTTTCTGTTCATTTGAGAAGTTTATTTTGGGTTTTGAAGTCCTATGATATAGCTTTTGTAAGTTGTCATCCTAGCAAGCACTGAACGTTTCCACTGGACAACATCCAGAAAATAGAGGATGGCAAATATCTTCTTTTGCTCAAGTATGGGCCTAAAAGCTAGGAGCTAAATTATCATGTTTTCTGTCTTTCATTTTGTTGTCTCTGCTTAAACTTGCTTTCATATCCTGTTTGAGTGGAGTGGTGATTGGATGTGTCCTAGTCCATGTCATCTTTAGGGTATGAAAATAGTTGGGTTGCTCCCATATCTTAAATCTGAAAAAAGTATTAAGTCCACCAATTTAAACAATCACTGATTACTGAATATTAAGTAGTGAAATTGCAAAAAATATAAGCTGTGATTTCCATTACAGTTACTGATGCAGTTGTAAATTGTATTTCAGAAAATGCTTTGCATGGATCCGAGCAAAAGAATTACTGCTAGAAGTGCTCTGGAGCATGAATACTTCAAGGATATTGGATTTGTACCCTGATACCGTCTGTATTAGATAAGATATCAGATAAGTGTCTATATGAGTAGCTTTCTGTGGGTTTTGATTTGATGCTATTTTGGTGGACTTGATTAAGTTGAATAGCTTTCTGCAGTCATGTGAAATGTCATAGCTTCACCTTCCTTGGATATCCATTTTACTTCATTTTTTTCTTCCTTGGTGCATTTTGTTTTGTAATATACTACATATAATCACATATCGTTTAAATGCACAGGACATGTAATGTTTTTATTAGGTCTTGCTTTGGTATCCGCTGCTAGTATTTCTAATGTCTGTGATCATTGATTTGACTGTTTGCTAACTAGAAACCCTATGTGATCACCGAAAAATTGATTTGCAAAACAACAAAACCGAACTTGAAAATTGTTTTATAATTGGAATTGACTGTCTGGCTCCAAAGTGTTGTATAAGAACCGACCAGTCTAGTTCCTGGTTCATTTGAGTAACGCTGCAATGCCCTCAAAAATTGCGAATGTTGGGAGAATTGAATTGTCATTATCATATAGCTAATGAACATGATCGCAAACCTGAAATCATACAGTATCATTGGAGTAATTCTGCAATGCCCAAAAAATTGTCAAAAACCAAATCCAAATATGTGGGAAAAGTGAGTTATTACTATATAAATATGTGATGCGTTAAATGGTTTGACAAATCACACTTTTATATCGTTTGAGTTTATTTTTGAACTTTACTTTTTGGTTGTGTAGCATTGATATAAGCTAACTTACGGCCTTAGGATGATCAATATAAAATAAAATAAAATAAATACCCCTTTGCACAAAAAATAATATGGTATAATATAATGAATACAAAAATTATATAAAACAAAATTAAATTGTAAGTAAAAAATAAAAATAGAAAGAGGTTCAATACGGAGGCCGCTTGAGCCTCCATAGTCGAAGATGAGTTGCAGATAGCCGGTGGCCCTTGGCGGAGGAGGCTAATGGTAGTACGGTCACGGGGTATATCAAGTATCAACACTCTCAAGACTCGATTTTCTTAACTAATTTATGTTGGGATATATATTAGATAAAGAAGAACACCAATCTTGGTAGATCTCTAATCCACAATAGCGTCAGTTTCATTGTTTACGATCAGTTGGTCATAAACTTGACCACTCTACATTGGTCTTTAATGACCTTGCAATAGTTAATTTCAACAAGAATGTAGAGAGAAACTCTAAAGGCAATAAAAAAAATAATAATAATAACCACTGGGAGTCTCTCTCTTAGGTTTCGTGGTGCCTAAGGTGGGAGTGTGGAGTAAGTCTCATTTCTCAACTTAGCTATTTTGCGGTGTACTGGAGGTCTTGTGTTCTTTGTGAGATACTGGATTGTCTTTCATTCTGATTTGTTTGTTCCTGTCTTCACAAATCTTTGTAGCCATGAATGCTGATGAGTTAGCAATGCTATGTGGTGCATTGTCGGTTAAGGAAAGGGATGGTCCGGTGCGAACTCTAGATGTCAAACTTTTGGACATGGGTGAAAGAAGATTGTCACTATGTTTAGTGGGGAAAGTTTTATCTTCCAAACTAATAAACAGGGAGGCTTTTTCTAATGTCAGACAGTCGGTTTGGCGGGTGAGTGAAGGAGTGGAGATTGAATGGATGGAAGGAAATATCTTTGCATTCCATTTCAAAAATTTGGACGATCGGAAACGAGTGCTATCGTGTGGTCCATGGAGTTTTGATAGAGCCATGATCATTTTCGAAGAACCAACGGGCGTTGGGGATATCAAAAACATGTCTTTCAACAAAATGGAATTCTGGATACAAATCCATATTATCCCACTTCTGTGTATGACTGAGGAAATATGTGGTTTTCTTGGCAATATGATTGGTGAAGTGCGGAGCGTCGATTTGGAAGCGGCAAAAGAGGTGAATGGCCATTTTATCTGGGTTAGAGTTGTAATCGATGCGAATGAGCCACTATGTCGAAGTATAAGGGTCAATTTATTAGGTAATGGTAAAGTTACAACCATGTTATTAAGATATGAAAGGTTACTGGATTACTGTCTTAAGTGTGTCTGTTTGGGACATTCTATGCTTGAGTGCCCAGATAAAGGAATTGTCCTGGAAAATACGGATGAAGCTAACATGCATTTGAATGCTTGGCTTCGCACGGGTAGCCCACCAAAACGGTTTTCACAACGTATTGGAAATTCAAATAGGTCTTGGGGCAGAAATTCAAGGGGAGATATCAATGGTAGGAGTTCCGGTGATTGGCGGAGAGGTAAGGGGCGGGTGGTGGATGTTCCCAGGTCCGGGGAAAGATGGAGGGAAATCTGTTCATCTGGCCAGAGGAAAACGGAAGGGCACGCTCTGGCAACCAAACGATGCATGGGAACGAACAAAGCATTAATGAAAGGTGGGGGAAATTCGATTGTTAGGGAGAAGAATTGCAGCACGGATTTAATGAATGTTGAAAAAAAACAAGTTGATACATCAAAAGAAGCTGGAAAATTTTTGGCTAGGGGGGAGTGAGTCCATTAATACTAATGTTGAGCTGGATCTCACTAATTTGAAAACCCCATCAGATGGATTCAATGACATTATTAGATCAGATATTCCCTCTCTCAAGAGTGATCAGACTTTGGTTGGGCCTGAAGAGCCCAAAAAGAATGTTACTTCTATGGGCTTATCTTTCTTTGATGTGGTAAAAACTAATGTGGGTAAACAGGCTCCTACTAAAACCCATGCCACAAAGAAGTGGAAGCGGGTTGCCCGTAAGTTACCCAACACCGAACCAGCTGCTGTCAACCATAATCATATCAATAAGATTAAGTCTGTGGAATTGGGAAAAAGCTTTGAGGAAAATCGGGTGGTGAGTCGAAAGAAAGAAAGGGAGGCACAATTAATTTCAAATAGAGAGACCTAGAAGAAAACGAAGCTAGAAACGGTGGAGAAGAGGGTCAACGATAGTGACAGCAATTGTGCAAAAAGCTTGGAACCAACCTTCGCTATGGTTTTGGATCCGAATTTTGAGAGCATCTCAAAAGGGGAAGGTTTGGAGATGGAGAACAGAGGTCACGATGGGGTTATAGATGTAGCATCATTTAAGCAAAATGAAGATCAGAAGAAGAATGAGAAGAATGCTATTAATATCTCGGTTCCATTTGGATCAGCAACTAAGTCTATCACGGAAATATCGGTCGGCCGATCTCTATCAGCCCACTGAACACAATGAAAATATTCAGATGGAACGGCCAAGGGTTGGGTAGCTCTCGGGCGTTCAATACCCTGCTTATTCATAAGCAGGAATCCAAACCGGAGTTAATGTTCTTGATGGAGACAAGATGTAATCAAATGAAGATGGAATTGTGGCGTGTGAAGCTGGGATATGCAGGGAAAATTGTTGTGGATAGTGAGGGAAAATTATGAGGACTCTGTCTCTTTTGGGACAGTAATATTAATGTGGTTCTATTATCTTACTCTGTTGGTCACATTGATGTTTATATTCGTGGTACTAATAGATGCAACTGGAGATTTACGAGTTTTTATGGACATCCAGAACAAGCTTAGAGAATGAATTCGTGGATGCTTCTGAGAAGACTGGCTAGTCTGTCTGGTTTGCCGTGGGTGTGTCTTGGGGATTTTAATGAAGTTATGTCGGACGATGAAAAAAAGGGTGGAAGGAAAAAAAATTGGAAAGAGATTTCGGCTTTTCAGGAGGCCATAATTGACTGTAACCTTGAGGATTTGGGATTTGTTGGGGATAAATTTACATGGTGCAATAAGAGGGAAGGGAATGCGGCTATAATGGAACGTCTGGATCGATGTTTAGGCACTAAGGAGTGGAAGGCTATTTTCCCCAAATTTACTGTTCGGCATTTAGATTTTTGGAACTCCGATCATCGGCCGTTGGTCTTTGATTTTCAAAGAATGTTGGGGTTAATAGGAGGGAGGGAAGGAAAAGAGGTAGAAGATTTTTTTTTGAAGAATGTTGGGGGGATTATAATGAATGCAGAGAGATTGTTGAGGAGTCCCGGTTGATGCAAAATGGTTCGAATAGTAGTTTGAACGATGTGCTCAGGAAGATTGAAGTTTATGGCAGTAGACTTGATAGGTGGAACTCCAAAAAGAGGGAGAATATGCTGAAGGAAATAAAGACAAGGAGATCGGCTTTGAGCTTAGCAAACAGGGATACTAGTGGAATGAATTGGAAGCAAATTGGGAAATTGGAGGAACAGTTGAGTGTTGCGGAGGAAATGGAGGAAAGGTATTGGAGACAGCGGACTAAAAATGATTGGTTACAAAAGGGAGACATGAACTCGAGATTTTTCCATAAAAAAGCTTCTGCTAAAAGGATTCGAAACAATATTAAAAGGCTTTTTGATGATGGTGGGGTATGGAGAGAGTCCAAAGAGGACCTGGTCAATACCATCTCTACATATTTCGAGAAATTATTTGCCTCAAGTAGTCGTACACAGCAAGACATCAACAGAGTCACAAACGGAATTCATAATACTCTACCTAGTAGTGCGGTTAGGTTTCTTGAGACTAGATTTTCAAAAGATGAAATTAGGAAAGTGGTGTTCGAAATGAATCCACTAAAAGCTCTTGAGATTGATGGTTTCTCGGCCATCTTCTTCCAGAAATTTTAGGGGATTATTGGAAGGAATGTGACTGAAGCTTGCTTGAAAGTGTTGAACGAAGGTGCTTCAGTCAAGAACATAAATAGCACAGTAATAACGCTGGTTCCGAAAGTTTGGGCTCCTACTTCCATGATTGATTTCCAGCTGATAAGTCTTTGCCAGGTGTTGTATAAAATTATTACCAAATCAATTTCCAACCCTCTTAGGGGGGTGTTAGGACTAGTTATCTCCGAAACCCAATGCGTATTCATATCTAGACGCATGATTTCAGACAATACAATTGTTGGATTTGAATGTCTTCACAGATTGAAAAGGAGGTAGAGAAATAAGGGGTCTCTTGCTTTGAAATTAGACATGTCAAAGGCCTATGACAGGGTCGAATGGAGCTTCATTAAGCAGATGATGTGTAAAATGGGTTTTCCTGTTAAGTGAATTTGGCTGATCATGAACTGTATTTCGACGGTTTCTTATTCTTTTAAGCTTAATGGTGAAGTCTTAGGCAACATTAATCCTTCCAGAGGCTTGAGACAGGGCGATCCGTTGTCTCCTTATTTATTTTTAATCTGTGCTGAGGGATTGTCTAATCTGTTAAGAGAAGCTCAAGCTAATGGTGATATTCAAGGGTAGTACGAGGGGACCAGTTATCTCGCATCTGTTTTTCGCAGACGACGGTTTATTGTTTACTAGGGTTGATAACAAAAATTGTAGGGAGGTTCGTAGGGTCTTGGAATCTTATTCGAGGGCTTCTGGTCAGATAGTTAACTATAACAAATCGGCAATGTGCTTTAGTCCTACTATATCTGAGTTGTTGGGCAAAAAACTTGCTTCTATAGTTGGAGTTAACAAAGTAGAGTGTCATAAGACATATCTTGGGTTGCCATGTTTTTCAAGAAAAAATAAGAGACATTTGTTTACTAGTATTGTGGATCGGGTTTGGAATAAAATTAAGGAATGGGGAGAAAAACTCCTATCTATTGGTGGAAAAGAGGAAATGGTCAAGGCGGTCATCCAGTCCATACCAACCTATGCTATGAGGCTATTTAGGCTTCCTAAATGTTTGACTAACAAAATCCAACGATTGTGTGCTCATTTCTTGTGTGTGTGTGTGTGTGTGTGTGTGTGTGTGTGTGTGTGTGTGTGTGTGGGGGGGGGGGGGGGGGGGGGGGGGGGTGGTGTGGTAAGAAGAGTAGGAAGCTTCATGGAAACGATTGTGTAAGCTTAAAAGGGATGGGGGTTTGGGATTTCGGGACCTTGAAGTGTTTAATAGGGCATTTCTTGCGAAGCAATGTTGGAGAATTTTCAAAAATCCAGAGTCTTTGGCTTCTAGGACATTAAAAGCATGTTATTTCAAACTGTGATTTTTTGGAAGCTTCAAATAAGACAGCTGGCTCCTTTATCTGTAATAGTTTATAGTGGGGCAATAGTCTTCTTGAAAAAGGGCTACTCAAGAGTGTGGGAAACGGGACATCCATCCGGATTTATAAGGATAATTGGGTTCCAAGACCTGGAAACTTCAAAATGGTTTCTGCTCCTATGTTGGGAAATAATACAATGGTTGACACCCTTATTTTGCCTTCTGGCGGCTGGGATTTACAGAAAATTCAAAATAGCTTCACGCTCCTTGACGTTAAAGCCATCCTGAAAATCCCAATTGGTACCAGAAATACAAAAGATAACTTTATCTGGCACTTCGAAGGGAATGGAGTTTATTCTGTTAAGAGTGGATATTGGTTGGGTATAGAACTGAAGTCAATTGCCGGGCCTTCTAATACTTCTGGTGGGTGTTTTTGGTGGAAATATCTTTGGGAACTGGAGATGCCTTTGAAGATTAAGATTTTTATATGGAGGGCCTGCTATGATTGGATCCCGACTATGGCAAATCTCAGTAAAAGGGGAATTGCAGTTTACAATATTTACCCTATTTGTAAGCATAGAGAGGAGTCAACTATCCACGCCTTATGGTTGTGTGACAGGACAAAAGTGGTTCGTAAGGAATGGATGGCTAAGATAGCAATGACACATTTTGGGCATGGTAGCTTCTTTGATCTTATATCCAACATGGCTAAAAAGTCCAATATGGAGGATATGAACCTTTTCTGTATTATTTGTTGGAGACTCTAGTTTTTGCGTAACGATTTTGTCCACAATGGGAGTAATCAGCTGTATGTGGATGTGTTTCCTTGGAGTTGTAAATATGTAATGCACTGCAAAATTCCTATGCGAGAGGCAATTCTAAGGAATGCGGGCAACAACCGAACTGATTTACAATGGAAGCCTCCAGACGATGGCTGCTACAAGGTAAATTGTAGTGCTGTTGATGGTAAGGGTGATTATAAGACTGGGATTGGTGTGGTAATTAGGAACTGGAGGGGTGAGGTTATGGCTTCTTGTGCGCAATATATTGATGGATCTTTTGATGGTGTTGTGGCTAGTATCATAGCTGTCTACAAAGGTATTATGTTCAGTTTGGATTGTGGGTTGAGACCTTGTATTTTCGAGTCTGACAAGACAAATGTGATTAATCGAATAGTTAATAAAGGGCATAGGCTGTCTAACTATGGTCACATTCTGGATGAAATTGAGGTGTTGAAGAGGGATAATCCTAGTACGAAGTTCAGGTCTACTAGTAAAGTTGCGAACCGTGTTGCACAATGGTTGACTAAATATGGGCTTGAAAGCGCGGATAATATGTTTTTGATGGAAGATGTTCTCGGTGGTATTAGAGATCTTGTGGAAGTTGAAAAAACTGTGTAATTTTCTGGGTTTGCTACGCCCAACTGGTTGTTTTGTTTTTTTGCCTTTTTTTTTCCATGTCCAGGTATGGTCCTGTTTTTGTCCTTGTCCTGTTTAGCTGCTATGTATAGCGATCCAAAAAAAAAAAAAAAAACTTCGCAAAACACCCGAGTCATCAGACACTCAAGAGTTTCTTGGACCTCTGATAATGGGAAGGCAGAAAACAATTTATTGATATTTGGCTTGAAAATTTTCTAGCAACCCCTACCTAGCACATGACTCCTCATTGGTTTTGTAATTATGAACCCATCTCTCGAGGGTCAATATTCTCTGACAATGATCATGCATTGGAAATTCTCACTAATTAAAAATCTTCATTTGCTTTTTAATATTATAGAGTCGACTCTATAACATCTAATAATTTTGTAAAGCTACTTAGTTAAATAATACAAATTATAATAAATCAACATATAATCATCAAATCCATATTATATGTAGTGAGATATGGAGCAAATAAACAAAAGAGAATTATAGAGAACAATTCATAGAAGAAAAAGGCAATGTGGAAATATGTGATGATCTGTAATTGTTTTTTTATTAATTTTAATTGGTGATATTTTAGTAAAAGTATATGAATTCCCTTTTTCAATCAAGAAAGAGAACTTGATTTTTACGGGGTGGAGGGAATTAATTTAGACTCTACATAAACTTAATTCTTGATTTGTGTGAGATTCGGAAAACTTGATTCCCCAAAAATTAGGGTGTGTTCGGTATTGAATTTTAAGTCTGTTTTCGTTTTCGTTTTACAAAAACGATTTCAAATTTGCATCCGTTAACATTTTTTCATTTTGTTTTCCAAAAAAAAAAAACAAAAAAAACTTGAGAAAATATGAAAACCAAAACTAATGTTAAAATTGAAAAACGCCTTAAACATGTTTTTCATTTTATTTTTTTACAATAATTGCATACGCCATTTTTTTCCTTCTTTTTTCATCTTTCTTCTTCTTCTTCTTCTTCTGGAGGTCTGCTCCTCCAATGCTGAAGGAGGATCTCACCTCCTTCGGCATTAAAGCCGTGGATCTACTTCTCCATGAGCAGATCAACGGTTGCTTTGATTTTTTTATAAAAAAATTTGCTTCTTTTTTTTTCTTTTGAAATATTTTATATTATTTGTATGTAATTTTTATTTATTAAAAAATTAATGACAATTTTTGATATTTGGGGAACCTACTGAACGTGTTTTCAGTGTTTTTATTTTCAGAATCCTATTTTTCACATATGCTACTAGACTCATTTTCGGATTTCGAAACTGAAACTAAAAACACTTTTTCTTTTTCATTTTTATTTTTTAAAAACAGCAAATAAAAAACAATATCATAAGCACCATTAATAGATATTGAAATTCACAAATCAGAAATTAAGTTATATTTTCCTCATCAGGATTTTCGATTAAAGTATGCTCTAAATGTAAATAAAAATTTGAAGAGTGATGTAAAACGACCCCTCTTCTCAACAATCATCACTAAAAGTGTAAAGTTTGTATTTCTTATTATTAACATTGTAACATTACAGGACTATTTATATTGAACAAGGGAAAACATTGAAACCCTACTAGAGATAATGATAAGTAAATATAGACATATTCTGGAAATAGAAGTCTAATAGCTATTAACTAGAATGACAAGGTTGGTATCGTAACACCCCCCCTCAAACTGGACGGTCGGGGACGAACCAGTTTGTTTGTGAGACTCACATGCTGGCGTTTGTGAAGTCCTTTGGTGAGGAGGTCAACTAGTTGATCATCAGAGGGGACGAAAGTAACTCGATGACTACAAAGAGCCACCTTTTCGCGGACGAAGTGGTAGTCCAGTTCAATATGGCGAGTGCGCGCATGGTGAACCGGATTGGCAGCAAGATAGGTAGCACTAATGTTGTCACAATAGAGCAATGTAGGAAAAGAAACCGAACAACCAAGCTCATGAAGAAGAAAACTGACCCAAACCGTTTCTGCACATGCATGAGCCAATGAGCGGTATTCCGACTCAGTGCTAGATCGAGCAACTGTCGGTTGCTTTTTAGAACACCATAAGATAAGAGTCGAACCCAAGAAGATGAGATACCCAGTAGTGGAGCGGCGAGTGTTCGGATAACCAGCCCAATCCGCATCAGAGAAGGCTCGCATGGTCAGCGGTGTAGGAGACAAGCTAATAAGGATGCCTTGATCAATGGAGCCCTTGAGGTAGCGAAGAATTCGCTTAACAGCAACTAAGTGTGGTTGGCGAGGAGCACTGAGGAACTGAGCAACTGTGCTAACGGCGAAGGCAATGTCGGGTTGAGGTCAGGTACTGAAGAAAGCCAACCAAGTGACGGAATTAAGTGGCATTGGAAAGTAGAGCACCTGCAGAAGCCGATAGCTTCACACTTACAGCAAGGGGAGTGGAACATGGCTTGCACTCAGTCATGGAATTCCGATGGAGAAGGTCCAATGTATATTTGACCTGAGAAACATGTAAGCCGTCGGAATGAGGATTAATTTCAAGACCAAGGAAATATCGCAAAGTACCCAAGTCTTTCACATCGAACTCGCGACCAAGTTGATCTACAAAAAGAGTTAGAAAATCGATATGGCTGCCCGTCAAAATTATATCATCAACATACAATAATAAAAAAAATGTGTGAGTTTCATGACGATAAATAAAGAGGGAGGAATCAGTCTTGCTCTGCTTGAACCCAAACCGAAGTAAGAACATACTGAACCGGCTGAACCAAGCCCTGGGTGCCTGCTCAGGCCATATAGAGCTTTCTGTAATTTGCAGATATGGTGCGGTCGATGCGGATCTATAAAGCCAGGTGGTTGAGTCATGAAAACATCCTCACGAAGAATACCATTAAGGAAGGCATTTTTGATATCCAACTGACGAACGGACCAAGAATTCATGACAGGGAGACACAGAACTGTGCGAATTGTAGTAGGCTTGACAATAGGACTAAAAGTTTCATCATAATCCAGGCCAGCCTGTTGATGAAATCCTTTTGCAACAAAACGGGCTTTGTATCGTTTAATGGAGCCGTCTGAGTGACGCTTGATTCTGAAAACCCACTTACAGCCTACCGTATTGTGAGAAGAGGATGGCGGAACCAAAAACCAAGTATCATTCTTGACAAGCGCATTAAATTCCTCGGCCATAGCATCTCACCATTCAAAATGTTTGACAGCCTGAGTGAAACATGTGGGTTCAAATGATTGAGAAAGTACCGAGGCATGCGCTTCAGAGAGAGGATAACGAACAGTGTCATCGATGCGGACTTTAGGCTATCGAATACCGTCACGAAAGCGAGTGGTCATAGGATGAATAGGCACCGGTGGAGCAGGAGAGATCATTGGCTGATCCAACACACTCACCGACGGCACATCACTGGATTCCGGTAGAACAGGAGCTGGGCAATCAAGACCTATCACGGCTAGAGGCGGTGCAAAGTCTGGTTCAGGCAAGGCAGAATCGACACCGGGCTGGGCTAGTTGCAGTGACACTGGAGCTGATGGAGGTGGCACCTAAACTGACGACAGTGGTGCTGTGGCAGCTGCAGTAGACAACGCATGAAGTGGATGAAGCTCCAATGTGGCTAACTGAGATGATCGGTGCTGCACCTGTACACTATCAAAGGGAAATTTATGCTCATTAAAAATAACATGATGCGAAACATATACCCGCTGATTTACCCGATCGAGACACCGATACCCTTTATGATTCGAACTGTAACCTAACAAGACACACTCAGTAGAACGAGGTTGAAGTTTGTTGGAGACATAAGAACCAAAATGAGGAAAACAGGCACACCCGAAAGTGCGAAGATGACTATAGCTAGGATTTTTACGAAAGAGCATGTAGTACGGAGAGGACCACCCAAGATTTGGAGTAGGTAGGAGATTTATGAGATAAACAGAATTTAGTGCTGCCTCAACCCACAAGTCGAGCGGTGCATGAGACGTAGACAATAGAGTACGAGTCATGTCCGCAATGTGGCGATGCTTGCATTCGGCAAGACCATTTTGTTGAGGTGTATGAGGACACGAGCGACATTGGTGGATACCTAAATTATAACAGAAGTCAGTAAATTTAGAGTTAACAAATTCAGTACCACCATCACACTGAAAAATTTGAACAAAAGACTTAAATTGATTTTTAACCATGGCACTAAAATTGCAAAAATATGTAAAAACCTCTGATTTTCGACGCATTGGATAAATCCATGAGTAGCGTGAAAATTCATCAGTAAACAACACATAATATCTAAAACCAGAGACAGAGGTAATCGAGGACATCCAAACATCAAAATGTATTATAGAAAAAGGAAACATAGCATGAATTTTATTGGAAAAGAATGGGAGTTTATGAGACTTGCAAGTTGCACAGTCATTACAAAAAGGAAAACTACTTGAATAATATGAGCCTAAAGAACTGGACCCTAAATGATGGAGGACGGAGGACGACGGGTGACCAAGACGAAGATGCCAAATATTGGACGCAGTCGTAGCCAAAGCACACGGTTGCGGCTGTGAAAAGGGATGAAAACCATCCTTACATTGGCCCTGAAATAATGGAACACCAGATGTGAAATCAGATATTATAAAATCAGAAGGAGTGAATGTGAAACTAACCGAGTTATCTTTTGTAAAACGGGCAACAGACAATAAGTTTTTATTTAGTGAAGGAACATGAAAAACATTATTGAGAGACAGTGTATGAGAACCTAGAGACACAAGGATATTACCAGTATTGATAATGGGAAGGGAGGCCCCATTACCAAGTAGGACAGAAGTATTACCAGAATACGGGAATAAATCTAGAGGAGCAGTACTAGTCATATGATGAGTGACACGGTGTCAGGATACCAGGTAAGACCAGGAGGAGGCGGATATTGAGCGACATGCATGCCCGCAAATGGAGCAGGGAGTGATTCAGGACTATGATAGCGATGAGGACAATTTGAGAGAGAATGCTGAGGAATGGAACACGTGGGGCATCACTGCGGTAAATAAGTCTGAGAAGGATGAGCACCCAATAGACCACGACTACCATGATTATTATGCTGCTGTTGTGACCAATATGACCCACGGCCAGAACCAAAACTAGAAGAATCCGAAGTGGAATTCGAATGAGCACGACCACGGCCTCGGTTGTTGCTGCGGCGTCCACAGCGACCTCCACGAGACTGCTCACGGCCATAAGAGGAACCATGAGTCATGTTGGCGGTAGGAGATGGAGAATGAGCGGCAAGAAGGGCAGTAGAGGTGCCGGAATCAGCTAGCTGTGTACGCTGCAATTGGGACTCAAACGAGAGTAGAGTGCTCGAAGATCCTCAAATCTTGGGAGAGGGGGAAAATTCAAGATCGCAATGACAATCATGGCATAGTCGGAGCCAAGGCCACGGAGAATAGCAGTCACAAGATCATTCGAAGACACCAGTTCACAGATCGCTACAAGAGAATCAGAGAGTTATTTAGCATGTTGGAGATACGCAGAGATCGATTTTGTACCTTTCGACATATCCATGATTTGAAAACGAATGTTAGCAGCGTTGGCAACAGATTGTTGGGAGAAATTATCTTTGAGACACAGCCACATCTCCAAAGCCGAGGATTTGCCAACAATTGAAGAGAGCATGGGCTCTGTCATTGTAGCCACCAAATAACTAATGACAAGTTGATCACGTTGAAACCATTGAAGATAGGCAGGATTAGGAACAGCTGTATCATCATCAGTGGCTGGAATCATGAGAGAAGGAGCAGAGGAAGTGCCATTAACAAATTGATATAAGCCATGACCAATGAGAAATAGTCTCAGCTGGGCTGTCCAGAGAAGATAGCTGGTCTCCGAAAGCTTAAGGAAGTTTGCAATCGTAGGACTAGGCAGAGACAACGTGGAGGAGAAGGAAGAAGCTGTGATGGCCATGGCACAATGCGGAAGACAGGATCAGAAAAAAAAAAATTCGTTAGAAAAAGTAAAGCTCTGATACCATGTAAAGTTTGTATTTCTTATTATTAACATTGTAACATTATAGGACTATTTATATTGAACAAGGGAAAACATTGAAACCTTACTAGAGATAATGATAAGTAAATATAGACGTATTATGGAAATAGAAGTCAAATAGCTATTAACTAGGATGACAAGGTTGGTACGTAACAAAAAGTTACAAAAATTAAACTGTTTTGCTAAAAAATAATGAACCACCCTCTCAATAAGCATTTTATTACAAAATTTTTGTATTTTGCACTACTACTTTCATATTATATTTTGTTTGTGAATAAGAAATAAATAATTTGTTTGTCTTTAGACAAAGAATTTTATGGAATGTGATATTATAAGAGTTTAGGGATGAGCGTTTGGGGAATGGGGATGGATATAGGTCCCCCCATTCCCATCCATTCCCACTTTCAAAACCTTCCCCCCCCCCCCCCCCCCCCCCCTCCTCTTTCCCATTTTTTCCGTTTTTCCCCGTTTTTCTCCATTTCCGTATTTTCCTCAGTTTCCCTATTTCTCCATTTCCCCATTTCACCTGTTTTACATACTATAAAAAATTAAAAACACAAAATCTATCATAAATTCAAATACGAAATAAAATCCATTACAAATTCAAATGAAAGCTAATTTTATTCTTTCATCATAATAATTCATAAGTTCAACATTATAAGCCATAACTCTTAACACTAATTAAACAAAAGTTCTTAAATTGAATGGACAACTTTGAAGCATTAATCTATATACTAATAATTAAATTACACATATTTAAATTGAACACTAGTTAAAAGGATGTATATATACTAAGTAAAAATGTAAAATAGAATAATAAAAATATTAATATTAATATAATATAATATATATATATATATATTATAATATTTTGGGGAATTGGGGAAATGGGGATAGGGGCACCCCCCCCCCCCCAAAAAAAAAATTTTCCCAAATTTTCTTCCCCAAATGGGGATGGGGATATGGGGATTTGGGGCCCCGGGGATAAATGCTCATCTCTATAAGAGTTTTTGAAAGAATCCATATGTGGGGCATTGAGGTTTATTAGAGTTTCGGTCATTAAAGATTTTTTTTTTCTTGAAATATTCGGTCATTAAAAAATTAAAAATAAAAATAGGGTTTTTTTTTTTTTTTTTAAGTGCTAAGATTATTACACTCGTACTACACTCGAACCCCTCACCACTGATCCACCACTGTAGAGGGCAGGGGCGAAGCTAGGATTTTGGTTTTAGGGGGGCCAAGACAAAAATTAATATTGTAGGTTACACAATCTTTAAATAATATTAGTAGGAATCCTGCAAAAGAAAAAGTGTGGAATCTCGCACCTCATACTTTTCAATAGAATGTAATACGTTCAGCATTAAAAATAATGATACAAATAAATAAATAAAATAGACATTAACTAATTACAATGTAACACATCTATTTTATATCTAGAAAATTATTTATAACCAAATCAATCTAATTTTCTTCCTAATTTTCATTTCAATTACATAATTAACACATCTTTTATTTTGTTGCAAAACATATGTCTATTCTTAACGGTATGGATGACTGAAAATAATATTTTAATAGTTTCTGACTTATAAAATATAAATTTCAATAGCTTAATTGAAATATCATTATACCATTGATATATTTAAATCACGATTATTTAAATACTTGTAACTTAATTTTATAATATTCATGTCAAACCAAATTTACTTATAATAATTTTGAACAAAATTTAAATAATAAACTAATAAAATAAATTTATCAAAATCATATTAATAATTAATCTAACAAAATAAATAATATAGGTAGTCGCTATAAGAGTTCAATATTTACTTAGTTTGTTCTATTGAAATCTAAAAAATAAATAATTATATATATATATATATAATATACACACTAAATTAGGTGATAATGTATGAAATAATAGGAAATTAAATATTAAAATGGATTGATTTTGTTTCCTATTTTCATGGTCAATATAATTATGGAAAACAAATTCAAAAGTTCAAAGTTTTTGTATATAATATATTATATACTTAAATATCAATGATTGGACTTTTTTATTGTCAGACTTTTTACAAATACAGTAAATCTTTGAAAGGCGTGGATCTTGTTTATTAATTATTAGGTGCATAAGTGTACTTAAGTAGGTTATTTAAAATAAAAATATATTGTTATTATAATAAATAATTAAATAAAGTTCAATTTGATGTATTTCTCTTTAACTTTGAAGAGAAAATATACTCCCTTTAGGATTTGTTTTTTTAGGAATTATGAACTAGTCTAACCATGTATATATATATATATATATACACGGTCTCATTCACATCAATGCGCACTGATGCAACTATATCAGTATCAATGCATGGGTATCACTGATTATGGAGAAGCTTGACAAGTACATACACTTTGAGTCAAAATATGTAAATCTAATAGTCCACATCTAACGCACTGATGAAGTTATATCAGTGCGTACTGACTTGAACATTTATGTATATATATATATATATATATTTTTTATTTTTTTTTCTCTCATCAGGATGAACTGATTTTATTTATATTTACAACTATCAATCATTGAATTCATATACTTCAGTTGAAGTCAAAGTCTTCTTAAGCAATTTCATTCCTACTGTTGAAATTAAATTCTTCAGGCCATTTATCCGAATAATTTCATGTACAAGATTACAAATTAATAAATATTTTAAGTTTTTTTTTTTTCATTTATTTTATATTTTATATTTTATATTTTCTTTGGTTATTATTTATTAATATGATTTCTTTAATGAATCCTTCTTTAATATATATATATATATATATATATATGATTTTGCTATATTTATTATGTTAGTTTTTTTTTATTTATTTAAATGTTTATTTATTTAAATTCGCTCGATTTTTTTTATTTGATTTTCAACTTCTGAAAATCAATCCACGGAATCTTTAACAAATGATATTACTATTCCAATTTTTAAATATTACTATATTTGTCTAGTGCCGAAATCCTAGCTTCGCCCCTGGGTGCACTATCATCTCTACTAAGAAATAATATGCTTTTTTTTTTTTTTTTTTTTTTTTTAAAATTTTTTTTTTTAAAGTTAATATAGTTTGACCTTTTAATAAAATAGAGTTGTAATTTAGAAAATAAAATTATGAGAGTGGTGTTTTTAGATCGATAGAGGGGTGCAAATAGCACTCTTATCCTTAAAAGATGAGCAAAGGAAGCCCTGAATTATTGAATCGGACCAAATTGATAAATATGTCCATTTTCTGAACAACATTTTTTTTAGTCTAATCTTATTCGTATCCAATTCTATTATCAAATTCTATCATAAATTCATAACGGTGTCCCCTTCCACGCCAAAAGTGATGGTTTGAGTCATGCAATTACAAGTGTAACTCTCACCATATGTGTTTTACAAAACACATATGTGGTAGGGGTTTTCAAATCTAATTCTATTATCAATTTCACATACAATGTTTCAATTTCAACATCTTTAGTCTATTTGTATTTACTTATTTAATTTCTTAGTGGATAAGCAAGCAAACCAAGTGGAGACAAAGGTGCCAGCCTTGTGCTGAGAGGGAGAGTTCAGTCCATAAACAAGAATTGGACTGAAAACAGATTTGATTCTTTTTTTTTTTTTTTTTTTCCTTACTTCTTCCAACTGAGATTCATTTTCTAGATAATATCAATGGAAGCCAGCCAGTGTTCACACATCTATTCTATGAGTACTACAATACTCGTAGTATAAAACAAAAACCATATTTAAAGAGTATATTTTAAATAACGTGGCAATTTAATTATTAGAGGAATTATAGCCCTTTTAAACAATATAATTACTGGGTTTTCTATTTTTAACCTAAATTAATGTTTTTTTTTTTTCTTAGCAAACAATCCATTAAAGAGAAAAAAAAATTACACTTATTTTCCCTTATTTTTTTTATTTCTTTGACCGAAACATATTTCATTAATTTACTTCTCTCTCATCTCTCTACTTCTCTCTCTTCTCTTTATTTTGTTTCTCTCGGAAAGCATTTGTTAAGAAAAAGAAATAATAATAATAAATAAATAAATAAGGAGATTTCTCCATCACATTGAGAAATCTGCATCTCAAACGAGTGCTCCATCTCAAGAGATCTGGAAAAATTTGAAGCCTTTTTTTTTTTTTTTTAACAGGTTTGGAAATCTCTCCAAATCTCTTCAAAAACTTTTTAATTTTTCTTTTCTTTTTTTGTGAAGAGATATGAAAATCTATCCAGATCTCTTCAAAGGTTTTTAGTTTTTATTTTTTTATTCTGAATGAAGAAATCTGGAAAATTTTCCAAATCTCTTCAAACGTTTTTTCAAAAACATTTTAATTTTTTTTCGAAGTTGTTTTTTATTTTGTATTCAAATATGGATAGAGAGATGTTGTGAAGAAATTGCACCACACGCAAATCTAAACCACACAAATAATAAAAGAAGGCAAGAAGGGAAAAAAAAAAAAACACAACAGATTTTACGTGATTCAGCAAAGCATACGTCTATAGAGCGCACTAGCACTCAAATCCACCATCAGAGTTTGATTACAATCTCTCTGTCTCTCTCTTTCAGTCTCTGTACAAGTTGCTCTCTCTCTCTAGCAATTTCTCTCACACACATACACCTAAGCATTGGGAGACAATAGTATTTATATATGGGCACAAGGGTTGGCCAAATCCCACAAGGAGAGGATTTCTTTTTGCACAAGAAAAGTACTTAGGCCTGCATTGCGACTTCATCTCGCATCTCGAAGTCATAAAAGTTATTGTTCGTGTGATGTGACATCTTTGATACGACTTCATGTTGCACTTTTTTCCTCGTAAAAATCTCTAGAACTGAGTTGCAACTTTGTCTCGCAATTTTGGTTGCAAAATTGTTCCCTTTCTTCAGGCTTCACAAACCCAACAAGAGAGAGAGAGAGAGAGAGAGAGAGAGAGAGAGAGAGAGAAGCTGATGATTAGAAATGTTGGTTGGGGAGAGAGAGAACTGGTGATGTATTTAAAACCGATGTTATGTTTAATTGAAGAAAAATAATGGTGTATTTAATAGAAGAAAAATGGTGGTGTGTTTAATTGATAAAAACTGGTGGTGTGTTTAATTAATAAAAAAACTATGTGTTTAATTGAAGAAAACTGTTAGTGTATTTATTTATTTTGTTTGAAGAAATTTGAAATTGTTTTCCGGATTTAAAGAAATCTTCAAAAGCATCTTATATATATAATTTTGTTAGAAGAAATTTGGAATTTTTTTCCATATTTGAAGATATCTTCAAACACTTCATAATTTTATTTCTTTTTTTCATATTTGAAGAGATCTTCAAAGCAAAGAAACAAAGATGGAAGAAAGAAGACAATGGCGTAGAAAAAAAGATGAAGAGAGAGAAATGAAATAAAGAAGAGACAAGGTCAAGGAAAAAAAGGAAAAATAGGGGTATTTTTAGTTTTATTTTATTTTTAATTTAAAAAATAAATAATATTGTGTTGAATGGCAATATTGTCTAAAAAGTAGATTGTTCGCTAAAATCAATCAAAACATTTATTCATGCTAAATATAATAACTACCCTGATTTTTATGGCTATTTATGATTTTTGCTCTAATTATTAATATCACTTAGATAATAAAATGACATGATAAATTATATGATAACTTACAAATAAATTGTCATATATATATATATTTATATATATGGACAATCTATGGAATACCGATGTATATGTACACTGTATAAATTATGATTTTTGCACTAATTATTAATATCACTTAGATAATGAAATGACATGATAAATTATATGGCGGTTATAACTTACAAATAAGCTGTCATATATATATATATAAATTTCAATGAAGATGCAATGATAGAATTATATAAGGACATTGAATGTGAGCCACCCATTTTACATACTTTGATTTGGTATGTATGCACTTGTCAAATCACTTTTATAAATGAGTGGCTCACATTCAATGTCCTGATAAAGTTATATACGGATATCCTGACAAAGTTATATAAAGATATCATGATAGGAACGGAACCGTATATATATATATATATATATATTATGGACAATCTATAAAACACCGGTTTATGTATACAGTATATAGAAAATATTGTGATCAAAGTTGAAAATATTGCAATCAATGGTTGAATCACATTTTTTCAAATTATGATCATAATATTTTTTACACAGTGTATGGGTACACTGGTATTCTATAATCTGACCCATACATATATATATAGGTTTTCTATAAGAGATCTCTTATTTTAATTTCGATAAAAACTTTGATAAAATCATATCGATTTTTATGAATTTTGATCTTTTTTTTTTTTTTGGATAACTTCAATGAAATCAATAAAATTTAAGAATTTTTCAAGCACTAGAATTATTTATCATAATTTTGTTAAATATGAAGGTTTAAGAAAAATAATTGAAATATAGGAAAATTCAAGAAATATAGTTCTAGTGGTTGAAAAATTCTTAAATTTTATTCATGTGTAGATTTAGATCAAAATTCATAAAAATCGATACGATTTCATTAAGATACTTATCAAAATTAAAATAAGAGATCCCTTATGAGAGAATCTCTCTCTCTCTCTCTATATATATATATATATAGAGTTTCTCATGAGAGATCATTTATTTTAATTTCGGTAAGAACTTTGATGAAAATACATTGATTTTAATGAATTTTGACCTTAATTTTTTTTTTCGGATGATGAGTTTATTGAAATCTATATATGAACAAAATTTGAGAATTTTTCGAATACTAGAACTATTTTTCTTGAATTTTGTTAAATATAAAGGTATCAGAAAAATAAGTGAAATATAGGAAAATTCAAGAAAAATAGTTCTAGTGGTTGAAAAATTCTTAAATTTTATTCATGTGTAGATTTAGATCAAAATTCTTAAAAATCGATGTGATTTCATTAAGATACTTACCGAAATTAAAATAAGAGATCTCTTAGAAGAGAATCTCTCTCTCTCTCTATTCTCTCTCTCTCTCTCTATATATATAGAGAAAGAGTCTCTCATGAGGGATCCCTTATTTTAATTTCGGTAAGGATTTTGATGAAAATACATCGATTTTAATGAATTTTGACCTTAATTTTTTTTTTTCGAATGATGAATTTATTGAAATCTACATATTAACAAAATTTGAGAATTTTTCGAATACGAAAACTATTTTCTTGAATTTTCCTATATTTTGCCTATTTTTCAATGCCTCATATTTAATAAAATTGGGATAAATAGTTCTAGGGCTCGGAAAATTCTCAAATTTTATTCAATGTAGATTTCATTGAACTCATCATCCACACAAAAATTCAGATTAAAATTCATTAAAATCGATGTGTTTTCATCATGATCATTACCGAAATTAAAATAAAGAATCCCTCATGAGAGACTATATATATATATTGAATTTGACATCAATAGGGTAAAGTATCGTAGAACTTGACGATATTAAGTAATAAGTACCGTATACGCGGCCTAGATATCTTGATGATATTAATTACTAAGTAGTCTACTAAAGTGGAAAAAAGGTGTACACTACCTCAAATAAGAAAGAAAATGCAGCTGTCGTATAATTTAAGATCATGCTTTCTTTTTTATTTTTTATTTTATATTATTTTATTTTATTTTATTTTTTTTGTGTGTGTAATATTACTTGTACTGTACATAAGGAAAAAGTGCGGGTGTTAGGCTAACAATGTCTCTTAAGTTTGCCTCTTGAATTTGAATTTTGGTCACATCAGAATGTCGGATAGGGGTTGGTGCAAAAACAAGTGGAAATTGTCAAAAATGACTACATATATTATGGAAAATTCGTTTTTAACTACAAACGAAATTTTAATTGTTAATAACCATATTTTTAAGAAATTACTAGAAATTCCTCATATAAAAACTATCCCCAAAACACACTCTCTCTCTCTTATTTTTCTCTTATCTTTCTCTCTCCTCTGCTATCTCTCTCTCGATCATCTCTCTCTTTTATCCTCTCCACCCATCGCCGATCGCCGGAGTGGTCGTCGAACTGTCCGGGCTGCGCCGGACGTCGACGCGTGACCTTTAAAAACCAGCGGCGTCGTGGTTCGTCAAGGACAACGCCGCCGGTTCGTGCAATGGGATGGAGAGGTTTGACGGCTTCGTGCGACGACCAATCGGTGTTCAACGTCCGGCGATATGGTCTGCAACAGGTTTGATTGATTGGTTCAAAAAAAAAAAAAAAAAAAACTAAACCTAAATTCAATTGAGGAAGAAGAAGAGGAAGAAGAAGAAGGGGAAAAAAATCAAAAATTTAATTTAGTCTAGATTTCAAGTTTGGACATTTCAATTTATATATGATTTCAAGTTTGAATATTTCAATTTAGGCATAATTTAAAGTTGGATTTTTCAATTTAGGCATGATTTCAAGTTTGCTTCGAGGTTTTTTTTTTTTAAAAAAAAAAACCTATTTTCAAGGGTACTCTGGTAATTTATAGACATGCACTGAATTTTTTTTTTAAAAAAGTGGTTATTAACAATTAAATTTTAAAAGTAGTTATTAACAAAAGTTTAATGTTTCAAGTGGTTAGTTTTGGTTTTCTCTCCAAAAACAATGATAACCTCGAAGTGAAGAAAATCTTGAAAACTATAACATGAAATAATGTCGTACCTTTTTCATGTGTTTATGAACAATCTAGTTGATTAAAAAATTAATAATGGGATTTGTGTTAACAAATTCTATTGATTTGTACTCTCTTTAAAACACTAGCTAAGTTATACATAAATATGGTTGATTTATTTTTTTTCAACGTCTCTTGTAAAGATTGTTTCCAATTAATTGTGAAAGATCTTAAGGATTATATTTGATAAATTTCAATGATTTATATTAATACTACACTTTTTCAACTTTATCAAATGTTCGAAATAAGAAACTCTATCCTGTAATTATCTTTTTTTTTTTTTTTTTTTTTGATAATATCTATTAATCCGGACTAGTTATTTTTAAAATATATATATATATAATAATACTACACCAGGTATTGTAATTATCTTCTTAATTATACTAAAATATAATTAAAAAATAGTCTTATTTTAGTAATTGGGATAGAAGAGTTGGAATGAGAATCGGAACTGTAGTATTATTATTTATTTTAACTATTGCAAAATAGCATTACTATAAATTCCAATTACTTTCCTGTCTCCTATCAACCCACCAAGTTTAAACATTTACACATGTCCTACTATTGTCTATAAAAAACACAAACACCCGATGTAAGGAGTTGTCTTCTTTCGATTATAGAAATATATATTTGGACCGTGCTTGTAGTATTTATTCTCGGTAGGTGGGTAGACAATCGTTAAAAAAAAATAGCTACTTTTCAATATTTTTCATTCCAACTATCAAAATATGGTCATAACTCATAAGTTATTGATAAATTTCCAAATTTCTCAAAGAGTCCATATTCGAATTAAAAAAGAAGAAGAAGAAGAACTACTACCCTAACTACCAAATAAATACAAACAATATGATACCTAATCAAGTCATACATTCATTTGGTCAAAATAAAAAAAGAAATCCAATTGGTGGAAGCACAATCTATATGAATCTTGATAACTTTTTGTAGGTTAAAAACTTGGGGAAGATAATAAGTAGCAATGTAGCACTATCTGCTAGACTAGAAAAGAAAAGAGAAAGTGAGTGCATGTTCTGAAGAGGTGAGAGGTTGTTGGGGGCCCATATGCACATGCATTGCAGATAGCTGTCCATTTCTTCACTTTCTTTTGGGGTCATTCTTTTCTTGACTTTCTCTTTCTTTAAGATTATTTCCCCTCTCAACTTGTGTTGCTTCACGCTTCACACTTCACAACAATCCCTTTCTAATTCTTCTTCTCTCACAAAATCAAAATTTTGTTTGGATTATATATATTTATATTCAAACAGATACATTTATAAAATAAATGAAATACCATTGTAACCATTTACTAATATTTTGAGTAATATAACTCCTATTTTATTTTAACATATAAACAGAAGAGTAAGGATAAATTAATTGTATAGAATAACATATAACGATGAGATGAAATTAATCTGATGGTAAACCTCTCACACTTATGCCACGAGGTCAAAACATATAACTTCTATGTTTTTGTTAAAAGTCAAGTTTAATAACAATAAATTAATTGTATAGAATAACATATAACTCTTATGTTTTTGTTAAAATTCAAGTTTAATAACACTAAATTAATTTTAAAATTATTGAGATGATTGAAAGATATTATGCATTATCAACCAAACCATTATTGATAAGAATACCTTTAATAAAATGGTCAACCATCCAACTATAAACATTGATAACATTGTGTTTTATGACTTTTATCTTCATAGTTGGTCTTAAAAGTCAAATTAGTTGTTAGACTAAATTAACTCGTATTAAGTCGGCCTGTAAAGTAGGTATTTGATAGGTGTTTGATGAATTGACTAATAGAGTAAAAATAGAGTATAAGAAATTCTAATGAAGCATTAAAGCTTTAAGAGCAGAAGAGAGCTTTTCTCAGTTTTTTTCATTTCTTTTGATTGAAGAGTTACAGAGAATGGTCTTGAATACATTCTTTTATATTCACGCAATTCGTGTGATCTCTAGGAATTTCTAGAAGAGCTGGTTTAGATAAGATTGCCACTTGGTAATTCTGTTATAGCATAAATTCCCACTATAAGTTTGTTTGATGAAAAGCTGATGATGATGATGATTATCTCATCAGATCGAATCTATTCCTAAGAAGTGCTCACCGGATAGGCAAGCATTAGCAAAACCTCCAGTGCCTTCTAGCTAATCCACTGAGTGGTGTGAGGTTGAGTGAGCTGATGCAGATAAGCAAGATTTAGCTTGGATCGAAGAAGCTCAAGTTGCGATGAAGACAGTGCTTTGGTTAATATATCAGCACACTGATGCTCAATTGGGACATGCTGAAACTTGAGAGTACCAGCATAAATTTTTTCACGAATAAAATGCACATCGATTTCTATATGCTTGGTACGAGCATGATAAACCAAATTTTTATCCAACGAACCTGCCCTTTGATTATCACACCATAGAACAGGACAGTGAGGCAGAGGAAAACCAAGTTCTGAGAATAGAGAAGTTGGCCAAATGGCCTCAGTTATAGCTTGGGAAAGAGCCATGTATTCAACTTCACAGCTTGAACGAGCAACCACATTTTGTTTCTTAAAGCTCCAGGCAATAAGATTGCCTTCTAGGTAAACACAACAACCACTAATCGAACGTCGATCGTCAACACAAGATGCCCAATCAGTGTCACTGAAAATATCAATAGGCAGAGATGGAGCTGGTTTGAAATGAAAGCCCATTCTAGCCGATCTTTTCAAATATCGAAGAATGCACTTATAAGCTTTCCAATGATCATCAGTAGGAGAAGCCAAGTATTGGCTCAATTTATTGACACTAAATGATATGTCAGGACGAGTGTATGTTAACTATTAGAGACCACCAATGGTGCTTTTGTATATTGATGGATGAGCAAAAACTAAGCCAATTTTTGTAAGTTTGGTACTGGCAGACATAAGAGTCGAGCATGGCTTGCAATCAGACATATTGGTCTTATTCAAGAGATCTAGAATATACTTCGTTTGGGTTAAGAAAAGACTAGCTGATGATCTTGTTGCTTCAAAGCCTAGAAAATGGCTAACCGATCCCAACAATTTTAGAGCAAATGTAGAGTTGAGAGTAGTAATGGTTTGATGAATAAGACTAGGATCATTGCATGTAATGAGAATGCCATCCACATAAACCAAGAGGAAGATGACTTTGCTACCCTATCTTTTGACAAAAAGAGACACATCAGCTTGTGAGGACACAAAACCCCATCTTTGTAAGGCAATTTTAAGCTTAAAAAACCATGCCCATGGGCACTTGTTTCAGACCATAAAGGGCCTTGTTGAGCTTACACATAAAGGAGGGTCTAAGAGAGTTAACAAAACCATAGGGTTGCTCTATGAAAACAGCCTCAGTTAGGTCTCCATTTAGAAAAGCATTGTTTATGTTGACTTGTTGGATTTCCCAGCCATAAGTCATTGCTAAGCTGAATATTATGCGAATTGTTGTAGCCTTGATTACGGGACTAAAATTGTCCTGAAAATCAATGTCAGACATTTGGTGGAAGCCTTCAGTAACCAAGCTTGCCTTATGTTTAAGAATCGAGTCATAGGGTTTATATTTGGTTTGAAAAACCCACTTACAACCAACCAATTTAGAGGATTCAGTTGGAGGCACCAATGTCCAGATGTTGTTATTTAACAAAGCTGAGTATTCTTCCACCATTGCCTTATGCCACCAAGGTATAACAAAGGCTTCAGTTGATGTTCGAGGCTCAATATCTGAATCGGAGCATGGCACAACTTTGTAGATCGACGAGTAGGCTTTATGCTTTATAGTCTTTGATCTCAGTCTGGTAGTAATTGGATGAGTGGACACATTAATAGGTGTAGGTGCTTGAGATGATTCTGGTGCATTTAAACTGATAAGAAATGATATGACAGGAGTGTTTGTGCTCATCAAAGGTTCTTGAGCTGTAGAAACAATTCTTTCTGAAGTTGATTATGAGCTTACAAGACCATTAGAGGGAAGAGAAGTTGACATGTTGTCGGGATGAGTGGTATTCAAATCCTTCTGAGGAAATAAACTTTTGTACGAATACTCGAACTCATTGAAAACAACATGTCCTGATATATACACCTTCTTTGAGGGATGAAGGCATTTGTATCCCTTTTAACTTAGGCTATAACCTATAAACACACATTTGGAAGAGTGAAAGTTGAACTTCATATGTGAGTAAGGTCTCAGATATGGAAAAGCAGAGCAACCAAAAACTTTAAAGTAATTGTAGTTGGGAAGTCTATTGTACAAGACTTCATAAGGGGATTTAAGCCGCAGAATAAGTGTTGGTAGATTATTAATTAAAAACAGTACATTAGTTTGAAAGGTCTAAACTTAAAATGTAAAAGGCATGTCTGCTTGTGCTAGAAGAGTGAGCTCGGGTTCTACTATATGGTGATGCTTCCTTTTAGGGATTCCATTTTGTTGATGTGTGTAAGCACATGACGTTTGAAATTGAATCCCACTCTTAGTAAGGTGAGGAAGTAACATCTTGAATTCAGTACCAAGATCTGCTTAAATGCACTTTATTTTACTGTTAAATTTAAGCTCAACAAATTTTTTGAATAAGAGAAACACTTCAGTCACTTCTGATTTCATTCTCAAGGGATACAATCAATTTTATCTTGAAAAAGAATCAACAAACACCACATAATAGTGATGACCTTCGAGAGATGGCATCAGTGAGGGACCCCAAACTTCTGTAAAGATCAAATCTAGAGGACTAGCAACTTTGTAACTAGAGTGTTGAAATGGTAATTAATGCATTTTTCCTAGCTTACATGCATCATAAAACTAAGATGATTGCTGTTAAACTTAAGATGTAAGTGAGTTAAAACTTTCCTTAAAACTAATGGTGTAGGATGGCCTAGTTTTAAATGCCACATATTTTCATTCAAATGAACCTTATTACACACTTTGTTAGCTATTACATCTTTTGTACAAGTAGAGTTGACATGATTATTCTTAGAAACAGAGAAAACATTGAAACTTTTCCTCGTAAAAGATTGATCATCAAGCTTCCTTTGAGCTTCAACCAAGTTTAGCTTGAAAACCAATACCAAGTAAAGTATAGGTGTTTGATGAATTGACTAATAGAGTAAAAACAGAGTACAAGAAATTCTAATGAAGCATTAAAGCTTTAAGAGCAGAAGGAGCTTTTCTCGGTTTTTTTAATTTCTTTTGATTGAAGAGTTACAGAGAATGATCTTGAGTATATTCTTTTATATTCACACAATTTGTGTGATCTCTAGGAATTTCTAGAAGAGCTGGTTTAGATAAGATTGCCACTTGGCAATTCTGTTACAACAGAGATTCTAGCCAGAAGTTTGTTAGATGAAAAGTTGATGATCATGATGATCATGATGATCATCTCATCGAATCTATTCCTAAGTGGTGCTTACTGAATAGGCAAGCATTGTAGCAAAACCTCTAGTGCCTTCTGGCTGATCCATTGTCTGGTGTGAGGTTGAGTGAGCTGAAGCAAAGTCGCATTGAGTTTGATCGTTGACATGCTCTTGAATATTACCTCTAACATGGCCAATAATTGTTATATAATTTACTTAAAGTGTTTTAATTTATGGTGTGTTTTAATAATAAGTAATGAAATGAAAGAGAATCAGGCATGATAATTTGATATCTTAGGGGGTGACAATTTTTTTCTAGTAGGTACACAATATAGGCATATTGATAGCATACTAATACACATCAACACTTTTGCCTTTTATATAATATAACTTCAATCATATTAATACACTAATTTTTCTCTCAAAGGCATACAATATATGCTTATTTATAGCATACTAATACACATCACCACACTTTTGTCATGTATATTATTATGATTGAACTTACGTTATGTGGTGATATGTATTAGTATAATATAAATATGCATATATTGTATGTCTACTAGAGAAAAATTGAAATAAGAATTTAATTGATGGTTTGTGTATTCCTCACCGGTAAACACATTAATCACAAATCATGAATTCAATTCATTTCTCTCATTAGAATTCTAGATCAATAAACGCACCATTAGTTAAGAGAATGTTTAATTTGTAATTAACAGTTCGCTTAAAATTTTAAGATATGTAATCCAAAATATTCTTGAGTTGTATTTTTTTATATATATATATATATATATAGAAAATAAGTTGTATTTTCATTAGAAAATGCAGGATAAAAAATAAATATCCTTGTAGGGTCATAAACAAATCTCTAATACCACTTTTATAAGTCAAAACAATATTGAAACATAACCAAATAATGATTTTAATTTGGATGTTTGGTGGCCTTTACAAATTTAATAACCAAAAAAAAAAAAAAAAAAAATCATCAAAATTTAATCTATTATTTAAAAAAAAAAAATCGACACCAAACATGTGAGATTTGTTGAGATCCGCCTAAATCAAGCACTACATGTGCAACTCAAATATATATTTCTATGATTAGGGATGGCCATAGGGGAAATGGGAATGGATATAGGTCTCCCCCCCAATTGCCGTCCCCATTTCCCCGTCTTCCCCATTTCCCATGTTTAAGGAAAAATTACATACTAAAAAAAACACACAATCCATTACAAAGAAGTACAAGGGATTTAGGGTTAGGTTTTAAAGTTATATAGAAGTGTATGAACTTAGTAAAATAGAAAGAATAAAAATATTAAGAAATATATATATATATATATATATATATATAATATAAGGTTTGGGGGAAATGGGAATGGGGGTATCTACCCCTATACCCATCCCCATTTCCATAAATTTATGGGAAAAATGGGGAGATAGAGATGGGGTTCCCATTTCAATTTGGGGATAAAAATCATTCCCTCTCCCTCCATTTCCCTATTTTCCCCCAAAAACTTTCCCTCAAATGGGGATGGGAGAGTGAAGATTTGGGTTTCCATGGATAAATGACCATCCCTATCCATAATCAATGATTATCTACTTCCACCACATCCGGTGGTTCTCCACTTAGAGGCCTAGAGGGGTCATGACTCCAAGCCTAAATTTTTATTTTTATTTTAAATATAGTTAAATTTCTTACATGTTTACAGGTTACCCATATATATATATATATATATATATATATATTGTCACGGCTCCTAGTTTCCCTAAATTTAAGAAAGCTTGCTTCCCTTTAACCACAAGAGAGGGTTAAACTTCAATCCAAGACAATAAACCCTCAGTAAATTTTAACATTATTCTTTTAATTATATAAAATATAGTTTTTGAATCGTATTAATATATAATCCATTTAATATGATCAAAAAACTCTAAAGAAATGCTTTAAAAAAACAAAAACAATAATATGAAAACAAAAGAATTATGCTATATCAAAATCCCTAATATTTTCAAATTATCATTTATTCTATGAATAAAAATATATTTTTTTTTAATATTTAAAAGAAAAGAAAAAGGCCTTTTTAGGCTAAATATTTGTAATTAAAAAAGGCAGAAAAAAAAAAAAAGAAAAGAAAAGAAAAGGAGGTTTATAAGCCGCCAAAGTCACTTTCTTGGCGCCTTGGATCATGGAAATAAAAGCAGAAAAAAGAGGGAGCAGGGGTCTTTGCTTTTTGCTTTTGTTGAAGATTTGAAGAATTTGTGTTGTGTTTCAGTTATTTATCCAATACACCACAAAGTGGATTCCTTTTCTTTTTTCCATCCCATCCCAGGACTGTTCTTTTCTTCCACTAAATGACAAAACTCTCTCTCTTTTTTTTTTTCTTCCAAATTTAAAAGCATATTCTTTTGCTTTTACCATTTCTTTAACTCCGAAATTTTTTGGTGGGACGGTCTCACCAAGGACTCCTCAAACAGAATATTAAATGTTATTACATAGTTAGTATTCAACCAACGTGTCATCTTCTGAGTGGTGTGGTATTTTTAATGTTTAATACTTAAAGGCATGCAAGGCTCCAATTCTTCGATCTTTATTTGTAATTCTTAATTTGCGGTAGGTTCTGACGTTTTTTTTTTATTAGTAAAATTGGATAGACTTAAAGGGGAGAAGCATCACAAAAGATCGTATACTTTAAAAACTATAAGCAATATTCATATATATATATATATCCAGTCTTTCTATTGTCAATTGATTATGACAATAAATATGTCAGAACGAAGAATGTGGATCATAGATTATGGAGAAATTTTGACAAGTGCATACACTTTGAGTTAAAGTATGTAAATCTAGTGGTCCACATTCTTCGTCCTGATATATTTATTGTCGGGATGAACTGATAATAAAAAATATGTATATATATATATATATATATATATATACAAAAGCTATATAGGTACACATACCCTAAAAGGAAAACAAAAACGAAAACGAAAAATGGGCACGCAGGCTCCAACAAAAAGCAAACAAAGACAGACATTAACGAAAACAAAAAGACGACTGACTGAGACAATCCCAACTAACGATGAGAAAAAATCTGAAGCCGAAAACAACCACTTAGCACCATCCAATGACAAATTATATTTCAAAATAGTCAAACCTTAGGGTTTATTTTTGCAATTATCCTTAGAATTAATTATGAATTTTTTGTTTGCATCATAATATCTTAAAAGCAATTAATAATATTATGTTTTGAAATAATTATTGGCTACCTTCGCTAGGATTGACAATTTATACTAAAAAACAACTTTATCAAAAACTGACACTAACTTCCTTTATCATTAATGTTTGACCAAAGTTGATTGTTATTGACGACGATTTTTGGATTAAGTAAAATCAACCACGTGTCCAACAAGTATATGGTAAAAGGTAAGTGAACTATAGAACAATAAATAGGAATCAATCGGACAAGACATAATTTACGTGGAAAACCTAGAAAGGGGAAAAATCATGGTTGCCAAAGACGGTGAGAAACAATTGCACTATGAACACTTAGGGTTACCCACTCAATCTCTCTTTCACTTCCAACATATATATGCGTTAGTTTTTACAATGGTATTTTATACTCTATTTATACGTGCGTAGAACCATAATTCTTGATGTACAAGTATGCAAAGTTGTCGAAGTTTAATAGGACTCTAACTTATTGGAGTCGTCTTTATATTCTTTCCCATTTCGTGTCTTTTGCGTATTAAATGAATCAGATCCCTCACTGGATTTGGACTCTGGTGTCTAAAAGGAAATTTGTTCCCTTATCAGAGTATACTTCAATGTGCCTTGTTTGAGTAAGACTCTTATTCTGTATGTTTGAACTGTGATTGCTTTAAACTTAACATCTCCTACGTGTCGTTTGGCTGTTCGACTACTCGTTTTGACCAGGTTTCATCCAACCCGATCGGCTACTTAATCCCTACCGGATATCTTGACCTGATCGATCTAGTTACCCAGATCGGGTCATCTTTACTTGGTTCGCTTTGTTCACCCTGACCATGTCTCTCTCATTTGATTGCTCAGACAAACCTGACTGGGTTCTTTGAGTTTATTTATTAATTAACTAAGGTTAGTATTTCATCTTTGTCATTGATGACACAACATCCCTAATTTTCGTATTTTCTAGAAATCACGCTTACTTGGCAGTCTTTCGAATTCTACTAATAACAATACCCCCTTAAAAATTTGAACCAGGTATCTCATCTATTCTTAAAAGAAACTCGCTTGAACAGAGGATCCTATCAGTCACCTGAAAAGCTTTGTCCACCAGAGGAAAGTCTAAAATGCAACACGGTCAGCCATGTGCAGGATGTTCCCCTCGACCTTGACTAACTGTGCCAAAACGTGGTTCAGGAAATTGCCACTAGGTAGTGTTGATTCTTTTTCTAAACTCACCACAGCTTTTTGTGCACAGTTTCAGGGAATCAAGCTGTAAGTTTCTCAAAGTTTGATTGGCTTATTTCGGTGACAAACCACAATTGGGGTTTGAAATGTAAGGGTAGCTTAGGATTAATCATCAAGCTCAAGGCCCTTTCAAGTCCTCAAGGTGATAAGCACTCCAAAGGTATATCTCTAGTGCTTAGATTTCTTTGAAGAGATTTAGTTGCACACACACACAATTATCTTGTTTGCATATGTATGCTTTAATATTGTGTGCATTCTTTTCACATGTCACCTATCACACTTGCACCTTATTGTTATGTTGTGTTGTGTGTTAGTGTGTCTAGTAATTCGTTTCACGAACATAGTTCGGAAACCTCCGCGCATGCACAATAGTGTGCTTGGTTAGCGCGAGGATTGCCTTCGGAGAATGCCATTGGCTTCTCCTTTGGTTTCACCAATTTAGGTGAATCAATGGTTTGATCGGCGACCATGACCGTCGAATGAAACCGTAGTTTGGCTACAGAGGTCTCTGGACTGATTCTGCAGTTAAGATCGACGGTTTTCAACAGCCGTTCAAAACCGCCATTTAGACCTGATTGATTTAATCTCTCAGTTTATTTCTACGGTTGAATCGGCAGTTTAGAAACCACCGAATGAAACTGCCGATGATCCCCTGTACTCTCAGGATTCAATTCGACGGTTTCGAAACCGCCAAATGAAACCACCGATCATACGGTTTCGAGGGCAAACTTGTATTTTCTCCTAGCCTTTATATTGCTCTCTATAAATACACCATTATGTCACTTTCTTTCTACACACTCTTTGATCATCAAGAACCCTAAAAGAGAAAGAGAGATATTTAATAGAAAAAGCATAAAGATTGCTTCTTTAATTCTCTAAACTCATTTCCATATGCATCAATCATCATCTTAGCATCATCTAGGGTCATCTAGTATGTTCTAGTGCATGGGTCTTCTTCAACACATATTATGGTAAGTTGTTCACTATTATCATAAATAATTAGTGTCCTTACTTAGCAATTTATTTCGTTCATTACTTGTATGTTCTTAGAGTAATTTCTACATACAAGATTGAGATTATGTGTTGAATGTTTGAGTGTTGTATTTTGATAGCTATATCTAAGATTGTCATATCTCACATAGCTATACCTTATGCCATGTCATATAGCAATTAATATCTAGGATTGTTTTTATTGACTATTATTAATCCTATATAAGCATTTAGTGTAACCTAGCATTATTTGCATTATTGGATATCTTTGAATATTCACTTAGGTTGTTTAATTTCTTCATTGAGAATTGAGACTTGTGGCTAGGGTTGCTTAGGCCATAAGCAAATTGGACTAGGTTCACTTTTATAGGTCTACGGGTAGTAGTGACGGGTTATAGACCGTGAGAGGTTGAGGTCAACCTAGGTTGTAAACGTCATTGCAATTAGTGGATTCAAGGTTCGTGTGTGGCGCACATAACAGCCCGTGGTTTTTCCTTGTTGAAGGTTTCCACGTAAATATCAAGTGCACATTTAGTTACTGAGCATTTTCGTAAACTTGACTAATCACGAAAATTGGGTAAAATTGATTAAAATCTATTCACCCCCCTCTAGATTAATATTGAACACACCATAATTTGTTTCAATTGGTATCAGAGCGGGTTCCTAGATATACTTAGGTGATCCTAGCTCATTTTGGTGTGTTTTGCATTTTGTGTGATTTTTGATTATTCATACATTTGCATTCATTTCATTCATTTATAAACACTATGAGTGGAAACGGTGGAAATGGTGGTGGCAACGAGGGTGCTTTTAGCACGAGACCTCCCCTACTCACCAGGTTGAATTATGCATCTTGGAAAAGCAAGATGGAGTCGTATATTTGCCAAATCCATGATAGGGCATGGATGGCGGTTGAAGACGGCTACACATCTCCCATGATGACTCCTACAGGTGGAGGAGAGGATGTGCTTAAGCCTAAGACACAATGGAAAGCACAAGAGTTGGAAGCATCGAAATGGAATAGGAAGGCGATGCATGCCTTCCTATGTGCAATGGATGAAAATCAATATAAATTGATTCAAAACACTAGGATAGCTAAGGAGGCATGGGACATCCTAGAAGTTGCACATGAGGGAACCGAAGTTGTTAATGACTCAAAGCTTCAAGTTCTCCAAATGCAATTTGAGTTGCTTAGAATGGATGAGAATGAATGCTTCAACGACTTTCAGATTAAGTTGATGGACATTGTCAACCAAAGTTATCAACTTGGTGACCCTTACTCGGATAGAAGGATCAAACAAAAGATTATGAGATCGCTTCCCGAGAGGTTTGAGTCTAAGGTGACGGCTTTAGAGGAAAATAGCACCTACAAAGATATGAAGCCGCATGAGGTGATTGAGAGACTTCTAGCTTATGAGTCTAAGAAAAGTCATATCTCCACACCTCCTAAAAAGTAAAATGGAATTACTTTGAAAGCCTCCAAAGTTGAGAAGGAGGAAGAGAAAGATGACTCAGATGAAGACATGATAACTTTGTTCGGTCTGAATTCGTACTATTAATTTATTGTTGTATGCATTAGATTAAAAACAATAATAGACAATAAATATTGGAATTATAAATTAATGACAAAATTTTAATTTGATATGATGGACTCTTTTCTTGTTGGGAATTTGAACCGATGAGTGCGGAAACGACATGTCTAATTTTTGTTTATAACTCATAGCAATTAATGTCTATAAAAGAAAATAAACAATCACACAACACAAGATATACATGAGAAACCCTAAATCAGGTAAAAAAACCATGGGCCGTCAAGACGACGGAGAAAATTCCACTATATGATAAATTGTTACAATCATATACTCCAAGATTCTCTCTCACACCTCAACCCCAAACCATAGATCCTTACCAAGTCCTTGAGCCTACAATCGAGCTTTACATCATGACTCTCAACTCATAACGCTCATAAGAGTCTCACCAATATCCCCCCAATATCGCCTAGGTCCCCCCAAAACATCACCCATGGATCTCTAACTTGATCCACTAATATTCCCACGATTCCTCCCCGAATATTCTCTAGCGTCTCCCCCGGATCTCACCCACTCTCTGATATGATATGATGTTATTTTTTTGCTCCACTCAAATAGCCTACTTACAAGGTTCTATTTATACTAGTTACAATGAGCTTATACCAACAAAGAAATCCATCCCTACATGTATAAGACTTACTTGTTTCACATAAATACTATTTCCTTACAAAGAGAAATTTTTTTCCTTCAAGCACAAGAACTTCCAGAAACAAACTACTTCATTTTCCGCTGAAGATTTCCCGTTTCACGCATGCGTATGATTGACTACGATTCGGGTCACGGTTGCAAGGTTGCAAGCTTGCTTCCTAAACCTTTACAAGTCACCTGAACTTATATCGCTCAGAAAACCGGGATCCATACGTTGAAATGAACTTGAAACCGTTGCCACCACCGTTGTTAAAACCACAACGCTATCCACATCGATTATCTCTTCTTCAGTTCTTCATGGTCTTCATTTCGGTTCTGGTTCCGGTTTCGGTTTCGGTTTCGATTTTGGTTTCGGTTTCGGTTCCAGGTTTAGGAAAAACCGAAACCGATGATTCTAAACCGTTTTTCTTTTTAAAAAAATAAATAGACTTCTAAGCTACTAAGTTGTAATTGTAAATAAAATAAAATATATAAATGACAAATTACAAAATAAAATAAAATTCATTGGGTTGGGAGTTAGGAGATTGCATTGGGTCACCTGAAAATAAAATAAAATAAACAAATGAAAAATTACAAAATTAAATTAAAATAAAACTAAACAAAATGTCAAATTACAAATTACATTTCATTGGATATTTGGGAATTGGGTCACCCAAAATTCGAAAATAAGATAAAATAAATAAATGACAAATTACAAAATTAAATTAAAATAAAACCAAAAAAATGTAAAGTTATTAGTCTTGCACTTAATTTTTACTACAATTAAGTTGCTTACGTATCCTCTTGGGGGGTTTAGAGGAATCAAATGACACGTAGTTCTCTTACCTTTTATTGCAGGTTTGTTAATGACATGATCCACATCTTCTATTCCGGCTCCGCTGCTCCACTTTTAGGTTCATCATCTTTAAAAAAATCGTATGTTATCTCATGTTTGATTTCTTATTGTCTATATTGCGTCTTCGTCTAGTCATCTACACAAACCTGTATCTGGAGTGCTTTCAGAGTCAAACACGAACGCCTTTCATCCAGGATATTCCCCCCGGCGTTGAACTTTTGTTCCACCGCCACTGTAGAAACTGGTGTTACAAAAATATTAGCCATGATTGGATAATACTTTGCGTACTCTTTCCAATATTGTAATATATCAAATTTTCTCTCTGCCGTATCTTTTATAAACTCATAAGAAGCACTTAGATGAGATTCAAGCTCGGAATACTTATTGATGCTTGATGAAGAAGAAGATCTAGGTTTTTTGGTTTTTTTTTTTTTTATTTATTTTTTTTTATAATAAACTATATCCTAAATTCAAAAATCCGGAGGATGATGATAGGAGCTGTGCAGTTTGTGTTCGTGTAACATCTGAGATCAGTGAGGATCCATAAACTATAAGATATTCATCATATAAAGCATACAATAATTTTTTAATTCTATCATAACATGCATCAACATTATATTCCATTTTTAAACCTTAGGAGCCATAATAACCATTGAGATAATAACAAAAATGTTCTAATTTACAACGTGGATCAAAAACCATAGTAATCAAATAAATATCTGGCAACTCCTGATAATAATCTAACCATTTTTCCTTCATAGCATTAACGACTTCCGCCATTTCTATGTCGGATTCACAACAAGTAAATGCACCAGCAATATTTAGATTCTCAATAATAAATAAATGAGTTGTATGATAATAAACACCAAACAAATTTGTTGTAGCAGTATAAAAGACTTTTAACAAATTGAAAACGTTGTAGCAAGTATCCCAATGAGCTTGATAAAGTTCAATGTGAGTAACATGAAATTAAATAAAATAAACTAATAAATCCCTATACTTATAACTTTGAGCAAGCAATTTATAAGTAGAATTCCAACGTGTTGGAACATCATAAGGAAATCTAACGACACATCTACCATTTTGTTTACAATATCTTGACCAAACATTCATTGTAGAAGAATGTTTCCATAAAAACTGAAGAGCTTTTTAAATAGGTAGAATAAAATGTTCAAGACTAATCCTTTTTTAACTCATAAATTTAAAACATGGTATGCACATCTTTGATGAAAAAATGCACCACCAACAAATGGTTTGCATAAATCAATTAAAGATGGAATAGCAGCAGTATTGCTAGAAGCATTATCAAAACCAATTGCAAAAATTTTGTTTTCAATTTTATACTTTGAAAAAATAATTCTAAACATTCTAAAAATATTATGAGCAGTGTGTGAATTATCTAAAACTCTAAATGCAAGAATTATTTTTTGGATATTCCATGCATCATCCATAAAATGGCAAGTGACACTCAAGTATGAATGCGATCGTCAATGGTCACTCCATATGTCGCACATATGGAAACACGACCGTTATATTTTTCAAAAAAAATTTCTAACTTTCTTTTTTCTTTTACATAAATCTTTTCAAGTGTAAATGTGAGTCAACAATAATTAATAAAACCGACATTTTTATCAAAACTGAATGATAAGTGTTCTACTGCAACCATTCTAACTAATTCTTCCTTATTTTGTTCATCAGTATAACGAAATAATTGTTGATTAAGAGTAGCGTATCTGGGAATTTGTGTTTGTGACCTCGATCTGGTCTCTGATTCCGGATGTTTGGTCGAAATATGCTTCCGATAAGTGCCATATCCTCTGGATTTGGACCACTTATATACTTTTTTGCAATAATTGCAAGCCGCTACATAGCTTCCATCGTTTTGCCTAACTTTCTTCATATGTTTGACGAAGAGATCAAATTTGCTCTGCTTTTGTATAAGATCGTCCTCTTCTTCTGCTTCCGGTAGATCAAAATCAAAATCTGGAGGTGTATCAATATCAAACATATTTTCTTATTGGCTTGTCAAATTGAGACCGGGGGGGGCTTTCATTGGGATTGGGTTCTGAAATTGTTAAAGGGGGAGTAGGACAGTTTAGGCCTAGGTCTTCAGTATAGGCCTGGCGTTGCAAATAATCATGATAGGTGGTGTCGTTACGACCAAAATTATCAACCATTTGACCCTTACCTTTCATTGAAATTGATTGCCTAAGACCGTTACGGCTGTGACCCCTTCCATTTCCACCACTTGCCATTTAAAAATAAATTTGGGAGAGAAATAGAGATTTGGAAACTTAGAAGAATAATACTATAATAGTAGCCTAGTAAGTAGTAAACTAGTATTTGCAAAATTGCAAATAAATGAAATTGGAAACTTAGTAAATGGCTAATTGGAAATTAAATAAATTAGAAATAAGATAAATTGTAAATAAAATTAATTGGAAATAAAATTAATTGCAAATAAAATGAATTGCAAAATGAAATAAATATTAAAAACCTTGGAAACTTGGAGAGTTGGAGAGTGTTGGAAACTTGGAGAGTTGGAGAGTGTTGGAAACTTGGAGAGTTGAGAGACAAATTAGAATTAGAGAACCCAACGGCATGCTAACGCCAACAAGGCCTCCAACGGTCAGCCCAAAAAAAAAAATATTTAAAAGGTTGGAACTGTCGGTTCGAACCGGAACCGAACCGCCAGTTTCATTTCGGTTCGAACCGTCCGGTTTTGAAAAAAATAGAAACAGAATCAGCCTCCCCCGGTTTCGATTTCGATTTCGATTTCGATTTCGATTCGACTCTGGTTCCACGTTTTCAACCGAAACCTTGCTAGGTCTAGTTACAAAGAGCTTATACCAATAAGGAAATCCATCCCCTACATGTACAAGACTTACTTGTTTCACATAAATGCTATTTCCTTTTATAACAAGTCTTCTTACAAAGAGAAATTTTTTTCCTTCAAGCGCAAGAACTTCCAGAAACAAACTACTTCCTTTTCCGCTGAAGATTTCCCGTTCCACACATGCTTATATGATTGACTATGATTGACTATGATTCGGGTCACGATTGCACACTTGCTTCCTAAACCGTTACAAGTCACCTGAACTTACATTGCTCAGAAAACCGAGATCCATACACTGAAAGGAACCTGAAACCATTGCCACCACCTCTGGCAAACCCACAACGCTATCCACATCGATTATCTCTTCTTCAGTTCTTCATGGTCTTCAAACCTTCTTCAAACACCATCTCTAACTTCCAAACGTTTTCTCACGTCTCTAGGATGTAGCATATTAGTTGAGTCTCGTTTAATTCACATTGGGTTCACTTGAGAATATGAGCCAAAACCTAAAATCTCTAAATGTAACTACTTTTGAAAAAGAAAACTATCTTACAATATATAAGGGTAGTCTTTTTTTTTTTTTTTTTTTTTTTATCTATTTTTTTTTTTTGAAACGATATTTAACGGCAGTTAGAAGCACTTTTTTAAATCCAAAGAGAATTTTTTGTATGATATTTATGATTTATTTATTTTATACATAAAGTCCAGACACTTTTGTTTTTCTATGAAAAAAGATTTTATTCAATCTTAACCAATAATTATATCTAGATGCATAACTGTTTTTTAAGGAAGAATCCAAAAATCGTCCTAAAAGTTTATCAAAAATATATAAACAACCTACCTGTGTAACCATGCAAAAATCTTATGCCAAAAGGTTTTTGCCTAACCATGGGGTTTTAGTTAACAAAAAGAGAGTGATTCTATTGGTTTTCAATTTTTGTTAAACCTAAAAGATAATTTTTGTAAATTTTTTTTTTTTTATTATTTGAATGTGGTTTTGGAAATATACATAACATTTATAAACATAAGAATTAATTAGTGGCTATGTATCTAAGGTTTGACAATTTATACTAGGAAATAACTTTATCAAAAACTAACCCATCGTTAGTGTTGATCATTGTATTTAGAGTGGCTAACACCCCTCTATTAAACAATAATACCCCATATTTTAAATTTATTTAATATTTTATTTATATATTTATCAAAATTACTAAAATAGACATACAATTCAATAATAACTCTTAACAAATTGAATTCTAATAAAACCCCACATATACAAATACTGTATTTACTTGAAAATAGTTTTTTTTTTCAACACTTTTAACCCTAATTAAACAAATAATTTCTTGCATACGACTTATATTATTGAAGAAATTGATAACAATATCAGATATCTCAAATCAATCCTTATATAAAAGTAAGTGCCAACTTGGTATTGCTGTTACTTTTATAATAATCACCGTTAGCTGTGCTGAAGGAATAATCAGTTGTGAAGTTAATTGACAAATGTTTGGTTAATTGTATTTTTAAAACTACTGTACAGCTCAAAAGCAATATACATATGTTTGGTACTTTTATTTGAAAAGTGCCGAGATTAGTTATAATGACTAAAATATACATGAGTTTAGGACCCTATTTTTTTTTCCTTAATTATTTATATTAAATCAATATTTAAGTATAATATTTAAATTGGAAAAAAAAAAATTCCATAAGAACAATAACAATATTTTTAAAAGATTTTATAAATCAAATCAATATTTAAATAAAATATTTAATTTTAAGATGAAATAAAATATATAAATGTTTTTAACTTAATTTTATAAGGATAATAATGATATTTTAAAAATTCATTAACTACTGAAAATAGATTATTCCATAATCATTTTAACAAAAGTAACCCCACCTACTTCTCAAAATCATTGTCAAAACTTATCAGATTATCAATTAATCACTTTTGGAAGTTTTACCAAACATAATTTTATGTCAAAATTATAAAATAATTTGATTTTAACTTTTCAAAAGCAATACCAAACTGACCCTAAGTTTGAAGTTACTTTTTGTATTATTTTTTTTTCTTTTCATTTTCAATAAGGATTTTTTTTTTTTTGGCCCCTCTAATGCACACAATATCAGAGAATTTGTTCATTAAGTATTTATGTGGTGAGTTAAGTTTGGAAGAGAAATAAAAATGGTAATTTTGAAAATAAATTAATTTTTTTTTTGAATTTAAAAAATAGGACATTATTAAATTATTAGTGGATTACTAAGAGCATCTCCAATGCTATTATGCATTTGGAGAAAATAGAGTGTCATATAGGATAGATATTAAAAGAGTTAGAAAAACTCTCTCCAATACTATTATCTAAGTTGAATATGGAGATGATGTGGTCAAAAAAAAGTTAAAGAATATGGAGTTGAGTTTCTAATTCTAGAAGCTCTCTTAGAAATACTGACTAGGATTTCTAAATCTTTCCACCAATAAGATTAAAACTTTCAACTTTTTCCACCAATGAAATTAAACTTCATTTAATTGTAAAATAAAAGAGGAAAGAGATTATAATAATTATTTTATTATGATTGGACATAAAATGGATGCATATTTGATTTTAGATAATTACATTGGAGATGTGAATATGCATTTCTTTAATTTTTTTTTTAAAGTGGGCTCATAATAAATAGAAATACTGATATGGTACTACTTAAAAACTCAAAATGTATATTTGCATTAGAAATGCTCTAACACACTCTTATATTTTATCTATCGAATGTGTTAAAAAGCTAAAATCATAAAACTACCTCTGACACCACTCTTAGATTTTTTTTTTTTTTTTCAATTACAAACTATCACGGTTCTAATAGAGGTTTATTTTTTTAATTTTTTTATTTTTGTATGATTACTAAGAATCATTGTCATTGAAAAGCTGATAAATTGTTTTTCATTTTTATTTTTATTACAAATTATCCTTGGTGTCAAGTGTCAACTAGTTATGATATGTTTTTAGAATTTTTCGGTTTAATTTATGAAAAAGTCAACGGATACATCATTTGACATATCAAATACATATCTTAAGGTATCTGAAGAGTATCTAAATCAGATACTAATAAACTCTATCAAATGAAGTCTCCATACTTCCTAAATATAAAGTATCATCAGGAGTAGATACAAGAAAAATAATAATCGCTAAAGAATACTTAATTATATATATATATTTATATATATAAAAAGAGTCTGGCATATGTGGTTTGAAAGCGATTTCTTCCCTCATTATCAACCAACCGGCGTTGATTCCAGCTGTCTTCACGTCCTCTCTCTCTCTTCTCCTTTATTTTTAATTTTTATATAAAAATAAATATCAACAATATATATTTTTTATATAAATAAATAATTAATAAAAAATGCCTGACTTTCTCCGTCTAATATTTGGTTTTCTAGTGATCCGTGCAGAGTCTACGTGAAATCCCAGATATGTTTTTTTATTCTTTTAACTTAAAATTCTTTATTCCTCTTCTTTTCTTCTCTTGTTAGAGAAAGTGAGAGAGAGAAAATTCATATAACTATGATATCATGTCTTTGCATTCTCAGGATTTTAACATGATTCGCTGTTAACTTGAGGTGGGTTTTTTCTTTTTCTTTTTGTTTTTTTTTAACACTGTGTTCATGTATTCATACTACTTCTATATTTGTTTGTTTGGGGTGTAAAATTTTTGTCTGCTTTGCTTATTTTGAGTTATCTGAGCGCTTAGAGTTTGCTAATATGGTGGTGCTTTGTGTGTGTGTGTGTGTGTGTATGTGTCTTGTTGGGTGGAAATTTGCCACTTCTAGCAGGGATCACCTCAAGTTGTTTGAAAATTCTATGTTGGTTTTCTTTTTGTTTAATTAATGACTTGGAGGCATTAGTTTCTCAGAAATTGAGTGTAGGAAAATGAAAGCAGAATTGAATTGGTGAGTTTGTGACTAATGGATGTCTTATTTGTTTGGTAGTTGGATTCTTACTCAAACTAAAAATTTCACTCGATCAAGCTGCATAATGGTTACTTTTGGTTTAGTTTGAGGTCAACCATTTTATTTGAGGAGAACCAGAAGAGAAAGATAAAATCATATTATCCCAAGTTGTATTTTCTTTTTGTAAGATTTGAGCTCTTGATGAGTTAAAATTGTAAGCAAAAGAAGAAGATGGCTGTTCTGTCACATGGGGTGCCAATTGATTTTGGATTTCTAATTATACTTGTATATAATTATTGCAAAATTTGAGATTCCTTGAAAGAAAATGGCGAGAGAATTGATTAAATCTACTTCTTTTACCATTGATTATGAATTTATGATAGAGAATGCAAGTGTATGTAACCTGAGTTGAAGCCTCCCAAAAATTACATCGAAGATGTTTTGACTGTTCCGAAGGATCGTGTAGGGTCCATTTGGTCTCATTAGTGTGTAGTAGAAAATCAGGAAAGGTATTGGGAATAGCTTCTTTTCTTAAACCAATTTTAAGCATATTCTTTTCTCTGCTCATTTCCTTTCCAGAAATATTCCAAAACAACTTGTCAAATTAAATTATCTAAGATATGTAACTACCATACAGTATCTTGTAATTATTTCCATTTGGTGAGAAAAACTGTAGTTGGCAGGATAAGAGTCTTGAACCTGATACATTTAAAAAGATTCATACCTCTTACTAGATTTCTGCTGTCTTATTAGCTGGTAAATATTCCTTTCTGTCATTTCAAAATTCAGTCTAACATATTGTATCCTGCTTAATTGAATTGGGAATTACGGATTCATGGGATACTAAGAATGAGAATAGCTGTTGGCTCTTTAAAGGGTTATCTGCTGACCATGAAACCAGTTATAATACGGATGAGGTGCTACAAGCCTGTATAAACCTGGGTAATTCTATTCCTTGATGTCTTGTGTAGTTTCATGTCTGATAAATTTTTATTTTTTACGTTTATTCCTGTCAAAGAAATTGACGTAATTTATCCCAGTGGTCCTTAGCTACTTTAATGAAGAATATAAATGGTCAAGAAGATGATCCATAAGCAACCTTTTGCTACTGAGCTTACTTGATGCTAAAGATAATGAGGTGGAATGAGACTGGGGTAACTAATGGAAAGTCACTAGTAATGACACTTGAGAGGTTTTACTGCCTTAGATATGTATGTTAGTGATGAAAAATGGAGCTTTTGCACTGGGTAAGATAAAACTGTTGTGATCTGAAACCCTAATTTATTGGTAAGGCTTCAATTTTCATTGCATGATATTGAAGCTTCATTGCACTTAGATTTATTTATTACAGGGACTGAGTCCCAGTTCATCCTGGTTCTATGCCTCTAAATGTCTATTTGTAGTTTGTTTATATGATATTGACATTCCATCCTTGAGGAACAATTGGATTAAATTCTTGTGCTTCTTTGAGGAAGAGAAGAAATTTTGTTAAATACCCAAGTACATTCACTTTTAATCTTGTTTATATCTCAGTTAACCAAGTGATAATTGTCGATTTGACTGGACTTTGTTTTATTTTACCTTGCTGTTTTTATTTCCTTCTGTTATTTTTCGTATGCTTTAAATTTAGAGAGAATTTTTTCATGTGAAAAAGCTTAATTATTATTGTCTTTCAATTTTGCTTGGAGAGAACCAAGCTTTATTAGAATTATCCTATGATCCCCCTTTCTGGAATGACATCATTTACAAGTTGCAAACTTAGATGTTAGTTTAAAATGTCGTTAGAATAAGCTAAAATTAACTCAAAAGCATGAATGATGTTTTTCTTGTGATATTTGCTTAGTCTGTGAGCATTTTAACAATTACAAAATTGTCAGGTTTTTATTTCAAAAAATAAAAATAAAATTGTCAGGTTGTTTAAAGCCCCATAAGGTAACTTATCTTCCTTGCTTGGTGTTAAAGAAAAAGCTAATAAGGTCTTGTAGGGTTGTCTCTCTGGGATTATTGGATTTTGCTGTAAACTAAGTTTGTCTTTTGTGGTAGGCTCCTGTTGGCTTTGTATACCAGCTGGACTTAATATTTTAATTGAGAATATGGATTAAAAATGCCATACATTACACCCATAACCATAGACAGCCAAATAGTTTTGGAATAAGACTTGTTCATTATATTCTCCTAACATCAATTCACCACCTCTTCTTTCTAAACATTTCTTGCCTGTTGGAAAGAACCATAGGAAGAGGAAAATTGAAGTTATCAACATGTGGATCCTTTTAATTACTTACATCAAAATATTACTGAATTACTTCTGAGGTTGTCTGAGGCCTAATAACCTTATGTTTCTGACTTAACAAGGTTTGTAAGCTGTCCAAGGATTGAGCTTTTGATCCAATGGGGAAAAATTTGTGACAAGAATGGATCCTCAGGCTTTCATCAGGCTGTCAATAGGTTCACTTGGGCTGAGGATTCCAGGATCAGCTTTAAATTCTGCAAGATCTGGAATTCAGGCATTCTCTTCTCCTTGTTTGTGTGAGATACGACTTCGAGGTTTCCCGGTGCAAACCACGCCAGTTCCCTTCATATCTTCTCCTGATGCTATACCTGATGCTCATAGCATTGCCTCAAGCTTTTATCTTGAAGAATCTGATCTAAAAGCCTTATTGGCACCTGGTTGTTTCTACAGTTCTCACGCATATTTGGAGATTGTTGTCTTCACAGGGAGGAAAGGGTTTCACTGTGGTGTTGGCGTCAATAGACACCAGATCGGGACATTCAAGTTGGAGGTAGGCCCTGAATGGGGTGAAGGGAAGCCAGTGATTCTTTTTAATGGGTGGATAGGCATCGGAAAGAACAAACAAGAGAGTGGAAAACCAGAAGCAGAGCTTCATTTGAGAGTGAAACTGGATCCTGATCCTAGATATGTTTTCCAGTTTGAAGATGTGACGATGTTGAGCCCTCAGATAGTTCAGCTTCAAGGCTCCATCAGGCAGCCAATTTTTAGTTGCAAATTTAGTCGAGAAAGGTGAAGTGAATCATGCCATTATCTTAGCATTAATTAAAAGTTTCAAAACTCTTAAGAAGCAACAAACCGATACCATTACCTATAATGGTTTAGGTTTTGGCCTTTTTGTTGACACAAACTATATTAAAATCGCGTGTCTATAATTGAAAGCAATAGAAAAATTTAATGCATTTATTAAGTTTGTCAAATGTTCAGATAGTCTAAAGGTTTTCAGATGAATATATAGATTTGCCAAATGGTTACATCAGCTTTTCTTGTTCATCCTCCAAATAAAATTTTTAGCTTATTAATTTTTTCGTTGCATAGAAAATTATTGAATATAAGTATCCACTCCTTTTATGGATTTCTTTGTAGTATAATGTTTCCTTTTCTTTTTTCCCCTCATGGAACTTGTATAGAATCTGTTATTTTTCCAGGCATTAGTTCGTTGTTAATGAAACTTTTGGTAGTTATAAATATTGGCAGGGTGCCACAGGTGGACCCATTGAGCGCTTACTGGTCAGGCTCTGTTGACAGTGTTGATATAGAGACGGAGAGAAGAGAGAGGAAGGGATGGAAGGTGAAGATACATGATCTCTCTGGCTCAGCTATCGCGGCAGCATTCATAACAACTCCCTTTGTGCCATCTACAGGTTGTGATTGGGTTGCTAGGTCCAACCCAGGAGCTTGGTTGATTGTTCACCCTGATGCATGTAGGCCTGAGAGCTGGCAGCCATGGGGAAAGCTTGAGGCTTGGCGCGAGCGTGGCATCAGAGACTCCATCTGCTGCCGATTTCACCTCCTCTCTGAAGGCCAGGAATCTGGAAATGTCCTCATGTCTGAGATATTGATCAGTGCTGAGAAGGGCGGAGAATTTTTTATTGATACAGACAGACAGTTGCGGACAGCAGCAGCTACTCCAATACCAAGCCCACAAAGCAGTGGCGATTTTTCAGGATTGGGTCCAGTTACAGGTGGTTTTGTGATGAGCTGCAGAGTGCAAGGAGAAGGAAAGAGAAGCAAGCCAACGGTACAACTGGCTATGCGACATGTGACGTGTGTGGAGGATGCTGCCATCTTCATGGCACTTGCAGCAGCGGTTGATCTTAGCATTGAGGCTTGCAGGCCCTTCAGAAGAAAGCTCCGGAGACGCTCCCACCATTCTCTATAAAAATATAAATGTAGAGAATTTCCATGCTCCTATTGCTGTAACATTTGCCACTTTGTACAGGATATTCTCAATTACAACTTTTCTTCCAGAAATTGCACTAACTCATTTATGATATCAGTACATGCTCTCCCTTGACAGATTTCTACCTGATATTTACTTGGGTTCTATACTTCTATGTGCAAGTGCTGAAGACTGAGTTCTGAGTTTTTATTATTCATTAGCCTATGAGCAACGGTATTTGCATCCTTGAAAAATATATTTAAATGTTATAGTTGTGTAAACACACTTCATTTATTTTTAAATGAATATTTTTAAATATTCATCAGGGATGTAAATATTGGCAGTTTGCCTGAGCTGAGGCTTGAGCCCTGAGGGTATTGAAGCAACAATTTGTTTTCTATTCCTGGAGTGGAGCTTTATGGGGCTCACTGCAAACACAACTACAACTACTAGGAACTATGAGTGAATGTGAACATAACCTTCATGTAAGGGATGATATTAAAATGGCATTGACAACGGCGTTATGATCGAACTGGTCGAGATTCCACGGATACCTCAATTGTCCTCAAGCATTGACACCAGTTTTTTTCATTTCGACTTAATAAAGAGAACCCTAGTTCAAAACTCTCCGATTCACTGGTGAAAGAAAATCATGTTAATACAAATGCAAAGTTACAAATAAGAGGGTTTTTTAAGACATCAAAGCATTGATTTCAAGTACTAAATATTTAATATTGTAACTGTTAATATGAGCTGTGATTCTAATCCTCCGTTGTTTGGTACAATTTTTCAACCTCCGTTGTAGTGCTACGAGCATCCTCAATTTCTGGACCTTCCTGGTTCACCTCCTCCAACTCAGCCTGAGAAATATCACCTTTTAATTATCTGATAGCCCAAAAGGAGATCAACATACGTAGTAGATTGATAGGTAAATATAAATAAAATAATTTGCAACTTGAACTATAATTTTTACAACCGATACTTCAATTACATGACAAACTAGCTCTTTCCTCCACAAATTTAAGTATGAAAGTAATATGTGAAGTGCAGACACATATTCATAAGAAGGTTTCATAAATTCTCAGCATCCAAATGTGGTAATTAAAAAGGCTGTAGTAAGATCACAGTGGCAGTTACTCGAGCCATTAACTATGAAAGCAAGCATACTAAAGATTAATGATATAATACCAGAGTCCCTTTCAGGTCAGCTAGTGCAGCCTCGAGACGCTTCCGGCAATCAGGAATCATCATCCTTGACTCAGCCAGCACATTTTCCTGCCCACACACATCAATTTCTTTGATAAATATTTAACACAAAAAGACTTGAATATGCAATGCGGTTCAATTCTTTCACATAAACTAACAATGAAAATGCCTATAAAATAATAATAATAATAATAATAATAATAATAATGACAATGATTATAAAGAACTAATTAAACTTTGATATCATCAAACTAGCACTGGCCAAGTAAGGCACAAATTAGTTCAAATGTTACGCCATATGCATTACTTGAAGTAACAGCCATATGCATAGTTCAACTTCAAGCTCAACCTAAAGCATATGAGAAACAACAGATATTGAATAAAATGGACCAACATGGTTTCTCCACATCCAGAACCATAAAACTCAATTCTAACTATTTTGGCATTAAAACCTGTCTCCTCAAATCTCATTTTTGAGTTCATTATTATCCAAAACCTTGTAACAGCTATACAATACAAATAAATCAGCCCGTCTAATTTCTAATCTTGAACATATCCCAATCACATATTTTGCACACAGGTTCAAGAATCTGTATCTTTTTTTTTTAACTTTGTGTTACTTTTTCATGTAACTTCAAATTTCAGAAACAATAAAAATAACTATCAAGTTTCAAGTTTAAGTGTTTAACATAAAGCATAAAGAGCAGGGTCAAACTTAAAAAATGTGAAGGAACCCAAAAAAGGTTTATGAGAACAAGACAGAATAAGAAAGTGATGATAATATTATGAAAATTGAGCAAGATTTAAAAAACTACAAATTTCAGTGACATCTAATCACTTACAAGGAATAACACATGCATTTCCCAAATCTTTATAAAGTAAAGTATCATAACAAATAACATAGATTACAAACCATAAAACAAGAAAATTTCAATATTACAATCACCCAACAACCCAAACTACCAGGAAAAGATATATAAAAACTCAATTTCTCTCAACCACGAACAACATAAATCATCTCAGTTCCCTTAAAAAGTCTGAAGGCGAATGTTGAATAAAGAAATATGTTCCCACAAGGAATATCAAATTCCCACAAAATCTTCACAGACATTATTTATAACAAGAAAAAAACAGTTTTTATGATCATCAAATAAACAACTTTTACTCAACGAAATCGAAATAACAATAAAAATAACAGTGTGTAGATATGAATGGATAATAAAAGATACCTGCTGCTTGAGGTCATAAGGATCAGCTCCTTTGTCCTTCATATCAACAGTTTTAGCAGCTTCTCTCTCAACTTCTTTCTCGTAGGAATGCATTTCCTTTACCAAGCGTTTGCATGTACTTGTCTTGATTTTTAGGTTCCTAACTGTTGCCATCGTAGCCTGTTAACAAAAACCCACCATGAAAAAACAATTCAATTTTCATTTCCCTTCTATTACGGTTAGGGTTTTCATTTGTACAAAATTTCATGAAGATGATTAAAGATTCGAAATGAGAAAGAGAGAGAGAATACCTTCTGATGAGATCAACGATGTGGGTGGAGATAGCTCAGATTTTAGTGAAGGATCAGTTCAATTTACACTTTACAGAGAGGAGTAGTCGAGTAGAGGACACCCAAAAAATTTAAAAAAGGACCAAAGCCCCTTTCAACAGTTTTTCTCTTTGGTTTAAAAGAAAAGGAGAATTGTATTGTAACCCCTGCTATGTTTCTTAATTACACTTGTGTGGAGAGAATTTGTTTTACGATTATAATATCATTATTTTTTATCAATTTTTTTTAAAAGCATTAATTTAGAGGGGATATTAATTTGATAGGTTTAACCTTATAAAGTATTATTTTATCTTAGAAAACGTGTGGAAGTCAGTTTTCTTGTTTAGAGAAAGTTTCTTTTTGGGATTATTTATTTAGTCGGCTTTCTTCTTCATGGAATTTTTTTTTTTTTCTTAGGATTCCTAATCACAATTGCATTGCTCATGGCAAATCGAATGTTTTTCTTCTCCTTGACACTTGCGCTGCCCATATACCACTTACAAAGCTACCTAATCACATCCAACTCACAGAGCACTATCTGCCACCAAATTTGACATCAAATCTACAACCATGTGATATCGGAATAATTCGAAACTTCAAGGCATATTATCGTCATCACTTTAATCGTATGCTGCTTGAATGTTTGGAATCCAACACATATGATCCAAAAAAGATTGATATTTTAGAAGTCATTCGTATGGCTGTTGCAGCATGGACATTTGATGTTAAGCCCAAGACTATCACTAATTGTTTTCTTCATTGCAAAATTCGTATAGTTCATGGAAAACCGAAGGAGTCATTGAGGATAGTGGTGCTATGAGTGAATTAGAACAACCAATTCAAAAGCTTCCACTATAACAATCATATGGATGTCAATCATCTACTTAAAGTTCATTTGAAGAGCTTCTTTAAATAGGTTTTTTGAAGTAGACATTCTATGAGTAAAGCTTTTAGTGGGAAGATATTGGTCATTTGGTTATCAATTAGAAAAAGCTTTTTTAAATGGTAGGATTACCAAAATATTAAAAAAATATTTTAAATAATAGGTTTATATTAAACATTTTAGTGTTATTAAAAAAGCACAAAAAGATCTTGGAAAAGCCTAAAATTTGAGCTTCTCCAACTAGACGTAAAACATATTTTTTAATCATTCAAAAGTTCTACTGGGTGACAACCAAACGATATAATTTTTTTTAAAAAAAGAGTTTTTTTAATTAAATAAGCTCTTTTAGCCAATAGAGAAGCTCTTCCAAATGGGCACTTAACCATCCAACGGAAGAAGAAATGTGTTACACTCCAACTAAAGAGGATATCATCAATAATATCATAAAACAGAATAATGATGGTGTGGTTGAGATAGATGACGACGACGATGATGGTCATGAGATACCTAAAATCTCTACAAGTAAGGCTGTTGAAAGGCTACATTTAATTGAAACATTTTGGTTATAATAAGAAGGTAATAACAATAACTTCTTAAGGACAATTCAAAAGATTAATAAAATGTCAAAAATATCAAAAATGGGTGCCATAGTGCAAACTAGTATATTGAAGAACTTTTCTAATTCTTGAATAATATGTAATATATTTTATATTTTTATGAAATTATTAATTTATGTGACAGTTGGGATTGAAATTTTACACTAGGTTTCAAAAAGAAATTATTAAATATTACAATTGAGTGGTTTAATAATTTTTCAGTCAGGATCAGAATTTTTATTAATTTAAAGAGGAGATTAATTAATTTACAGGGGTTTTATTGTATGATTTGAGTGTTGATGATTAAAAAAATATTTTAATAATTTACAAAATATCTATAAATTTTTAAGGTGAAACCAATGTATTCCAAGAATATCAAGATATTTTTTAGATATTTCGAACAGGTATGAATATTCCGTAGGATATTTGATATTTGTCTATTTCAATATCAATAGTGATTTCGGTGCATCTTTCAATATTCAATTCCCCTGTTTGTGTAGAAAAAATGATTTCTTCCTATCCAGCTGCAATTAGATCAAACCTCAAGCGGTGTAAGTGCAATTCTCCCCAATTTTAAAGTGGTGGATGGGAGGAGAATTGCTGCCGTCCTCCAACAAAATCAATACTTTGTGGCAGTTCAATTGACTACAACAGAGCTGCCCAGGGACCAAGCAACCACCACCACCAGTCAAAACTTACAATGTGTTTGTTTGGAGGGAAACAAGCAACCACCACCACCAGTCAAAACTTACACTGTGTTTGTTTGGAGGGAAATATGAATGGACGGAGAGGGTTGGAGGGAGAGGAGAAGAGAGGGAGAGAAAATCACTTGTTTTGTTGGAGAGAAAAGTAGAGGGAGAGGAGGAGAGGAGGGAGTGCTTCTCCCTCTGGGTTGACAAAATTGATTCCCCCCAATTTGGGCCGATTCAAGGAAGGAAGAAGAGTAATGGGAGTGCAAGGGCAAAAAAGCCTTCCCATTTTATACTACCCTCCAAATTTTTAAAGGTCAATATTATAATTTAATAAATTAAATATCAATCCATCAATCCAACTCACTTTTCAATACCAAACATAAATGATTGATATTATCCTCTCCATCTCTCCTAATTCATTCATCTATCATACTCTCCCTCCCTCCTACCAAACATAGCCTAAAAGAGAACCAATCAACCCAACCCCTAGCTACAAGCCAACACACCACGACCAATGAAGACTGAAGTTGTAAAATCATGAAATCAAAATAGGAAGAGAGAACTGCTTCAAAAAATATAGCAAGAGAGAAGATAATAAGAAGGTGAGAGAGAAGGAAAGTGAGAAAATGCTCGCACAGCCATCCTAGTACTAGCTTCCTCCCAACAAACCACCTTCCGATTTTTGATTTTTTTTCAAAAAAGTTTCTATTGATATTTCATCATATCACTGTAAAACCTACAACAGATCTCTCAGGTACATGAAGTTATAACTTAAAAGTTTAAAGCACACTGAAATTCATTCATTTGAAGAGGCTGATCTGATGATGATATTCAAGAATGTTTTCTTTCCCATTTCCCTTCACGTCTACTACCCTCTCTTTCTCTCCGCTCCATTGCTTGTCTAGACTTGCTCCCTCTAGATCCATGCCTTTGACCAGACCCATACCCGCTAGACTGCCCGTCAAACGCTGACACCGATTCAGGATCCCCAATGCTACCCGTGTCCCCCGAGTCCTTGCTTCCCTCGAAATTTTCTTCATAACTGCTACCACACTCATCTGAACGATCGCGGGATTGTAGAATGGTTGGCAGCTGACCTGAAAATGACCGAGACCCAGACAGAACAATGGTTGGCCCGGCAGCTATACTATTAGAAATCTCAGGCTGTAAGCTGCCACTACTTGTCCTCCCAGTTCCTTCAGTACCGGATCTTCCATTTTCCCTCTCACGATACCTGTCCCGTGCCCGACTGCAAATGAAAATGTCAAAGACATCCCAATTCATAATTATGTGCAGGAAACAATTAGTAGGATACAGAAATGTGTACCACCAAAGATGTTTTTATTAACAAGCAAGACCTAGGAGTGCTTTTTGGCTCATCTATCACATTTTTTTGTAGATCATATGTAAGAAATCAATTGAATAACTAACCTGATGAAAACTTCCAAAAATAAATAAAATTTGAGGAATGTTATATAAGAATCCATACCTACTATTAGCAGAGGATGAATATTCACGTCGTGAGGATCGAAGTCCAGATTCTGCCTGCTCTAGTTCACGCTGGAGTTCTCTCTACAAGTAAATTTAAGAAAAGAAACAAGGTTTATGGGATTAATACTTCTGGCTTAAGATACAGAGGACTTGCATTTAGTTGTTGTTCTGCCCTATCAACACCTTTCGGATATTGAGGAGACAAAAAGAAACAATCGAAGAAGTTCTAAATGATATGACATCTAGGCTGCTGACAGAACTTTGAACAGAAGAAACTACTCAGAACACCATGTGCAAATTGAGATCCAAAGATTGCCCAGCAATATAAATGATAATCACTACCTCATTTTCTATTAGATAGGATACATGACAACAAAAATTAAAATAGGAAATCAATAAAATAAGTTGATAATTTTAACAAGAAAATACCAATTAATAAGAACTGCTAATTTTAAACTAAATAAATAATATGCATTAATATGAGAGAAGTGCTTGTAACAGTTTGAAAAGTTAAAAAGAAAGAAATAATCCTCAAACCGTTGAGGGTCAATCTATTTCAACAGCATACTCATCCCAGTTACCTGTGCAACATCCACTTACATATCCTGCAAGCTTGACATTTTAAGAGTAACATTTAGATGGAACAAACGAATGCACCCAAGATTATTAGATCCTTTGGTATACTTATGACTTGAAAAATTAAATGAAGAGAAAAAAAATAAGTTAAAAAATAAAAACATTCACAGCAGCACTAAAACTTTCACCAGAAGCACATCATGATATTGTGTCAACCTGATCCTAGCCAATATTAGCAATAAATTCCCTTTATGTGAAAAATGAAAAAAATAATAATAAAAAAAAAAAATAATAAAAGGGTATCTAAAGAAGCAAATTTTTGAAGGATTTGAAAATATGGGATCTGAAGATTTAAGAAGGGTTCTTGCCTGTGTTTGCCTCTCCTTCTCCATATCAAGATTGTGACGCAGCTCCCTCGATTTTGCACGCTCAAGTTCCAGCAACCGCTGTCTCTCAATCTCCTTTTCTATCTCAGCAGTCCTCTCCCTGGTCCGTAAAACCTTATCAAGTCCTCCCCCAATATTCAACATTCACTTCATACAGATTGCAGCTAATAACACGGTATATACCTATCAAGTTCTTGCAGAAGCTCAGCTTCTTTTAAAGCTGCCTCTTCTAGATATTTTTGACGGGCACGTCTCATTAGCATTTTCTTTTGCCTGCAGGTAACTATTTCTTCTCGGAGTTTCAACTTCTCTCTGATAACAATGAAAGATTTGTAAATTAAAAATTTATTAACAGCTTAAGTTTATCCATTATGTTAACAAAGAAGCAATGTTTTAAAATACGTTTTTAGTATTGAGGCGTTTTCTTTTAATGTGGCGAGACGTAAGCCTCATAAAGGATAGTTAAAACACACACACACATATATATATATATATATATAAAGCACATAAAATTTCATAAATCAACCAATAATGTCACATTTATAATCATTAACAACCTATTTTATTCTATAAATATTAAGTTATAAAGCTAAATGTACGGTTTAGAACTTTACAAACAATCAATAATACGGCATAATTCATAAAATAATTAACATGCAATTATCATACTAACAACAAAAATGTTCAAATTAGTTTCTAGGCTATAGCTATCCCAAACTCAAACAAAACCAACTTCATAACATTATCAATGTATCTTCATATTGGGTTGTGAAGATTGAATTAGTTTTGTTGCACTACGTTGATGCACTCTGAGGTCCGGCTGAAAAAACCTCCCAAATTGGCCATTACATTTCTGAAAATCCCAAAAAAAAGAATCCAAATTGAGGCGTACGCCTCATTACGCCTCAATGAGGCATAGTTGTGACGCCTCACAACATTGAGGCGTAAGCCTCAATAACGAGTAGTGAGGCTTATTAATTTTATGAAAAACGTATTTAAAAACAATGCAAAGAAGATAAGCACATAATTTTAGTTTCATTATAAGATCTGAAACTACTAAAATGAAGTGCTAGTCAATAAAATAAAAGAAAATTGTCTGAATTAAAAATTGAGCAAACATCACAGCAAGATAAATTATTAATTGATTGCATGAAGAAAGGTCAACAATTCCAATTTTTTTTCATTTATCAGGGGCAGTATAATTTAAAAAGAAAAGAAAAGAAAAGAAAAGAAATTCCATACAGAGAGCAGATGCTATCCTTGATTTGCTGAAGACGCTTATCATCCTTCACAAAAGCTGGACAATATAAATATGCTCAATAAGGTAAAAAAAGAAAAAGAGAAGAAAGGATAACAGTAAAATTCCAAGTGTTATGAGCAGCTAATCTTTTGACTATGACTACATACTACACTGGTTACAGAATATATTACCGGCTGGAGTAGAAAACTGATGCCTTTCCATGGAATCTTTTGATGATTCCGGTGTTGCATATTCCTTTTGGATAATGTCCAATTCCAATTCTGCTTCCTCTAGTTCCTACAGCATTAAGATAAATGTAAGTTATTATGCTGATTTCTAGAGATTATAGTTTCTAATTTTATTCTCCTTTATTGTAGCTTTATTGTCTTTCCTATTTTGTTTCCTTATTAGTGGGATGTGATTCCTTGCATAGTCCTTGATTGCTTGTATATATATATGTTAGTATACTGATCAATAAGATTAAGGCAATCAAGCCTAGTTCTACATGGTATCAGAGCACTCTTTGAACCCAAGCAAACCCTAATTTTCTTGCTGCTCTTTCCGGCAGCAAAACACCAAACTATTTTTTTTCTTTCTATTCTACTGCTCTTTCCAGCAGTAAACCATCCTAAAACCACTCCAAAAATTAGTCATGTCAAACGACTCTAAAGAGGCTGTCTCCGCTTTATATTTTCCCAAAACAGACAGCAAACGGGTGTTAGGAACCATCCTCCACTATAGCAACTGGATCCTTGGTTCACTCAGGTAATTTTCTACTAGCCATGAATGCAAAACAAGTGTCTAGTCAAACTTGGGTAGTTGATTCCGGTGCCTCAGACCATATGACTGGTGATTCCAGTGTATTTAAGACATTCTCACCCTGTGTTGATAATCTGAATGTTCGTATAGCGGATGGAACACTATCGAAGGTGACTGGAATTGGTTCAGTGGCTGTCACTAAGGATTTGGTCCTGAAATCAGTTTTGTTTGTTCCTAAATTAAATTGTAATTTGCTGTTTGTAAGTAAGCTGACCCAAGAACAACAATGTACTACTAATTTTTCTCCTTATGCATGTATTTTTCAGGACTTGGATTCAAGGAGGACGATTGGCAGTGTTAAAGCCTTGTCTGGACTTTACTTTCTCAAAGCAGAATCCTACGTGAAAAAGCAATTAGATCCAGCAGCATCTGGGGCTGGTTGTGTGGTGTTTTCTAGCTATCAAAGTCTCTTGTCTAGGTCTAGTGATGATAGGCAGGTTATGATCCGGCATTATCGCTTAGGTCACTTGAATTTTTCCTATTTGTCCAAAATGTTTCCCTTATTATTCAAAAACAAAAACCCCAATCTGTGGTTAGTCTAGGAGTCAAGTTAGGTCGAATAATGAGAGTACTGTAATGTTGTGGCACTATTGTTTAGGTCACATGTACCTTGGAAAATTATTTCCAGATTTATTTAATAAAAAAAAATCCTAACCAGTTTCATTGTGAAATATGTCAATATTCAAAACATGCTCGTCAAAATTTTCCACAACATGCATACAAATTATCCTATCCATTTCACCTAATTCATAGTGATGTGTGGGGCCCTTCTAGGGTAAACAATATCTCAGGTGCTAGATGGTTCGTATCGTTTATTGATGACCATACTAGAACAACCTGGATATACCTCATAAAGGAGAAATCTAAAGTGGGACAAATTTTCCAAAATTTGTATAAAATGATCAAAAATCAATTTCAGACTAGGATTCAAGTCCTTAGAACTGATAATGGTAAAGAATATTTTAATTCAATTTTGGGAAATTACTTGTTAGATGAAGGGATTGTCCACCAAAGCACCTGTGTCGACACTCCTCAACAGAATGAAGTGTCTGAAAGGAAAAATAGGCACTTGTTAAAGGTGGCCAGGTCTGTGATGTTGGCTATGAATGTGTCTAACCATTTTTGGGGAGAGGCTGTTCTAACAGCCACCTATCTTATAAACAGACAACATCTAGAGTCCTAAATTTCCAAACTCCTTACCAAATGTTACTCCAGGTCCATCCGCATAATCAGCTCCTCTCTAAAATCCCACCTAGAGTTTTTGGGTGTTCTGTTTTTGTCCACATTCATCATCAAAATCGTAGCAAATTTGACCCTAGGTCCACCAAGTGTATATTCATAGGATATTCACCTACAAAAAGAGGTTATAAGTGCTACTGTCCTAAATAAAGGAAAATTTATGTGTCCATGGATGTCACTTTTCTAGAGACACAGCTATGGTTTCATAAAACAAAAATTCAGGGGGAGCATGAGGAAGGAGTAGAATTTCAGTTTTTGAGTCCTAATGGAAGTGAGTCAAGTGAGTCTCATCAGTTTTTAAGTCCTAATGGAAGTGAGTCTCATCAGTTTTTGAGTCCTAGTGGAAGTGAGTCTCATCAGTTTTTTAGTTCCAATGAAAGTGATATTCACCCTGATCTAGAGTCTAAGACTGATCCTCAAATTCAAATTCAAACTAGAAAAAGTACAGATAAAATTGAAGAGAGTTCAGATAGAATTCAATCTGATACTATTCAAATTCAAAGAAGTCCAGATAGGGTCCAAACACCTGATTTGTCTGCTCAAAAAAATCCTGTTTCAAATTCAAATCATCCTATTAGTGTCATAGAGTGTGATAAAACTCCCAACTACATTGTGTATTCCCGGAAAAAGACAACTCAAAGGAATATAAAGTCTCAAGAATTTATTCAGCAAGGTCAAGATTCCAAACTGGATTCGGCAGTCCAAAACACTGAAATAGAGGCAGAGACAGTGAATGATGATATGGAATCCACCAGCTATCAGCCTGAATCTAGTGACCTAAATCAGCTGATTGCTTTGAGAAAAGGGGTAAGAGAATGTCGAAACAGACCCTTGTATCCTATAAACAACTTCATCTCATATGAGAGATTGTCTCCTAGCTTCCGCAAATTTGCTCGAATTCTCTCTAAGGCGTTTCTCAATGGGAACTTGGAGGAAGGGGTCTATATGGAGGTTCCTCCTGGTATAGAATCCTATTTCAACACCAACAAGGTTTGTAACCTCAAGAAGTCCCTATATGGACTCAAACAGTCCCCACGGGCTTGGTTGAGAGATTCACAAAGGCTGTTAAAAGGTATGAATATCAACAATGTAAAGCAGATCATACCTTGTTTGTCAAGCACACTACAGGAGGTAAAATTAATATTTTAATAGTTTATGTGGATGATATTATCATCACAGGGAATCACGAGGAAGAAATTCAGAAGTTGAAGACTTTTCTAGCCAGGGAAGACTCAAGTACTTCCTAGGTATGGAAGTAGCAAGATCAAAGGCTGGAATTTCGATTTCACAGCGAAATACATATTGGATCTCTTGAAGGAGACCGGGATGATGAGTTGCAGACCTGCTGATACACCAATGGACTGCACAAGTAAGTTTGAGGCTATCAAAGACAGTCCACCAGTGGAAAAAGGAAGGTATCAACGGTTGGTAGGGAAATTAATCTATCTTTCCCATACTAGACCTGATATAGGGTTCCCAGAAAGCTATGTCAGCCAATTCATGAACAGTCCAAATGAAGAGCATTTGAATGCAGCGTACCGCATACTAAGATATCTGAAGATGACAGCTAGTAAGGGCTTGTATTTCAAAAAGAATACAAGCAGAGAGATTAAAATTTTCAATGATGCTGATTGGGCAGGGTCAGTTAGTGACAGGAGGTCTACATCCAGATATTGCTCGCATGTTTGGGGAAATTTGGTCACATGGCGAAGCAAGAAACAGTCAGTGGTATCCCGTAGTAGTGCAGAAGCAGAATTCAGGGCAATGGCCCATGGAATTTGTGAGGGAATCTGGTTGAAGAGACTACTGACAGAACTTAAGGTTCCCATGGAAACTGCTATAGAATTAAGATGTGACAACCAAGCAACTATAAGTATAGCTAAGAATCCTGTACATCGTGACAGGACCAAACATGTGGAAATCGACCGACATTTCATTAAAGAGAAAATTGAAGAAAGAGTTATCAACTTGGTCTATACCCCTACGTCAGTTCAAACAGTTGATATTCTAACCAAAGCTCTACCTAGAGTGAGGTTTGAAGAGTTGAGATCCAACCTAGGCATGTTAAACATTTACAGCCCAGCTTGAGGTGGGGTGTTGGAGTTTGTTAACAGAATTGTTTTCTGTTTTGATTAGATAGTTTAAAATAAAGGAGGGTTAAGTAGATTGTTACTTAATTCTTATCTTTAGAATAGGTTCTGGTTTTTATCTTTCAGTTTAAACTTTAAACTAGTTTAATCTCCTAGTTTCAAGGTAGGTTGGTACCTACTGTATCTATATATATTGTGCATCATGTTTCAGTTGAAGTTAGGTGAAATAAAACTAAGTTTCTCTTCAGGATCCTAAATCTGTTAAGGGAATATTTATTGGATACTCTCCTCTTCAGAAGGGATACAAGTGCTACAGCCTAGAGACTAGAAAAATTTACAATTCAATGGATGTTACGTTTTTTAAAAACAAGCTGTTATTTTTCAAAACCGATATTCGGGGGGGACACAAAATCAAGACATTAAATAACTGTTTTGGGATACAAAACCTGATCAAATTATTTCTTGTCCTAGTCAAATTGGCCCTCTCCATGATAATAGGAATCTCAATCCTAGTCAATCTCTCAATCCAAATCAATCTGGTCAATCTCCTAAAAATCAGCCACAAGATTTTCAATCCTCTCTTAGAAATCAGACCTCAATCAGTCCCTAGGAATCTACTACCACATCTTGTTACCAATTTTCCAATAAACCAGCTGCCAGAAATCAGCCTTGAATCTTCTAGGAATCAGCCCAGTCAGCCTACCAGTCAGCAGCCTCTAAAAACTCAAATAGAGTCTAGTCGGTCTACTAATCCACCTCACGTGCAAAAAGACCTGATTGTCTATCACAAAAGAAGAAATATGCGAGAAACAAGAAATCAGACAGATTTTAGCTCTATCCAAGAGTCTGAACTGAATTCTATAGTCCTAGAAACTGACTCATATGAAACAGAAAAAGAAACTGTATAAGAAAGAGTTCAAGATCAGCCTATTGCCGTGCGAAAAGGATACCGAGAATGCAGGGATTGTCTGTTGTATCCCTTAAGCATCAACTATGTTTGGTTTGATGGAAATGAAAGGAAAGGAAATGATAGCGAGGAAAGGAAAGGAAAGGAAAGGAAAGGAAATGATAGTGAGGAAAGGAAAGGAAAGGAAATGAAAGGATAGTAATTTTAATGATTGTTGTTTGGATAGTTATGGGTGGAAAGGAAAGGAAAGGAAAGGATAATGGTTTTATTTTATTTACGAAAATATCATTATTTTAACAATATATAGGGTTATTTTTGGGATTTTGAAAAATTTATTAATGGTGGAATTGCTTTCCTTTCCTTTCCTTCCATTTCCTCCCAAATTTGGATGGAAACCAAAGTGTTTAAAATATAAAGTCCTTTCCAAACATAGTGTTAAGCAATTATGTTTCATACGAAAGACTCTCACCTCAGTTCCTAGCATTTGTTACTAGACTTGTTGATATTTCAAATCCAAATAATATTCAAGAGGCTCTAAAAAAGACCCGAATGGAAGAAAGCAGTTACGATTGAAGTTCAAGCCTTGGAGAAGAATGGGACCTAGTAACTAACGGAATTGCCAAAAGGAATGAATCCTGTGGGATGCAAGTGGGTGTTTACAGTCAAAACAAGAGCTGATGGAAGTTGAAAGACTCAAGGCAAGGTTGGTGGCAAAAAAGTTTACACAGTCATTTGGAATTGACTATCAGGAGACTTTCGCACCTGTGGCAAAATTGAACACTATTCGGGTCTTACTATCTCTAGCTGCTAATCTCGACTGGCCCTTGCATCAACTGGACGTGAAAAACGCTTTCCTGAATGGGGATTTGACATAAGAGGTTTATATGGAGGTATCACCTGGACTAGAGACAGCTGCTACTGTTAATAAAGTATGCAGACTCAAGAAATCACTCTACGGCCTCAAACAGTCCCCTAGGGTCTAGTTTGAGAGATTCACTTGCGTGTTGAAGAAACATGGGTATTCCAATGTCAATCGGATCACACCATGTTCATCAAATACTCTCAGAAAGGGTAGCGAGCAATTTTGATCTTCTATGTAGACGATATCATCTTAACATGAGATTTTCTTGATGAAATACCAAGAATACAGGGCTGGTTAGCTAAGGAATTCGACATCAAGGACCTAGGACATCTCAGGTACTTTCTTGGTATGGTATTATGATTTCACAGCAAAAATATGTGTTGGACCTATTGCATGAAACAGGAATGCTCGACTGTAAGCCGGCTGAAACTTCTATGGATACAAACATGAAATTTGGAGCTGACACAAGGAGTGCACTGGTAGACAAAGGAAGATACCAACGGCTGGTGGGAAAGCTCATTTATCTCTCACACACTTGGCCGGACATCGCTTTTCCAGTAAGTGCATTAAGTCAATTCATGAACAATCCTCCTAAGGAACACATGATAGCTGTACAGAGAATCCTACAGTACCTGAAATTCACACCTGGAAAAGGACTATTTTTTGCAAAAACAGCAAACAGGGAAGTAACTCTATACTCGGATGCTGACTGGGCAGGATCTATCATAGATAAGAGGTCTACATCTGGGTATTGTATGATTGTTTAGGGGAATTTAACCACATGGCGAAGCAAAAAACAATGGATTATGGCTAGGAGCAATGCTGAAGCAGAATTTCGTGCTATGGCACATGGAATATGGGAGGGGCTTTGGATCAAAAGAGTTCTAACCGAACTTAGGGTGCCTATGAAGAAGCCTATAAACATGTTTTGTGATAATCAAGCTACAATAAGCATTGCTAAGAATCCGGTTCATCATGATCGAACCAAACACATTGAAATAGACCGACATTTTATTAAAGAGAAGTTGGAAACTGAAATTCTAAAGTTGTCCTACATTCCAACTGACCAGCAAGCAGCAGACATATTAACTAAGGCACTACCTCGGAACAGTTTTGAAGAGTTAAGTGTCAAGCTGGGATTAATCGACATCTACGACCCAGCTTCCGGGGGGGTGGTGTTAGTTATTATGCTGATTTCTAGAGATTATAGTTTCTAATTTTATTCTCCTTTATTGTAGCTTTACTGTCTTTCCTATTTTGTTTCCTAATTAGTGGGATGTGATTTCCTAGATTAGTGGGATGTGATTTCCTAGATTAGTGGGATGTGATTCCTTGCATAGTCCTTGACTGCTTGTATATATATGTTAGTATACAGATCAATAAGATTAAGGCAATCAAGCCTATTTGTACAATAAATAATTTTTTTCTACAAGGTCAAAAATACCAAACAGCATCAGCAGTGGTCACCCATGCTTACCATAGCCTCCTGATCAATTTTGTTTGAGAAGAGATCAAAGTAGGACTGAACAGAAGTTAGATTGGCAAGGACCTGTTACAAAATACTTTATTAATAATTAGGACCAAAATATTGTGAAAACGGAAATAAAACTTGTTATTATTGACACAAAATGGAGAGAAAAAGGTATGTTGATAATGAATATAACAAAATGGATGACCAAAAGTGGAAGAATCATTAGAAACAATAAACCAAAAATAATAAATAAAATTTGTTGTAATGCCTTTCACGTTTATATTCATACATTATTTTTTAGAATATAGAAGTATCATTGTCTTGTTTCCCTTCTTTTCTTCTCCCTGCATTAGAATTTGTAGAATATGGGACCGAAAAGGGAAAGGTAGCCTTGATACAAAGTTAAGTTCCAAGAATAACTGATGTACGAAGAGCAGAAAAACTCTACATGTTCTGATAGCAAAACCAGTTTCCAGGGAATGGCTTAATTGGTATAATGATATTCTAGAGTCAGACCTGTTTTGAATGGCTTAATTGGTATAATGTGTCCTACAAAAGCTATATTAAAGAGTGTAAAATTGCAAAAATGGACCACAAGATGAGACTGAAGAGAAACAGAGGAGCATAATTAAATGATAACATTAGAGTACAAGTCCGTGGTTGGACACAGGGAATACCAGTCTTTAGTCCAAGTTGGTCAATCATAATTCAAATTTTTCCAAGACTATCCGTCTATCCCCAAAACATCATTAAATATTTAAGCAACATAATTTGGAGAACAGAGGTTATGACACATCTTTTGGAAACTCAACTACTACGTGAGCTTAGAATATTTCTCACCTGAAGAATCGATTCACGTGTAGTCCCAAAATCCGGGTCAACTTGTTTTGAAAAACTTGACGAGAGCACTTCTTTCAAGACCTTATCAAAAAAAGTGTGGTTTAGCATTGAAATACTAGCCATTCTTCAAGGTTTTAAAGAGATTTTTACATATCATATTGTAGCCGGAAAATGTACATTTAGAACATTGTCTGCCACCACATACCTCTTTGGCTTCATCTCCTTCATTTCTCAACCTACACAACACTTGGCAAGCCTTTTTCTCCAGAACCCCAAGCCTGCCTGCTACAGAGGGTAAAAAGATTAAAATGGGGGCAAAAAAAAAAGAGTAAAGTATACCCTCAACATTTCCTAAAATTCTATTTCGCCATATTCAACAACAAAGGACTGTACCAGTTTTGGACAACCCTAAGGTCTCGATGTCTTTCCAAACACTTTGAGGAATCAATGAAATATCTTCAGCTGGAGAATATATGCAAGCACCAGCAATGAGGGCTAAAGAAAGTTGTAGCAACGGACCCTCACAGGAGGGATTTGCAAGTTTCCCAAAACCATTAAGAACAGTATCTGCTGCCACTAGAAAAGATTGTAACTTGTGTCGTTCAGCAAAAGGGATATAATCTACAAGAAGTGCCATAGCACAAGTCCTTAATGGCAATGAAAGATCTGATGATGCCAGCACAGCCACCCGATCCCATGTAGTTGAAACCAGAACCGAAAGTATAGGTTCAGAGACAGTAGAAACTAAGCTTGGTGAGACTAATTTATCACAAGAATAGCGTACCACTGTTCCTCCATTCATATCCTGACCTACCAATTTACCCAAGTGCTGAAGTGAAACAATGCGTTGCTCAGGTTCAGGATGAGAGAGCATTGTACAAAATAGATCAACCAGAGGAATCTCACATGAATTAAGGCTTTGAATGCCCCTTGAGAATAACATTGATAACAATTTATCAGTCTGAAGGCGCCAAACTAATTTTGGTGCACTACAAGAAAAGGTTTTGATTGCAGAACATATAGTATCAATGACATTATCAAGCTTAAAACAATGGGGCAGTCCGAGCAGACAATCAAGCATCAAAGATGCAACTTCCCAACAATTGTTTTCTTGTAGCTTCACAACAGTTTCAGCAAGTCCTTCCAGACCAAGTTTCCAATGAATCTCGAACTGATCAATTGATTTAAATGGGAAAGGATTTACAACGTCATCCTCTTCAACATTTTGAATTATTGGTGCAATTGAAGATAAGCATCGTGAGTACATAAAACACTGTGCAGATGTAATAGTAAGCTTCTTAGCCAGCTGATGATGAAGATTCCAACAGCGGTCAATAGCAGGATAAAGTTTCAGAATGAGACTCTCCAAGTCTTTAGCGAAGTCTTCAATTTCATCTGCAGATAAACAATAATTATTCTGATTTGAGATAACAGCATCGAAGTGGTCACCTTCTAGCTTGTCAGAAACCTTAGTTGGACAAGAGCTATCGAAAGAATCATTAAGAAACCATGACTCTGATTCTGTGCTATAGTCACAGTGTGTTCCAGGACTCGCATCGGAAGATTGGGACAAATGAAGAGGGATAAAACCAAAGACTCTTAAAGTCTGAACTAAAAAGCATTTGCAACTTTCCATAACCCTACAAAATGCACAGAGGTAATCATGAAATGAAGTAGTTGGCTCACAACCAGGGAAATCTGTCCACACAACTAAAGACTGCAAAATTTCTCTTCTACGTTGAAAGGAAAAATCAGCAAAGACGGAACCTAGAATAAAGATTGTCTGAGCTCTGCTAGATACTTTTTCTGCAGAAGGATCTTGACTTTCAATTCCCTTTCTAATATTATCGAAAAGCTCATCAAAGCATAATGATTCAAAATTGACACAAGAATCTCCAGCCAATAATTTTTCTTCATCGGAAACCTTACTCAATGAATATGAGATGATTGGCTTTAACAAATGCAATATGGAATCAAGAAATGACACGTCACAATATGAGGCCTTACAGAGAGACACCAGCACTTGCACCATCCTTGGTATCTCAGGAACCATTGCTTCCATGTGTTCAATAACAATGGCTTCAAGTACATAAAGAATGACTGCTTTGGCATTTCTTGCAACAAAACCTTTCAAATGATAAGACCTATTCTGGGCAACCATTTGATCTTTCTGAAGAAATGGCCATAAGCACAGATCAGAAAACCAGCATAAAATATCAGGCACAACACTAGGAGGAAGTGATCTCAATTGCAACCCAACAGCTTCCAAAATTGTTTCCCCAAAAGTTTCGAATTGCCTTTTCATGTTGGGGAAGAACCTACTGAGATCAGGGTAGATAACATGAAAAGATTGATCTGCATGTTGCTGGTTAGAAAATCCAGACCTTTTAGTCATCGAATCTTGTTTGACTCCTGATTGTTCGATCTTCAGATCTTCACGCTTTCGATCAACAACATTGTCCATTAATGCAAGCTCATCAGCAAATATAGATAACAAATGTGTCACCTGTGAGAGATCTGAAACAAGGAAAACACGATCCTTAATGAACTGTTTTGCATTACGAGATATTGCCATCCAACCAAGAAATCGAACAAGAGCGGAAGCACAGCTAGAAAATGTAGATATTTTCTGCATCCAGACAGAAGGAGGAATCAAGTTTCCATACCGAAGACCTTTATTAATATTGACCGAAAAGTCTGACACCTCATCACCTCCGGTTGACGCAATTACTAACATCTGCAGCAACTTCGAGCGCCGTTGTACCTCGTGTGTTTTTTCAGGAGTCAACTGCAGATTTCCATCTTTTAACTGATGGTGAAAAGATGATAGCATCCCATTAAGGTAAACACCTGATTCCAAAATGATATCGATCACAACTTCAGGAGCACAGTATAGCTTAGTGGCTGAGTGCAAGAAAAATACAAGACAGCGCATGAGAATTTCTTGCATAGAATGTTGCTCTCTTTGCAACCTCTGAATCAAAAAATTGCACAACAAAGCCTGATTTTGACGAACCAAGGTGACAGCGTCTGCAGCCTGCATATCATGGGGAGACAACCTTATGATTTGTTCGTCGAATCCTTCAGATGAGCATGGGTGATGCTCACCACCTGACAACGTTTTCCAATACTTCATGTCTAATTCTGCAGCCTTAAGCAGTAACTCTAGCACAATTTTGTCTCTCTTCTTTTCAAGATCAGCTATTGTTTCCAAATCACAATTATTATTTCTGGAAATCTTTCTCAGTTCCGAAATTCCATTACTTCTCATAACTTTAGCCTGGCTAATTTTCATCTGACTCAAAACATTTGGGCTGGCTCTAAATGATGTCATAAAAAATGGATTGACATAGCACTCAGCTGCCAAGAGTAAAGCATCTATAGCAGCATCATGACCTTCAGCAGAAAGCTCATGCTGTGAGCGCAGGTCTGAAGCCAAGCGCTGAAATTCAGATGCCCTAAGCTCACAGTCTCTAAAGTTTGAAAGTTGAATATAGTCTGCTTGCAGGTTGAAGTATTCAGCAGCAAAACTGGCATCTAATACCAAACCATTCTGATCATGGTTAGTAAGACTATTATCAAAGACATGATTCTGTTCCATGACAGAATCTTTACTGATGGTATTCAATATATTTTCACTAGGACTGCTAAAAAAATCTGTTAATCCTATATTCCGCAGTTCTGGAGGAGCAAAAAAGAGGCTGGCATCTTCATTAACATCCATTTTCACAGCTACCTCAAGTGTATCTGGCTTAACATCAGAGAATTCCTGGCTATTTGATTTCAAAGAAGATTCTTCCTCAAAAGTTTTAGACATTGATGAATTGCAAAGATCAATTTCAGGAGGTAACTGCATGTGAGGTTCCAAAATGGAGAGAAGTACACTGCACAAAATATGAATTTATTACTAAATAATAATAGAACATATTACTAATGGTAATTGAGTGTCTCATAAAACAAAGAGAGCTTTTAAATGTTTTTAAGAAAGGATGTGAAAGTTATTTATCGTGGTGTGATCTCTTACTCTTTCAATATTTATAATTTCACAACCATTGATATACCATAACAAGACAAGAGTTGAATTAAAATTGTTAAAACTTAAAACTAGAATAGGAAAGCATGGCTGTGCGCCTGTGCATCAGTTGTCTATTAGCTATACATTGGTTGTAATATTTATGTATTTTCCTTTTCTAGTCTTCCACTACACCTATATAAACCATGTAATTCTCTTCTAGTGATATAAACTTATCTTCTTCTAGTCTCTAATATATTCTTCTTCCTCTGATAATAATAATTAAATAGTACTTCATATAACTGTTATTTCTTCAAGATTGCAGACCACAGGAGGTAAGTACACATAAGATATTGGATGACTAATGTTCCACCAAAAAAAAAAAGTGATGGTATGAATCAGGAATATGATACCTAGGTGCAACAGATCCAAGCCTCCATTCAGACTCTAAAGAAGGAAGAACAGCTGACTTCTGTACTGCTGTACGGATAACATTGAGGGCAATCACACAAGTTTGTTTCTGCTTCTCAGTAAAAGTGAAAGATATATCACCAATTGCTATAATACTCTTTGATGTGTATATGGCAGGATCAAGGAAAGGCTCTAGCATCTCCAAAAGGAACAGAATATTGTGCTTCACTTCCTGAAAGGTACACAGATGAGATAATGTTATATAGTTATAATCAAACTTCTTACTAGGGCCATTTGGCTATAATTTTGTTAATAACTTCTAGACCCAAAAGCTTACATTATAAGGAAAAGGCCAAACAGTAATATTTAAACACTATACCACAACCTGTCATGTGCAATATCAATGAGATTGCCTAATGGGTCAGGCCCAAACACAAATATATAACGGATAGCAAGAATCACATGTCGGGACTTGAACCTAGACACTCCTAGTAAAACAAGGATTTGATACCAAGAAAATAACCTTGAAATCCAAAGTTTAAGCTATTAGGAAAAGAACTCAAAAACAATATTTAAGCACTCTTAACAAATTCTGGCAAATTGGAATTTGCAATACATAGCTCCTTGAGAGCTTCAACTGCTACTTTGAGAAACATGTGCATTACAGCCACTGAGATCCAAGTCTCTGAAAGGGATGGTGAAATACCTTATACTTCCCTAGTATATCATCCATGTGCCCCGATAAAGCCAACACAATGTATTTGAGGGCAGCAAAAGCACGAGCTACAGAACGGCAGGCACCCTGAAAAAAGTTCAAATAAGAATATGACCTTAAATAAATGAGATGGAGCAAATACTGCCAGAAATAAGTCATTTAATAGATGCACAAATAATATAAACATTACACTAATTGCCAATAGATCAGAATCCTTGATCACTTGAGAAAATCAGTGAACATCATGCAATTTAATTCAAGTATTAGTTATCTTATTAACAAAAATAGTAAGTTCTGCTCATCACATCAAAGTGAAGATGGGTTTCATTACATATATTGTAGTTTTTTTTTTTTTTTTTCAATATTGTAAAAAAAAAAAAAATAGTACGTAAAAAACAAGAAAAATTGCAGCAATGAACATAATAATTACAAAGAATCAATACAAAATATTCATATTCAAAAATCATGTCCACCTTTCCTAGGGAGCACCAAGGTCCAAGAAGTAACTTTTAAGGATAACTGTCTCAAGGAAATTTAGGAGGTCAACTAAAAAAAAAAAAAAAATAGTATGTAAATAACAAGAAAAATTGCAGCAATGAACATAATAATTACAAAGAATCAATACAAAATATTCATATTCAAAAATCATGTCCACCTTTCCTAGGGAGCACCAAGGTCCAAGAAGTAACTTTTAAGGATAACTGTCTCAAGGAAATTTAGGAGGTCAACTATTTATCTACACTTCAATTTTTATTTTGAAACAGTTGAATAGCATCTAAAAACCATTACCAGAATGCTCTTAGAAAGTTTTATAACAGACATCTGGCACAACACTAGAAAATACCAAACTAATCAATCAACAAGCTATAAACATGCCACTAGGTGAAGTTGATTCAAGACAAAAATCTATAGCCCCTTTCCACTAATCATTAACGGAAATAGAAATTTCATCCGTTGCAATGCCTTGAATAGAAGCATAGTTGGAATTATATGAATATTGTTTGTCACTCAGTTTTGAAGCTTGCCATGGAACAATAAGGAAAGGAAAGATAAAATCATCCATAATTACAGAAGCGAGACACAGAAAAAAGAACCCATTAGAATCTCAAATAGAAAAAGCTTCAGATTCATCCATTGGATTAAATGTTATACTTCATGGTAAATTCATATGAAAGATGAAAGTTTAGTTTCATATTGATGACTATATATTACTTCTTTTCATTTTAACAATTTGAGATTTTCTATTACATTGAACAAGGATAGAGAACTCTGCGTACACAACTGTTAAACACACCTGGATTGTGCCCAAAAGGTCCTCTACAAGTTCCACGATAAGATCAACCTGTATCATAATCAACGCCAAAACTCAAAAATCAAAAATGAAAACTACAAACAAAAATTGCACACCAGCAGAGCACCTCCAAACCACATTTTATAAAGCTTATATAACAATGATCTACCCATACCAACCTTTGCAACCACTTGAATGATCCAAGGCGCTAATACACCCGAACACAGGTCAATCAGAACACATGCAGCCTTGGCCTGGAGAAGAAAGTAAAAATAAAGCAATTGAGATAATTTTATGAAAACTGAAAGACATAATTAGATGTTAAGAGGGATATTTTTCCAGTAAAGAAAAAAGAAGGATATTTTATACTTCCTAAGATTGTATGTGACTGGTTGGCAATTTAAATCACTAACATATTTATTATAAAAGACATGTTTAAAGAAAAGGAAAATTCCAATTTGTGATTGGCATATAGAATGCTGACATACAATATAGTTTCTAAGTGTATTACATCAATTTCCATCCATAGACAATGAAAAACAAGTTATAATGACAGTGGGAAAATTAAGATGAGTGTGACAAACATGTGATGGTGAAAACGATGACAAATATCCAGCACATGCATGAAGAAGTGGTTGATACAGTGATGAAGATGTTGTCACCACAATCTGCAATTAAGAACCACCTAGGTGAGAAGAATAATAACATAAAAAAATAAAAAATAAAAAATAAAAAATAAAAAGGTGCATAAAAAATGGCAATCAAATGCAACCTGAGAGAGGGCTTGCTGCACAAAAGGTTGTTTCCATTGAGAAAAACTATCATCAACATGATCAGAAGAACCACTCATAGAAGGACGAAGTGCTATAAATATAAAACAGAAAAGCAAGCACACGTTAAATATATTAATTACACGAAAGCTCAAGAAATTAGGAAATTCTGGACATGACATTCTGAATATATGCATTTTACTACACAGTTGCAAAAAGAAATTAAATTTTTTTAAGAAAATTCAATATCTTGGTTTCTATTGAGTTGAGCAATTAGATAGAAAAGTATAACTGTGAACTTAGTCATATTAATCTTAGAATGATTGCTTATCCTCAAATCCTTCTAACAAACATGCATTCAGATTATCCTGAAAACGTAGTGCAACATCAAACACTCAACCTGGTAGCAATGCTTGTACAAGTGGTAATGCAGACCAAAATTCAGTACTGCTTTCTGCCAATTTGCTGCAAAGAAGAGGCTGTAAACATACAAAGTTTACATGTAAATAGATCAATCAAAAACTAAAAAGAAACAGGTATCACAAAAAGTAAAATATAATCTTCTACTGCAATCAACCTGAGACGCACAAGCATAGAGAACATGTAAAATCCCTTCTTCCACTGCTCCTATATCCAAGATGTTAACAATGCTATAGTCCCAAAGATCATCAGGTATTTGGAATTCTTCTCCAAACAAGTTCGAATAGTCAACAATAGGAACAGGGTTAAAGACTTCAGATTTTAATGTCTCGTCAAGGTCAGATGGGATTTCTCTGGAAGGCAATGATGCTTCTTGAACTTTAACAGGCTCTATGAGCTTTTGCAAAACTCTAGAAACCTGAAGTAATGAAATGAACAGAACCAGTTAAAATTTATCATCAAACAGTTGAAAATTAGACACCACCAAAGTACTGAAAGATGCATCACCATTCTGCAAATAGTTCCCAAGTCAGAATCTTTATATGCCTTTCGCAGCAGCATAAGGATTGCATCTGGACGAAATGCTATGGAACCTGATGTGGATGAGATAAAAGGTGACATGCCGCGTGATCTCCTAGGCTGCACATGGAAAAGGAGAAGTAACAAAGAGTCATACTTAGTAGCCAACATCTCCACAATTATACAATAATTTAATCTAGATTGCCCAATTTTCTAGTCCAAAGTTCATACCCAAATGATGTAATGAGTGACTTGTAATTACCATGTAGATCATACAATGATATGGTAAATGTTGTGTTAGTTACAGCCTAGGATATGGGAATACATCAAATCTCCAAAAACTAGGATAAATAGGATAATGATACAACAGGATACGTCAATTCAAATAATATATAATTGTATTTTAAAAATAATAATATATAAAAACATAATTCATTCAAAACATATGTCACATATAAGTTATAACATATTACAAAATCCAAATAAAACATAAAAAACTCATAAAACATATTCTTAATTCCTAATTAACTTCATTCATCATCATTCACATTCCCTTTAGTCTTTCCTTCTTTTCTTCCTCTTTCTTGTTTTTTTTTCTTTGAGAGCAGACGGCATAGATGAAGAAAGAAACCCTAGAATCTAGGTAATAAGGTATTCTTTAAACAAACTTCGACTTTCACCCCAAAACTTTTTAAAATTAAAAATTGACCCTGCGTTTTACAAAATTAATTGCAAAATTGCCCCAAACGTATCCTAGCCATATCCTTGCAGTACCCAAAAGTCAACATGGCCGCAAAGTCAACGGACACACCATTTGGCGTGTCCGACATGTATCCTCGTGTGTCCCACTTGTGTCAGACACGTGTCCATGTCAGACACTTGCACTTGCATTCTCAGACATCTGAAGCTTTCGTGCTTCTTAGGTTACAACTCACATGTCACATCATTTAGACATGAATTTTGGGCACTCTAGTATTACTCGTATTCAGTATACAATATGTGCATGTAAATTAAAAAAAAATGCATGTATAAGAAAATGGCAAATATAAAACTGTTTGAAACTGTTGAGTTAGTTATAAAAAGAGACCTAATAATATCCAAATCAAGGGACTTGTTCATTCAACCTGACACCAATATGTAAAAACAAACACTCACTTTGCACTTCTTCCCATTAACTGAAACACAAATTTAAAGTACTTGAATTCTTACTCATGAATGGGATATGGTTGAAAAAGAAACTGGAGAACGAAAAGTTGGTAACTAAATATATGACAGTAGAATCATTGAGCATAAATAACCAAACAAGCTCTTATAGCAAGTAAGGAAGAATTATGGATAACTCTATTGATAAGGAAAGAAAATACTAACACTAAGCCCATTTTAATGGAAGCAACTAAAGGTAAAAATTAAAATCTAAGTCATGTGGCATGGGAAAAATGAAAAAAAAAACAAAAACAAAAATAAAAACAGGAATATATCATATTCAAATCAGCATATATCTGGTGAAGCAGAGCACAGTGAAGAACGGAAACACAAGTGGGGAATGAGAATGTAGCTATGCATGCCAGTAAAAAGTAAAATACTATGTATGAAAAAGAAACAAGACACAAGTTAGATCCCCATATTACCTCAAAGTTAGAAGAAACAGTTAAGGCTGATGATGATAGACTGTTCCTAGAAACTTCACAATCAGAGACATTGCTGGAAGATCTGGCAGTTTCCCTATCAGTATCAATGTAATATTAACCATTAAGATCATTGCAATACAACTGCAAAAACAGTCTTATATGAAGAAGGAAATTAATGAAACTACCCCCACAAAACCTATAGGTACAAACTAAAACATATCTACTCTAAGACTAACTAAAACATTTTAAATAAGTTGAAACAAGCAATTTGGTCCACAAGTGTGGTAGTTAAATCACTAACAGCTCAACAGGATGGACCTTGATGGAGAATGAAAGGTAAGTCCGACATAACACGACTTTCCATCACAAGTGATTAGAATTATAATTTTCTATTACAATAAGTTCTCCAAAAAATCACAAGAGCAAGATTGCTGTTTTGCTATAAGTAGGAGGAGCTCAAGCAGTACAGTATTTTTTTTCTTTTAAAAAGATTTGATGTATCAAAGCACTACCGTAAGTGGTGTTACTTCTTACCTTATTTGGTAGCCAGGAAGATATTATAAAACTTCAATTTTTAAAAATTTTGATGCAAACAACCTCAATAGAAATTGAGTGAACATTAATGAATTATTCGATAAATTTGAAAGCCACAACAGCTGCAAAAATGGGAAGAAACTGTAATTGGATAATCACTCGACCCAAATGTTTAAGCTTATAGGTAAGACCAAACAATATCATTTAAGCAGTCTAACACACACCCTCAAGTGCAAGAACAATGAGCTTGCCATATGATCAAGCTTAAATACAAACACAAATTTAGATGCAGAACAATCACGTACAACTAATACAAAAATAATCACACGTGTGGGAGTCGAATTGAATCTAGGCAATCCCAATGAATCCAAGCCCCTATTATCATGTTAGGTCAACACCAAACCCAAAAACTTAAGTTTATAGGTAAGGGGCCAAACAATAGAGTTTAAGAACTTGAACATATAAAATGAGGGTTGTAATGGGTCGTTTGCTTTTTTGTCCGAAGACTGAACAATCATGAATTTTACTGAAAACTAAATAGTGACTGAAACCTGAATCTGAATGACATGTTCGTTTTTTATTTTTATCACCTCTGAATAGAATGTCAACTTGCTTGTTTTTTAAATATAAAATAGTTTTAAAACAAGTAATTTGGCATTTATACCCTTATTATTATTACTTATTATGTATTTTCATTTTATATGATACAAACAACTAAATAAAAATAATTTAACAAATCTTAAACCATTTTTATGTATGACTAAGATATGATAAATAAATTTTTTTTTTTTTAAATATGAAAAATAATGCTTTAGAAATGATTTTGATTTCAAAAAAAAAAAATTGAATTGAAGTTTGAACGATGGTGTTGAAAGTGATAATGTGATTAATGTTCTTTTTTAGATGTTTATCATAAGTAATAAGTTAAAAGAAATAAATTTGTATAATATAAAATTATGATAAAATTGGAAATATGTTATCATTAGTAGGATAATCTTGGAAGAAAATATATTAAATACAATTCAGTGATTTAGAATTAAATTAAAAGTCGGGATTTCTATTTTTTTTTTTTTTTTTTTTTAAAGTTGTTTGACCACTTAAAAAAACCAAGCAAAACAACTTAATAATTTCTATTTAGACCCATTAAGTTTTAAGTGCAAAAAACAAACCCCTAAGTGTGTGGGTTTGAGGATAATCATAATAAAACACAAAATAGAGTAACATATCAAGATGGTCATAAAAAAAAAATTATAGAATCCATAACCAGAAACGCATTTTTACATAGCTTATCCATGGCTTGAAGAAATTTCTTTGGGAGATCAACCAAAAACCTTCGTAGTGCTAGCTATAAAACAGTAAAATATACAGCTCGCATAAGCTGTAGGAAACACAGAAAACAAATAAATTGGCTGGCCAATTAATGGAAATGTTATAGATAAGCTCAATAAAAGGCAGAATGTACCAAAAATTTCTGTAAAATTCTCATCTGGCATCCAATGAAATTCTAAATTCGAATGCAAAAGCTTAGCCATTATAATATACGTGTCAGCTAATAACAAAAAGTCCATTATTACCGGAAGTTAATAGAGGGAACTAGGGAAGTAGCCAGCATAAGAGATACTGAAAAGTCAAAAGGATAAACCAACCTTTCCTTTACGACTTGAAGTATTGGGTAAAACGGACCAGAAAGCATAGCAAGAAAACGTAAAGTTGACTCAGCAGCATCTGAAAAGCCAGCAAGATCCACCTACACAGAGATAAAACACTAAGCTCGCAAACAGAATGGAAAGCAGGAGTAAAAAGAAAAACCGAAGGGACATGGTGGAAGAAAAAGTTTACACTAAAATGAGAGAAGCTAATATACCTCTAGTTGGGGAAGAAACACCAGCAATCGATTTGTCATGTCTTGAAGCAACTACAAACTAACAAGAATCAGACAGCAAAGAAATGGAATAATTCAAGATTCAAGAAGTAAGAAACATAACAATGGATTATATTATGGTCAGAATCAATGATAAACTCCACCTGAAGATGCATATCATGGGCATCTTGTTTGTGTGACATAATGTGCGGTAACAAGTGATTTACAACCGGTTGAAACTCTGATTCAAGACCAGGCACGGATACCCCAATCAACTGTAAACCAGGAATAGTCAAACTTTTAGTGCCAATAAAACAGTTGTCATATAGCAGCATCTTAGAGTTTGAAAGCATATGTGAAGGTTACACTAAATCTAGATGCAAGATACACCCAACAAATTATAAACTTCCATCATGAAAATAAATGGTTTTATAATTACTATGGAAACAAAGATTTCAGTTGCCATGACCCACAAATGACTGAAGTCATCAAACAAAAAAAACTTAAACCCGTCAGTCAGTCAGTCATCCTCATCATTTTGTCACCTATGATAAACAAAAATATATTATAACATAACATAAATACCAGACATGCTATTAAATAAAAAAAACATTCCAACTGGTAAACGGGAGCTCAACCCAAAAGGTTCAAACTTTGTTCTACCATCTCGCAAGAAGATTAACAAGACTGGTAACAATTAACAAGAGCCAAAAATGAGAAAACTCTCTAACCTAATCGGTCTCAATGCACCATCAATGGAAATAATACGTGGCTCACAGCTCTATAGGTGAAAACAGAAAACCTAACTGCCACTGATAATGTGGATCAGGAACTCCTGCCAAAAGAATTCCTAGAATGTCAAAAAAAAAAAAATTATACTGGGCCTTGCATGGAAAATAAAGGTGAAAACACAATTAGTTAAGCCAACTATCCCACTGGAATCTTCAGTGATGGTAGAACAGCAATGCTATAATTGTTCTTTTTGAGATAAGTGGTAGAACAGCAATTTTCTCAGCCACAATAAACATTCAGCCACCATAGTTTGTTAAAAAGGTCTGAAAGAGGTGATGGCTAAACATTGTCATCCAATACAGGGCAGACTGCAGAGTAACTACAATTTACTGACTACGAGAAAGTAGTAATGATTAGACCTTCATAACAAAAATATCATTTCAGACATGCACACAGGGTGATCCAGCATCTGTCCCAAATCCAGAGACAGGCAAACAGCCATAGAAATGTCATTAGCATTCACTGAATTAGTGCTTTAAGTACGCTGTGTTTAGGCAGTACTCAACATATATGTTGGTAATGCTGAACTATGATGTAATTGATATCATAATAAATCCTTAAGATGAATTTTTGGGTGCCACTTGTCATGCCACGGGAGATAATCAATGCAATCATCATTCATCATTGTCGCAATCATAAAGGTATCTACTGAGCTTAAGGAATAAAGGCCTATAAGTTTGGCTGGAAATACATATATCACCATTGCCAAAATCCTAGTCCTGAATACTGGGTATCATCATGAGAAAGTCCCAGGCTCAACCACCAATGCAAGGCCCAAGATGATATCTTAAATCTCGGATCATCTAAATTGATAGTCATTTCTGACATGTAATAGCCAAAAACGGATGTGCAGGAAATAACATATATCCAATGCTTTACAAAATAATAAATGGAAAAATGACAAATAAACCACAAGATCAAGAAAAGGAGAACCACATATAGAAGCATTTAAACTTTACATATATCGAATCTATTAACCAAGTAATGAGCCTGACAATAACAAAAACTCATCTAACCCTATTCATTGTTTTAATATAGGGATGTAGGAAAGAACCAAAAGATTTTATTAATAAATAAAGAAAAACAAAAGTGTAAAAAGTGTCCACCAAGACTGCCAAAAAAGAGTCTTCAGAGAAAATAGAAAACAATACAAAAATACCAAAATCTGCTTTTACAATATCCTGAACTATAGCTAGATGGGGCCCTATTAAAAAAATGATCAGCATGGGTAAAAATAATCGAAAATATAGAAAGCTATTTCAATACCTCCAAAATCATTTTTCAAACATGATGATCCAACCCAAAAACTTGGATGTCTCAAATTGTATTTTTAACATTTTTAGTATCTTCAAATGTGAATATAGCATCCAAAACAATTTTCAAATTTAAAAGATTGTAGAAGTTTGTTTGATAAAACATCTTAAATACTAAAACAGAAATATGTGTGGCTGATATATTTTTTAAAGTCATTTCTATCTTATTTAATTATAATTTCCTATTATAATAATCATCAAACTAGAATTATATACATTAATACTTTTTAAAAAGGCCAATATGTTTATTTGTTTGAACAATACATAAATAAAAAATTAAAATAAGAATTAAGGGCCAGTTTGGTATTGCTTTTTAAAAGTTAAAATCAGATTATTTTATAATTTTGACATAAAATGATGTTTGGTAAAACTTTCAAAAGTGATTAATTGATAATCTGACAAGTTTTGACAGTGATTTTGAGAAGTAAGTGGGGGATTACTTTTTGAAAGTGATTATTAAATAATCTATTTTGGCATTTAATGCCTCTTTTAAAATATCATTATTATCCTTATAAAATTAAGTTAAAATCATTTATATACCTTATTTCATCTCAAAATTAAATATTCTATTTAAATATTAATTTGATTTATAAAATCTTTTAAAAATATTTTTATTGTTTTTTGTATTTTTTTTTTTCCAATTTAAATATTTTACTTAAATATTGATTTAATATATATAACTAATGAAAAAAAAATGAAATAGGATAGTCATTGTAACTAATCTCAACACTTTTGCAATAAAATTACCAAACATATGTATAGTGTTTTTGAGCTATAGTAGTTTTAAAAATACAATTAATCAAACATCTGCTCATTATTCCTTTAGCACAGCTAATAGTGATTATTATAAAAGTTACAGCAATACCAAACTGGGCCGTATTTGAGAGACAAATGAGATTTTGAAAAGGAAAAAAAAAAAAGTAAAAGAGAAGTAGAATTGGTTTGTTTCAAAATCTAGGCCAAGAACATTTTAAAATTTGTTGTATCCCTAGTTTTAAAAATAAATAATTGGTATTTGGATTCTATATTAAATGCTCCCAAAGTGTCTTGGACTTTTCTAATATAAATTTATTGAAAGAATTTTCAAATATAGTTTATATATTTGATATCTGTATTATAATGCATGATGATAATGTATTTAACTCATTTAAGACTAAATCCCAATTAAAAGGTATTGTTTATACCATCCTTATGCACCAATCTGCGGAATTCATAAATGCAATAAATAATATCAATTCATTGCTGCCACATGCCAGATTATTCATACTTGTTACGCTATGTAAAATAAAATAATAGTCGTGCCCCAACAAATATAGAGAGTGAAACGCACATAACAGTTTTCAGGTAGTTTTCATCCATTACCTGAATGAAAAAAATGGCTATGGGATTTCCACGTAAACAAGATATTCTCACATAGCGACAAGGAGTGTAGTTCATAGGATATATCATATCACGCCGAGGCGCTTCACAGCGTGGGCGAACTTTCACAAATGTCTCTGGCTGGTAAAAAAAAGGGTCAGTAAACCATACATAGCATTTGTCCAGCAATAAAATGCATGCCCAACTGTAATGAGATGTCAAAAAATTTAATCAAGCCATTTGAAAAATAAACAAGGTGATAGTAAACAACAGACTATATCCATTATGAAGCTAGTTTAAGGTACAACCGTACAAGAACTGTTATGATCATTTTTGTACAAGAATGGCTTCCCAATCAAGTTGAAACAAAAAAAAAATGCATCTTTGTATTTGTTAGAAACCAAATCATAGGGAATCAGGAACGCAAGCCTTATGCCCAAGAAACCTGTCTTTTACAACCAAGAATAGACCAGGAACTTCAAGAATCGGAAAAATAACTTTAGTTCAAATACCTAACCTTGTAACGTAAGCCCACAGCAATTTCCCATTCAAGCACAGACTTGTTATATATCCGTATGTGTGACAGTAAACAAGGTTCCTGCCAAGATAAAAATAGAAGTGGATAACTTCATTTCAGTGTATATGATCATAACAGTTCCCGCAAAAAAAAAAAAAAATAAAAAAAAAAAAATCACTTTGTTTGTCATTAATAGAAAATAGAAACAAGAAATCACGAGTAGCACATTCAATCAAAATGTGAACTGCTACTAGTTTAAATTAAATTTTAGGATATTGTGGAGATATCAACTAGCCAGCTCATAAATGCACCCCAGCCTTTGCCTGGGTAGATGAGTTTACCAATTTATCTGAGAAGGAAAGTCACTTGAATGGAAATGTGGGGACAGCAAAGCAGTAAAGAAATGAATGCAATATGTCTTGTTAACCCTTCACTTAGTTGTGAGGGGCAAAAAGAAATAACCATAGATTACTTATGTAAGGCTAAATAAGTCAATTTCTTCTTTCCTTAAATTTCCACACTTCAGAATTGAATACTTTCAGTGGATTTAAGAAGATAGCAAACCTTCCAAATGTGATCTCATCCCCTCCCTTTTCCTTCCACCTCATTCTCCATTAATATGTATATATATATATATATATATCTTCATTTATCAGACACTAAATTGGAGATTACTAACAAACCCTATGACCATAGTTGTCAGGAAACTAATGAGATCACGAGCAGGTTCTATAAAGGGATTTGAACCAGTGACCACTTGGTAGGAATGCAAAGTCTTTTGCCACTCGATCCACCCACCCCTACCCTTGGGATTACCTCACTATCATTTTTCCAATTTTTCTAATCAAACGGACTATATACGTAGGGGTTTATTGGACAATTTGATTTCTATCCCAAAATGAGCCTTACACAATCTAAGTGTTAGTAACCACCAACAAACCTAAAAGCTTAAGTTGAAAAGAATGGGTCCAACAATAATATTTAAACACTCTTAACACACCCCCTCACGTGCAAGACCAACCGGCTTGCCATGTTAAACAAAAACACACAACAAATTCAAATATAATCATGTGAGGGACTCAAACTCAGGACTCTCTGGTATAAAAAAGCTCTGCTAGCATGTTAAAAACCAACATACCCAAAAGCTTAAGTTGATAGGAATGGGCCTAAGATTGGTATTTAAACACTCTCAAGAATAAGCAATTTATTTAATGAAAACTTAACTACTTGAGTTATTTAGCTAGAGTTTCTCAATTATTTAGATGTTTCAAACACTGCACAAGAATTTGTACTAAACTCCTAATATGTATCATTTCCACAATTTTTTTGTCCAATAACAATGAATCAAGTTTAGCAAAATCAAACCAAAAAAGAAAAATAGATAAGAAATTCCATAACTATATAAGTAACACAAAGTTATCAAAAATTAAATGAGACGAGCACCTTGAAGCCACCAATAATTAAAAGAATTATGTGTAGCACAAATAAAGGAACTAGAGACTAAAATTATAACACGGACATTAAGAAAAACTATATTTCTCCTTTTTCAAGAAAGATCAAAATTTTACTTCATTGCCTCAAAAAGGAAAAAGGGAAAAAAAAAAAAAAAAAAAAAAAAAAAAAAAACCAGATTTGTCTATCTTTAACAACCATACCTATATTCAAATTGTTTTAACTGTACAAAACGGTCTATACAAATTCAAAAATTAGCAAATTTGTCAGCCATGATATTACTTTTTTTAAACTCATGTCTAGTATACAAATTTTAAAAAGCATTTATCTACTAAAAAATCTGCCTCAATTATTTTATTAACCTTCCACTGAAAAAATGTTATATTTATTGAGGATGCTCTTAGCATTACGCAATGCACCTTTATTTAGCCATCCAAATATCCAATTAGCAAGTTTCAGACCTTGCAGACAAGTAACAAGCTTATGCTTCAAAAGAGAAGTAGCCCCTACAGCTAAAGCCAATCCAAAACAATCTGCATTCTGTCACATTGCCAAAACCCATCAGATCTCAATCATGAAGCAATTTGTGAGCTTCCAATTTTCCCCAAGGGAAGCAGTCCAATTTCCCTCAAGAAATCGTTAATTCCAATGCTTGCATAATTTTCCCATTCCTAGCAGAATCGGCATCTTCCTTTCTCATTGAAATTTCAACCTCACATCATTTAATATCTGCTATTACAAGCCACACCAACAAGTTTATGCTTAATTTCTTTCTTTCTAAGTTATCACGTTACAAAAAGAGCCTCCCAAATGCCAAACCAGTCAGGAAACAAATACCATGCATTTCAGTCCAAAATTGATAGAGAGTACAGTTAACCAGATACGATCCTTCTTCTTTATTAACTCCTGTGTGGTTTGCAAGTTACCTTTATCAGCTATATCCAAAGATGCAAGAGTGCTTTGGGATGTCAGAAATCTTGCCACAACTTTATGCCACTCTGAAACACTTCATGCACATTCAAGGGAAAGCAAAAAGAAATATCGAAATAAATATTCTTCTGAATTATGTATCCAGCAGACCTCATCTATATGGTCCATGTCATGCAAGCTTGTTATTCTAATCAAATGTTGCGAACTAAGGAATCTTTTCTGCACCTGTAATTCATTGGTTTTTGTTTTCCCATAACCGTCCATGAAGTTTCCAAAATTAAAAACATGGCCTTCCCATCCAACTGGAATTGAATTGAACAACTTCATTTTTGTTTGAACATTTTCTTCCATGCTCAATTATTTGCATCAACCAATATGAGAACCCATAAAATTTCATCCTTACATTTTCTGAGGCACCAAATCTGACTGCAAATAAAGGTTTTTCTTCTCTTTTTTTTCAATTAAAATCTACAAATCAGTGCCCCTAGAAGGCAGTTGTTGAAGCAACTTTCAAAAAATAGTTTCAAAGGAAATAAGTATTTGAAAATAAAAGTCTACTGGCATGCTTTTAATTTCTCCCCGAAACCGAAGAGAAGTAGAGGGAATTGAAACCAAAGAACAAAGCATGGTTTACAGACCTCTTCTTCACCAACCACTAGAGTAAGAAACTGAACTTAAGCCTAATTTATTCTCTAAATTTCCCTCTAAAAAGCTGAAATAACAAAATTCAACTAACAAGCATGCTGATTGATATACAGATATCTAAATCCACACATGTACAGAAAGAGAAAAGATAATTACGTCGAGTTCGAGTACAATCCACTCTTTGGTGTTGGTGCCGGCGGACCAGTGAGTGCGGAGGTCAGTGTCGAGAACGTGAGAGGCCTTCTGCGACGGCGATTCTCTCGACATTCCCTTCACTTTGTACGGCAACGGCTTCACTCGAGGTTCCAAATCTATATCCATCTCTTCTTCTTCTTCTTCTTCTTCTTCTTCTTAATGAAGAATTCTCTAGATTTTAGGGTTTCAAATTTCAATTCAGTTTTAAATTGTAATTAATGACTTTGTGGCTCCCGGAAATCAATCAGAACTCTGTAGCTATGACTCTATGAGCCTATGAGGTGGTCAGGTAAGTTAAATTGACTTTCATGGGCCTCGTTATGGGCCTTCAATTTAGTGAAAATTACATTATTACTTGAGCTAGTTTAGAATGTATTATTTATTTATAGAACCTATAAATACGACTAACACACTTATATTTTAATAACAATTTTAATTATAAAAATATATCGATATAAATTTACTAATAAGGATAAATTAGTTTAATTAAAAATAAACTAAGTACTATGTATACCTATTAATTATACACAAATATTCAATTATATCATTTTATTAAAAAAAAATTAAACCCTAATTAAAAGCTTAATTAACAAAAATGATTTTTATTTGAAATTTATGATAAGCATACGTTACACATGAAGTTCACTGTTCCCATTTTTGAAAAAAAGTAGAATAAGCTCAATATTATCGGTTAATTTTGCATCCAAAATATCAGTCTTAAAACTCAATTCCAGGGAAATGCAAAGCTCCTCATGGGCATGGAATTGACTGCATATTTGATTTTGTTAGATATATTTCAGGCAGATAAAAGTGTTAAAACTTCAAATCCTTGGTTGCATTAGAGCCCCAGCCACCCATTGCTTCAAATTTGGCAAATTCATGCCTAGTTAAGAATCTCTCACCTTTTTTGAAGATTGATCAATTAATATTAATCATAAAAAAAGGAAGAAGTTCTCATAGAACAACATGAAACTGATAGCTTACATTCAAAGTAAATGTTAATTCTAGTCCCTCAGACACCGTAGTCAAATTGGAGTTTTGAAGATTGAAGTTGAGGAGGGACCGAAGAACCTTGTACAGTCATGCAACAACCCCTGCTCCTTTGTTGTACACCAGTCTCGGGGGTGAGCATTACCCCTGCCCCCCCTCCTAAAAACATGACATGTGTTTATGGAGGGGTAAAATTGTCTAAAAAGATAATAGGGTTTGGACAATTTTACCCCCTTCATGGACATACATGTCATTTTTTATTTATTTATTTATTTATTATTATTTTTTTTTTTTATGCTCAAGGGGGGTGAGTAAAAGTGAACTTGTTTTCATTTTCCCGAAGTAGATCTTCTCGAAATTTAAGAATTCTTCAGACTGTATTTTCGAGCCTAGAGAACTTAAGAACTTATCATTTATGAAATTGGGTATGTTAATAACTTAAGAGGGTTTATAAATAAATTGTATTAAAATAAAAATATTCATTTAAATAAGGCTTCTATTGACATTAAGATGGGTGTTTATAGTAATATTTTAATTTAAAAATTTAGACATAAGTGTATTTATAAATATGGGTATGTTTATCATATTTTTGGGTGTCAATATCCGCACACTTTATTTATTTTTATTAGAGGAAATTGCAATAAATGAATAAAAAGTTTATTAGTTTATTGTTTTTAGACAAAAAAATTATTTTTTATAATAGTTGTCACCTTCAGGCTTGAACTGACAAAATTGCTCTTCATTTTGTTTTACTTGATCCAAAATTTCCCCACCTAAATTTTCCCTCTCTCTTCAGGCCTGATACCCTCCATTCTATCTTCCCCACATTTCAAAATCAAATATTCTCTCTCTCTCTCTCTCTCTCTCTCTCTCTCTCTCTCTCTCTCTCTCTCTCTCTCTCTTCAAGTTCAACCCAGATACCGATTTTGTCTCCCTCCAACATTCGACTAAATTTCGTCTCCCTCCAACTTACAGATCGGAAACCCATTTCGTCTCTTCCATTAAAACCCATTTTGTCTATTCAACCGAAATCCAACAATATTTCTGTTCTCTTCTCTGTAACCCAGATCTCGTTCATTCTTTGTGAAACTATTATGGCATGTCTATTTATATCTAGAAGGGGGTAAATAGATTTTAATCAAGTTAATTACTAATTTTTCTTGATTAGTCAATATTCAATAAAAACCCCTATCTAGTCAAAACAACAATCAAGTGTAAAATGCGGAAATTAAATAATACTTGATTTTTACGTGGAAGCCTTCGACAAGGAAAAACCATGGGCTAATATGTGCGCCACACACGATCCTCAAATCCATTATTTGTAATTGTGTTTACAACCTAGGTTGACCACGTCAAACCCTATACGATCACTAACCCACTACTACTATCCAACGGGCCTCAAGACTTACTTTTCAATAAAGAGATTAACAACCTAAGTGAATATTTTGGTATTCAATATGCAATTAATGCTAGGTTACACTAAATGCTTATCTAGAGATTAAATATATCAATAATCAATCCTAGATATCAATATTGCTATATGACATGGCATAGGCAATAGCTATCACAGATAAAGCAATCCTAGGCAATAGCTATCACAATACAACAACTCAATCAATCAACACATAATCTCAATCTTGTATTTAAAATATGATCTAAAAGCATACAAGTTATAAAAGAGATTAATTGCTAATTAAAAACACTAAAATGTATGAAGATAGTGTTTAACTTACCAGATCATGTGTGTTGAAGAAGACCCATGCATAAATACAGCCTATATGATCCTAAATGATGTGTTTATGCACATGGAAATGAGTTGAATGATCAATAATGAGTTTTTGGATGAATTTCTCTCTTTGAAAATGCTCTCAATTAAAAATATGATATTTTGAGTCATTGGGACGACTTAAAGAGAAAACAATATATATATGTGTCTAAAATGAAGCAATGCCATTTTGACAAAACAGGAGTCGACTGCTGCGAGTACCACTGCCAAAGCCAGATCGGTGGACTAAAATGCAATCAGGTCAACAAAACGATACGCTGACCACTATGGCTTCCACAGCGGTATGCACTATACGCAAACCGCTGTGCTACAACTATGGAAACCCACAGCGATCAAGGAGCAGTCGAAACATTAATCTCACCGATGTGGCTACCGCTCCAGAAACCAATAGCGATCGCCAGGGCCATGCAAGCTTAAGTGAAAAAATCATGCATTCTTAAGCTACTAAATGACATGGAAATAAACAAATGCATGAAGAGAGTTATGAATATGAATGCACAAAACATAAACCACACAACATACAAAAAGTAGAGATATGCATGAGTTGTGTGTGTGTGTAACTAAGTCTTTTCAATTGTAAGTAAGCACAAGTGTTTTACGTTTGGAGTTATCACATTGAGGTCATAAGAGAGCCTTTGTTGAGCTTGATCACCAACAATTAAAGGCCTAAGCTACCCTTACATCACAAACCCCCAAATGTGGTTTGTCACCGAAATAAGCCAAACAAACTTTGAGGAACTTACAAACTCCCCCTTTGGCTATTTCGTGACAAAACCATCACTCACATTGATCCTTACAACAAAAATGAAATTAAAGGTCAACAATGATTTTCTACATTACAAAGAGATATTAAAAATCTATAATTTCAAGTCTTCAATCTTTTGTGGAACAATCAATCCTTCAAAACAAAGTTTCTACACTTTCCAAGACAAGTGTGAGGTGATCAAGTGAAGTCAAAACAAAATACGAGCATATGCAATAAAGAAAACATGCAATATCATGCAATGAATGTGCAATGCAATGCTCCCCCTCAACGGGTTACTCCCCCTCAATTAAGCATTCTCCCCAATGTGTGAATTAGCTACTATAACTCCCTTACACATACTACTACTCTTTTTTGTCATGAGATAGGCAAAGGAGTATCCTCCAACCGGGTCATTTTAGCAAAGAGAGATAGTAACATACAAGACATTTGTATAATCATATAAGCTACTTTATGCGACTCAATTAATTGGAAAATGAGCAAGGAGATTTATTTTTAAGAAAATGTGTGATTAAGATGCTTTGCATGAAAAACATGTTGCATTCAAATCCAAAAATCAATGGTATTTGGTAAAGCAAATGACAAAGGTTTCCTTAAAGAATCAAACCAATTTCATCATTTGTCATGAATTTAAGCAAGGATATAGAATAGTCATTCATTCATTTTTAAATCAATTATATATCTAACTTTATAAGCAAAACAAGGCATGAAAAACTTTTGCACCCTATTCAATTTTTCCGGGTAAGATACTCGTATAATAGTAGCCATGTTCAACAAATAAAGAAAAAGAGACATTGGATTTTATAAAATCCTTAGAACGGATACATTGATCATTTATTCATTTGAGTCTCTTAATTGCTTTTCACATCATTTTGCATTTTCAAATTTTACAATCAACATTCATGCATTTCATAATTAAGTATGTCATAGAATTCATGCTTTTTATTTTAAGCATGTCAATTAAAGAATGATCATGTCATGGAGATAATTATAGGTCATTCAAAGAGTAGTTCCTAAATAAATCTCCTAGTCCAAAAATGTATGTTTGAACATAAATATGACATGGATTGCAATCAAAGCAATGGTTCACACTTATTGAAGAAAATATCATATAAACATATATGCAACCAAGATACTCAAGCAATTAATAAAGAAACATAAGATTTTCAAATTTTTGCATTTGACAAGTATGCATAATTGCTCTATTTGCTTAAGCTCCCCTTATGGGGTCAAATTCCAAACCATATCAATCCACAAGACATATCTCAATAGATCTACTAAGTGCATGAAACCTAGTTTCATCTAAGGGTTTAGTAAATAAGTCTACTAGTTGATCAGTTGTACCTACATGTTCAAGTACAATGCATTTGTTCTTAACTAGTTCTCTAATGAAATGATGTCGGATGTCAATATGCTTAGTCCTAGAATGTTGTATCAGATTCTTATAGATGTTAATGGCACTCACGTTATCACAAAAAAGAGTTAGAGTACCTTGATTGAATCCGTAGTCGACTAGCATTTGCTTCATCCATAGGAGTTGTATGCATCCACTCCTTATGTATTCGGCTTCGGCCGTGGACAAGAAAATCGAGTTTTGCTTCTTGTAAAACCAAGACACCAAGTTGTTCCCTAGAAAAAAGCAATCGCCCGATGTGTTCTTCCTATCATTGCAATTTCCTACCTAATCTGCATCATTATAGCCAACTAAACTAGCATTAGTGTCAAAAGAGTACCAAATCTCATAGTTGGATGTCTCATTCACATAGTGAATGATTCTCTTAATGGATGAGAGATGAGACTCCTTAGGATCTGTTTGATACCTAGTACACACACCCACAATAAAAGATATATCGAGTTTATTTGTAGTAAAATATAGCAAGCTACTAATCATCCCCCGATACAGAGTTTCTTCCACACTTTTTCCACTAGCATTCTTGCTTAGCTTCAAGTGGTATTCATAGATGTATCACATCACAATGCTTTGCATTTTCAAGACCAAACTTCTTCATTAGGTTCTTTGCATATTTAGCTTGGGTTATGAAAATCCCATCATTCAATTACTTAATTTACAAACTTAGGAAGTAACTTAGCTAACCAACAAGACTTATCTCAAATTCATGAGACATAACATCGACAAATTGTTGGACTTTGGTGTTGTTGGTGGAGTTAAACACAATATCATCAACATATATTTAAGCTATGAAAAACTCATCATTGTTTTTCTCGATGAATAAAGTCTTGTCAACACTACCTCTTGTGTAGTCATTGTCAACAAGAAATTGAGTGATACGCTCATACCAAGCCCTCGATGTTTGCATCAACCTATATAAACCTTTCTTAAGGCGATAGACATGGTTGGGGTGGTGTGCATCCATAAACCCATTGGGTTGCTCAACAAACACTTTCTCTTGCAAGAAGCCATTGAGAAATGCACTTTTCACATTTATTTGGTGCAATTTGAACTTATGCACACATGATATGGATAAGAGAAGCCTAATGGACTCTAAACGGACAACAAGAGCAAATGTCTCCTCAAAATCAATACCCTCAATTTGAGAGTACCCTTATGCAACAAGCCTTGCCTTGTTACGCACTATGTTGCTATCCTTATCAGATTTGTTCCTATACACCCACTTGGTGCCAATGGCATTTGTGATTTTAGGCCTATAAACTATAGTCCAAACCTCATTCCTTTTGACATTTGACATTTGTGGTTTAGCTCTTCTTGCATAGCAAAAACCTAAAACTCATCATTTAAGGCCTTATCAACCTTTTTGGGTTCTATTTGAGAGGTGTAGCATGTGTAGCTAATTAGATTAGCCATTTAACACCTAGTCCTTGCACCCTCATTGACTTCTCCAATGATGTCATTTTTATCATCGAGTTTTCTAACCCATGGAGCAAGTTCATTAGAGTCCAAGAGAGACACTCTATCAAGGGGTTGTGTGTCCTCTTCATTGAGGTTAGACCTCCCATCAATATACTAGTAATCATCTATGACAACATTAGATAATTTCATGACACTTTGGGTCTTTAAGTTGAAATCTCTATATACTCTACTATTCAAGGCATAGCCAATAAAGATACCCTTATCACTCTTAGAATCAAACTTGCCAAGTTGATCACGATCATTTAAAATGTAGGATTTGCTTCCAAAGGAGTGGAAGTAGCTAACATTTGGCTTTCTACCTCTCCACAACTCATAGGAGGTTTGCTTAGTACCGGGCTTTAGAAAGACTCTATTTTCTATATATAAAGTCGTGTTGACGGCTTCGGCCAATAGGTTCCTAGAGACATTGTTGCTAAGCAATATCACATGAGCCATCTCTTGAAGGACCCTATTTTTCCTCACAATAACTCCATTTTGTTGAGGCGTCCTAGAAGCTGAAAACTCATAGGAGATGCCCAAGTTATTGCAATAGCTTTCAAAGTAGGCATTCTCAAACTCCCTCTCATGGTCACTTCTAATCTGTTTAATGCTTTTAATTTCAAAGTCTTTTTCATTTTGAATTTTAGTGTAAAGCATTTTAAATTTATCAAAAGTTTCATATTTTTCTCTGAGGAAATATGTCCATGTGTACCTAAAGAAATCATCTATACAAACAAAAATGTATATCTTTCCACCTAAGCTCTCGATTTGTATAGGACCCATAAGATCCTTGTGGAGAAGCTCGAGTGGCTCCTTGGTGGAGACATAATGACCCTTCTGGTGTATGTTTTTGGTTTGTTTTCCTTGATGGCAAGGTCTACAAACACCATTGACTTTCTTTCCAAGCCTGGGAAAGCTACGCACAACATTAAACTTATCTAAGATTCGTAAGTCCCGATAGTTCATGTGGCCAATTCTTTCATGCCACAACTTAATTTGCTCATCCTTGGATAAATTACAAGAGACAACTCTAGCTTCAAGACAATATCAATTGTCGCTAGATCTTTTTCCTTTTAGCAAGATTTATCCATTAAGCTTTAGGATTGAGCAATCATTTTTGCTAAACAAGACAGATAATCCTTCATCACTAAGATGTGAAATGCTTATTAGATTGGCTTTCAAGCCATCCACATATAAAGCATTGGATAAGGAGGGTAAACCGGGAATAGAGATGGTTTCTTTCCCTATAACTCTATTTTTAGATCCATCATCAAAGGTGACAAATCCCCCTTCCTCCATGACAAGAGTCTCAAAGAAACTCTTGTTTTCATCATGTGCCTAAAGCACCTACTATCTAAATACCAAAAATCAAAAGAATTTGCCTTCAAGGCAATTTGTGAAACATTGCAAAAATATTCGTCTCTTCTAATCCGCCTAGGTGAAACATTTTATTTCCTAGTGATCATGCAAATTTATTCTACTCTTCCTAAGAACATGCATCTTGGCTTTACTCTTTTTTCTTTTCAATCATGCTTTTAACTCTACACATTTTAATATATTAAAAGCAATTTGGTCTAATATGACCATCAATACCACAAAAAATGACATGTAAGGATGAAGTTAGGAATCATATCATGTCCTTGTGAATGCATATGAGCCTTCCCATGTCATTGTGGTTGAATCGGTTCATTGTTTCTTCGTTGTTGAACCAGTCTAGCTTGCTTCTTTTGTTGAGAATGCATGATTGGTCTCTTCCCTTAGAGAGCCATTTGTTGAGGAAAGTTGGCTTGAGGAGCTCTTATAGGTTGAGCTTCAGGTTGTTTTCTTGATGTTATCTTCATTTGAGCACTATGAGAGCTTTGTCCTATATCAATTTTCTTCCTAGGAGTTTGCACCAGTGAAGCTTCTTTATTGCTCAAGCATTTGACAAACACAGTCTTGTTAGGAGTGGAGGTCTCATTGCCATCTTCAAACCCCAAGACCTCTCTTGTCACAAGGATTCTTTCCAACACTTAACATGTGATCAAGCTTTTTGGTGCTAGAAGTCATCCTTATCATTGACCCTTTTGCTTCTTCAAGCTCTCTCTTCAAACATTTTTCATTCCTTATAGATAAAGCTAACTCCTCTCTTAGCTTATCTTTAATCTTCTTAGATTTTACCACTTGTTCACTTAAGTGGTCAACTTGTGTTGAAAGCTTTAGATTTTCTTCCTTCAATCTCCTAATTTCTCTTTTGTTCTTCATCCTTGAGCTCTCAAACTTGACTATGTAGTCATGAGCATCCATTTTATCCACATTTCCATTTGTGGAGTTAAATAATGAGTCATCTTCACTTGAGTCATTTTCCTCTTGACTCTCTTCATCTTCTTCACTAGTACCTTTGCTTTTGTGTAAGGAGGTAAAAACGATGGAGTTAGCAACTTCATCTTCATCACCCGAAGATTCATCTCTCTCATCGGAGTCATCATTTCCACTCCAAGTGGCGGCTATCACTCTTCCCTTATTCTTGTTCTTCAAATTTCCACAATCGGGAGCGATGTGTCTTATGCCACCACACTCAAAGCATTGGATCCCTTTTCTTTCTCTCTTCTCTTGCCTAGGCTCAAACTTCTGATAAGGAGTTTTTTTTCTTCAAGTCTTGGCATTTGGATCCAAAATCCTTCTTCTCAAATTTGATGAATTTCTTGAACCTTTTCAACAATAAGGCCATGTCTTCATCCGAGTTATCATTTTCCTCATTCTCTACTTTGGAGGCCTTCAAAGCAATTCCCTTTTGATTTTTAAGAGGTGTGGAGATAGGACCCTTCCTAGACTTATAAGTTAGAAGTCTCTTAATCACCTCACTCGGCTTCATATCCTTGTAGCCATTATTCTCCTCTAAAGTTGTTACCTTAGACTCAAATATTTCAAAGGGAGATCTCATATTTTTTTGCTTGATTCTCCTATCCGAAAAAGGATCACCAAGTTGATGACTTTAGTTGACTATGTCTATCAACTTGATCTCAAAGTCGTTGAAGCATTCACTCTTCTCCATCCTAAGCATCTCAAATTGAGTTTAGAGAACTTAAAGCTTAGAGTCCCTAACCACTTCGGTTCCCTCATGTGCCGTCTCTAGGATGTTATATGCCTTTTTAGCGATCCTAGTGTTTTGAATCAATTTGTATTGATTCTCGTCCATGGCACATAGGATGGCATACATCGCCTTTCTATTCCATTTTGATGCTTCAAACTCTTGCGTGTTCCATTGCACCATAGGCTTGATTATCCTCTCCTGCATCCGTAGGAGTCATCATCGGTGGAGTATAACCGTCTTCAACTTCCATCCAAGCCCTATCATGAATTTGGCAAATGTACGACTCCATATTGCCTTTCCAAACGGCATAATTGAACCCGGTGAGCAATGAAGGCCTTGTGCTTAAATCACCCTCGTTCCACCACTGTTTCTACTCATAGTGTTTATGAATGAATTGAATGCAAGTGTATGAATAATCAAAAATCACACAAAATGCAAAACACACCAAAAATCACGAATCTCCTAAATATGTCTAGGAACCTGCTCTAATACCAATTGAAACTATTATGGTGTGTCTAATTATGTCTAGAGAGGGGTGAATATATTTTAATCAAGTTGATTACCAATATTTCTTGATTAGTCAATATTCAATAAAAACTCATATCTAGTCAAAACTACAATCAAATGTAAAATGCGGAAATTAAATAACACTTGATTTTTACGTGGAAACATTCAATAAGGAAAAACCACGGGCTAGTATGTGTGCCACTTTCCTCAAACTTTGATTGGCTTATTTCGGTGACAAACCACAATTGGGGTTTGAAATGTAAGGGTAGCTTAGGTGTTGGTGATCAAGCTTAAAGGCTCACTCATGTCCTTAAGATGATAAGCACTCTAAAGGTATATCTTCTGTGCACAGTTTTCATTGAAACACACACACTTCTGTTGCTTGCATATGTGTGATTTCCTCGTGTGCATTCTTTTCACATTCCACACTTGCACTTCTTTATTATATTTTATCTGTGGTTGTTTGATTAATCCTCCATGCTTGTCCTCATTGAGCTTATGTTGGAAGTTATCTTCCAGGAGAAATTTGGTGCCCTGGTTCTGCAGTTGGGGGCCGCTGAATAAGGTCACTAAATTGGAACCAGTATACCTGGTCATTTTCGATGTTCTGTGTAAGTTCCTCAAGGTTGATTGGCTTATTTCGGTGACAAACCACAAGTGGGGTTTGTTGTAAGGGTAGCTTAGGCATTTAATGGTTGGTGCTTTACACAACCAAGACCCTCTTAAAACCTCAAGAGATCAAAAACTTCAAAGGTAAATTTCTAAGCTTACTTGTTTTGAAAAGATGTAGTTGCACACACTTATAACACATGCATAATTCTTATTTTTGTATGTTGTATGTCTTAATAATGTGTGCTTTAATGTTCATTAATCTCTCTTCTTGCATATTTAATTTGATTGCATCTTGTGTGTTAAATGTCATGTTTTTGATGCATCATGTTTGTATAGGGGTGCTGCCAAACCGCCCTACAACCGCCCTACGTAAGGCGATTGAACAACGGTTAGAGCAATTTTGCTCTTGACCGCTATACGACTGCCCTTCGTAGAGCGGTGCCACTGGTGGATTTTTAATCGTCTACAAACCTACTTAGAGCGGGTGAAAGGCTGTCCTCAAAATCCTGAGAGTAATCGCCCCCATTTAGCTTGAAAACCGCTTGCGTGTAGAGTGGTCATGAAAAACATGTTCTTCTTTTCCCAGGTGAACTGCCTTACAACCGCCCTACGTAGAGCGGGAGAAAGGCGGTCAAGGCAAAAATTTTGAAAAACTTTGCAAAACGATGTAGCATCAATTTGTCACCCTATATATATGCTACTTTGACTTTATGTCAGTTTTAAGAGAGTTTAAATCATATTTTAACTTAGCATTTTTCCAAAGAGAAAAAATCACTAAAGAACTCTCCTTTGTTTACTAAAACATATATCCAAGTGCATCAAATCATCATTTAACATCATCCATGATTATCTAGGTGACATTCATGCTTGGTTTTTATTCAACACTTTTAGCTTGGTAAGTTGGTCACTAATATCACATATATTTTGTGTCTTTCTTAACAAGCAATCTCATTTATTACTTGTATGCTTGTAGAACATATTCGATTGATAAGATTGAGATAATTGGGTTGATTGTTTGAGAGTTGTATTTTAATAGCTATTTTTAGGATTGCTTAATCCTTGATAGCTAAGCTTGATGACATGTCATGTAACAAAGATTGATATCTAGGATTGTGATTATTGTCATCTTTCATCCTAGATAGGCATTTAGTGTAACCTCTACTTGCTCTTTGAATATCATATTATTCACATTAGGTTGTTAATTCTCTTCATTGAGAAATAAGTCTTGTGACTACCGGTGAGTGGTGCAAGCAAATTGGACTAGGTCAACTTTTATAGGCCTATGGGTAATAGTGGCGAGTTATAGACCATGAGAGGTTGAGGTCGACCTAGGTTGTAAACGTCATTGTAATTAGTGGATTCGAGGTTCGTGTGTGGTGTACATAATAGCCCGTGGTTTTTCCTTATTGAAGGTTTCTATGTAAATATCAAGTGTCTTTTATATTTCCGCAAATATTACACTTGTTATATAAATTGACTAGTTAGGGGCATTTTCGTAAACTTGACTAATCACGAAAATAGGGTAAAATTGATTAAAATCTATTCACCCCCTCTAGATTAATATTGAACACACCATAATTTGTTTCAATTGGTATCAGAGCTGGTTCCTAGATATACTTAGGTGATCATTTGCTCATTTTGGTATGTTGTGCATTTTGTGTGATTTTTGATCATGCATACATTTGCATTCATTTCATTCATTCATAAACACTATGAGTGGAAACAGTGGTGGCAACGTAGGTGTTTCAAGCACAAGACCTTAACTTCTCACCAAGTTAAATTATGCCTCTTGGAAAGGCAAGATGGAATCGTACATATGCCAAATCCATGACTGGGCTTGGATGACGGTTGAAGATGGCTCTGAATCACCAATGATGACTCATATGGGTGGAGGAGAGGATGTATTTAAGCTTGAGGTGCAATGGTACGCGTAAGAGTTTGATGCATTAAAATGGAATAGGAAGGCAATGCATGCCATCCTATATGCAATGGACGAAAATCAATACAAATTGATTCCAAACATTAGGATAGCTAAGGAGGCATGAGACATCCTAGAAGTTGCACATGAGGGAACCGAAGTGGTGAAGGACTTTAAATTTCAAGTCCTCCAAACTCAATTTGAGATGGAGGAGAATAAGTGCTTCAACGACTTTGAGATCAAGTTGATGGACATTGTCAACCAAAGTCATCAACTTGGTGACCCTTACTCGGATAGAAGGATTAAGCAAAATATAATGAGATCGCTTCCCAAAAGGTTTGAATCGAAAGTAAAAGCTTTAGAGGAGAATAGTGGTTACAAGGATATGAAGCCAAGTGAGTTGATTGGGAGACTTCTAGCGTATGAGTCTAGGAAGGGTCCTATCTCTACACCTTCTAAAAAGCAAAAGGGAATTGCTTTGAAAGCCTCCAAAGTTAAGAAGGAGGAAGAGAAGGATGACTCAGATGAAGACATGGCCTTATTGATGAGAAAGTTCAAGAGGTTTGTAAAGACCGAGAAGAAAGGATTTGGATCCAAGGGCCAAGATTTGAAGAAAATGACTAATTTCAAGAGGTTTGAGCCTAGGCAAGAGAAGAGTGAAAAGAAAGGGATCCAATGCTATGAGTGTGGTGGCATAGGACACATCGCTCTCAATTGTGGTAATTTGAAGAACAAGAAATGGAGAGTGATGGTAGCCACGTGGAGTGAAAGTGATGACTCCGATGAGAAAGATGAGTCTTCAGATGATGAAGAATTCATGGCTAACTTCATAGCCTTTGCCTCCTCCCACAAGAGCGAAGGTGCTAGTGAAGAAGAGGATGAGAGTTAAGAGGAAATTGACTCAAGTGATGATGGCTCTTCATCACAATCCACAAATGGAAATGTGGATAAGATGGATCTCTAAGACTATATAGTCAAGTTTGAGAGTTCAAGGTTAAAGAATAAAAGAGAAATTAGGAGATTAAAGGAAGAAAACCTAGAACTCTCAACACAAGTTGATCACTTAAGTGAACAAGTGATAAGATCCAAAAAGAATGAAGACAAGCTAAGAGATGAGCTAGCTTTGTTTGTAAGGAATGAAGAAGGTTTGAAAATAGAGCTTAAATAAGCTAAAGGGTCAATGATTAAGATGGCCTCTAGCACAAAGAAGCTTGACCACATGTTTTGTGTTGGTAAGAGTCATTGTGACAAGAGAGGTCTTGGGTTTGAAAATGGCAAGGAAACCTCCACTCCCAACAAGACTGTGTTTGTCAAGAGCTTGAGCTATAAAGAAGCCTCACTGGTGCAAACTTCTAGGAAAAAGATTGATCTTGGACAATGTTTACATAGTGCACAAGTGAAGGTAAATCCAAGAAGACAGCTTCAAGCTCAACCCTCAAGAGCTCCTCAAGCTAGCTTTCCTCAACAAATGGCTCACAAAGGAAAAAGATCAATCATGCAAGCTCAATCAAGGAAGCAATCTAGTCTTGGTCAACAACAAAGGAGAAGAGATCCTATCCAACAACCAAGACTACCACAAAGACAAGGGAAGACTCATTTGCATATGCAAGAACATGGTATGATTCCTAACTACACTTCTACATGTCATTTTTGTGGTATTGATGGTCATATTAGACCAAATTGCTTTCATTATATTAACATGTGTAGAGTTATGTACATGATTGAAAAGAAAAAGGCAAAAGCCAAGTTGCATGTTCCTAGGAAGAATAATTCTAATATGCATGATCCTAGGACTTCTAGAGCCCAAGTACCTTTGACCACTAGGAAGAAAAGTGTTTCACCTAGGTGGATTAGAAGAGATGAATACTTTTGCCATGTTGCTCAAATTGCCTTAAAGGCAAACTCTTCTAACTTTTGGTACTTAGATAGTGGGTGCTTTAGGCACATGACGAGAAACAAGAGTTTCTTTGAGACTCTTGTCATGGAGGAAGGAGGATGTGTCACCTTTGGTGATGGATTTAAAAAGAGAGTTGTAGGGAAAGGAACCATTTCCATTCCCGGATTACCCTCCTTGTCCAATGCTTTATATGTTAATTGCTTGAAAGCCAATTTAATTAGCATTTCTTATCTTAGTGATGAAGGATTTTCTGTTTTGTTTTCTAAAGATGATTGCTCAATCCTAAAGCTCGATGGACAAACTTTGTTGAAAGATATGAGATCTAGCGACAATTGCTATTATCTTAAGGCTAGAGTTGTCTCATGTAACATGTCCAAGGATGAGTAAATTGAGTTGTGGCATGAAAGACTTGGCCACATGAACTTTAGGGATTTATGAATCCTAGACAAGTTCAATGTTGTGCGTGACCTTCCCAAGCTTGGGAAGAAAGCCTATGGTGTTTATGGACCTTGCCAACAAGGAAAACAAACCAAGAGCATGCACAAAAAAGGCAAGCATCTCTCCATCAAGGAGCCCCTAGAGCTTCTCCACATGGATATAATAGGTCCTATGCAAACCGAGAGTTTAGGTGGAAAGAGATACATTTTTGTTTGTGTTGATGATTTCTCTAAGTTCACATGGACATATTTTCTTAGAGAAAAATCCGAAACTTTTGACAAGTTTAAAATGCTTTGTAATAAAATTCAAAATGAAATGAACTTTGGCATTAAAAGTATTAAACGGATAAGAAGTGACCATGGGAGAGAATTTGAGAATGTTTCCTTTGAAACATATTGTGATAGTATAGACATTTCCCATGAGTTTTCGGCTCCAAGGATATCTCAACAAAATGGAGTTGTTGATAGGAAGAATAGGCTCCTTCAAGAGATAGCCCGTGTGATATTGCTTAGCAATAATGTCCCTAAGAACCTATGGGCTGAAGCCGTCAATACAGCTTGCTATATAGGGAATAGAGTTTTCCTAAGTCCCGGTACTAGACAAACCTCCTATGAATTCTGGAAAGATAGGAAGCCCAATGTTAGCTACTTCCACACTTTTGGAAGCAAGTACTACATTTTAAATGACCGTGATCAACTTGGCAAGTTTGATGCTAAAAGTGATGAGGGTATCTTTATTGGCTATGCCTTAAATAGTAAAGCTTATAGAGTTTTCAATTTGAAGACTCGAAGTGTCATGGAATCATCAAATGTTGTTTGTTTGTGATTAAATTTGTGTTTATATATATATATATAGTATGTGTTTGTTTAGTTGTACATAAGTGTTAGAATATTTGTGCTCGGATTTCCGTATTATGAACTCTTTGTCCACATTCTTCAATTTTTCAACATTGAGGGCAATGTCTAGTGTAGGTTTGGGGGTGTGGACACCTTAGTGTCGTTTTTTGTGTTTATGTAATATATGTGTTGTGAATATTGTGTTATTATGTTTTTTGTCAAAATTTTGAATTTTTTACGAATTGAGCCATCTTTGAACAAATTGTTTGAATGAGATGTTTTGAGTTGTGCCGTTGAAGAGTCTTTTGCTTGTGTTAATTGCTGAATCTTGGCTAACTTCTTGTTAGTCTAGGAATTTTTTGCACATGATGTGAATTTAGTCCCTTTCTCTTAGTGTCTAAGTGGACGAGACTCCGTACTCAATTGTTAAGATTAATAGTGGTGACTAAATGTGAATTTTGTGTCTAATCGTTCATTTTGAGGGTAACTATGTTTCTATTCTTAAACACTCTTCGAAACAGCCGTGCTTCAATTATGATCTCATTTGCATTATAATTAATTGATTGCTATAGAACATGAAAATTATGTGGACTGCTTGCTACGACTTGTATTCCTTTGTTAGATAGACTTTCGAATATGATTCTAGGCATGTGTGTGCTTAACTACTATATTTTGCCCAAACACTGTCTTTGTCACTTATATGTGCTCCAATTGCCAAGTTGAGACCAAACACAAACCATTCATTTCATCACCCACATAAATATCCATATACATTGAACATGCGAAATTCTTTTGTTGTTGATCATAGATTATGCATAAGTTATAAATGCAAATATTTAGTTCAAATTTGTAAATAGCGTGTAAAGTGTTGAAAATGAAATGCTTAAGCCACAATACCTAATTGAAAATTACTCGATTCTGAGTACCAATTAGTACAAATATCGAAATGTGAATCTTAGACTAGACACTTGTAGACATATATCTGATTAGCTAGTAGTTAAATTGTTTAGTATGATCAATAACTCTAGAATTCCACTAAATTCCTTCCATTCACCCCATATTACCCTTGGCCCTATTACAACCAAAGGAAAGCCCTAGTTGATCTTTTAGAAAGTCTAGCTTGAGAATGCGAGTCAAAGCATGCTCTTTCCACATTCATGGTAATTCAATTCCATTCATGAGATCAATTTACAGAAAATGTGCTTTATTTCGAATACTCACATGCGTTACATATTTGATTGTCATTTACATTACTTCCAAACCGCATGTGTTTGATAGAGAGTGGGCCTAGGACTCTGAAAGAAAAATCGAATGAATTCCAGTGAGGATTAGAGTCGAAGCGAATTACATCCGAAGCATTTGGGTGTGTTGTATTTGATGCTATGCCATTTTGAGTGTAAGATTTGCATTGTGTGTTTCATTCAATTTGAATGACTTTAGATTATCCTCCACTTAGCAGTTCTCACATGTGTTACTCCTTATATGCACAACTCTTTTGATATCTCATTTTTGTATGGCTTTTGCAAATTGTTTTGAATTGTAGTTTTTAATTTTAGCTTTGCGTTTGTGGGTATCATAGCGGTAAACCCTCAGAAGACTATACTTCTACTAGAGACACCTAGAAGTTTAAAAGGCTTGTGGCACATACTAAGTGACATCATTTCTCCCACGAAAGTGGACTAGCTTAGTTCATGTTTATTTATGCTTTAGTGTTTTGTTTATTTGTTTTTTGTTTTTTGTTTTGCCCAAGGACTAGCAAAACTTAGTTTTAGGGGTTTGATTGCGTTATAAATACCTTTATTTCCTATTACTTTGTGCTTATTTCTCAGGTAAAACCGGATATTTAATGGTGTAAATAAGTATTTCAGGTAAATAGGGAAGTTCAAGGGCATTGTTGTAATTCTGCCGAAATCAGGGGCTAAATTGAAATATTTGGGCAGTATTGAACATTCTGTAAATAAAGGAAAGATCAGTGGTTCTGATTGTAATTCGCAAGCCAAAGCAGGCATCAACGCCACGTCACCAAGTGAAACGATGTGTTTTGGCGCTGCTGTTGACATCACGATGACCTCAAGTCGACTTCAAGCCTCAGCCAACCCGACCCGCATGCCAGACGACCCGCGTATGACCCGAATTCGACCTAGTTCAAACCCGTCATTGACTCGATGATTTTCAGCCATTTTTTGATAATATTTTCAATGGTTTTTTGCCCAAATCGACGGCCTAACTTCTGACAGTCACAATGCAACCATTTTCAGGCCTTCATGCACGTGATTCTCTCACATCTAAATCCTCAAATCCTCCATGGCCATCCAAGCTTGGAAGCTCATCACCAGCGGCCTTACTCCCGCACACTAGAATTTCCAAACCAGTAGAATCTCCGCGAATTCATGCCACTGGAATATTCCCTCAGACTAGAGAGTGTGAACTCGCGACCAAACTTCTAGAATTCACAGTGACTTCCAACGGCTAGAATAAACCCGCAAAGTAGGGGCAGGCACGATGATTTCAGCGGGAGAAACTTGTCCTTTCACGTCTAGACCTTGCCTTAACCTGTTTCTCTGTAAATACACCTCTTTTGTCATCTTAAACACAATCCCTAATATCCATAATAACTTAGAATAACCTAGAACAACACAAAAATAGCCCACACTTAGCTTAGCTCGTTTCTCACCTTTATGGTGGATTTCCAGCCACCAATCACTTCCACTGATTCTGAGCTTAGAAAAGTAAGAGGAGTTGAGCTAGATTGAAGACTTCACCAAGAACATTGGGTTGTCTCTTTTTTCTCTCTTATTTCCTTTAGTTTGTTGTGGATGTGTAACTAAACATTTATGTTAAGGATTTAGTGTATTTATGTATTATTATCTATGAGACTAGTTGGATCTATTATTTGATTTAAGCTTTAATAGATGTATGCTTGTTAATTGATTAACCAATTGTTAACTTGCAAAATAGGATTTACTTTATTAATGCAAACCTTGTTTAATTTGGTTTAACCTAGAATTGAAGTGCTTAATTGTTATCAACTAGTAATTGGGTATTTTGCAAGAGTCATCATCTCCCTAACATATCCATTCCATTCCCTCACTTCACATCTTGCATGACCAATGTATGATTTTAGTTAGTTAAATTAGTGAGTGTTAACTTAGTTAATTTTGGTTGGTAAGCTTAGTTAATTGCCTAAGGGAATGACAACCCTTAGTTGTAGTTGGATTTAGTGTAACTTAGTTGTAATTCGATTAATGCTATCTTAGTGTAATCTTAGCGAATTAGCTAGTTAATTGCTTGTGACCAATCTCCATTTACTTTTCTTGTATGTATTTAGTGTAAATATATTATATATATTATCTAAGACCTTGAACTGATTTAAGGTACCATACCTTCGTGTGGGAACGAACCGTACTTCTATGCGATCGTAAGGATATGTGCACTTACGAATAAACAAATGCGCTCACATATGTTATATTTTAGAGAAACATATGAATGCAATGTGTGTGTGTGTGTGTGTGCGCACCTAAACCTTGTAAGAGGAATGAGGTCACCTAACACGACACAAAGCAAAACAAACCTAGGCACTATTGCACTAATCATGCACAATCAATGCCTAACAAAAATAAAGAGAAAAGACTCATAACTAGGCTCAACTAATAAAAGGCAATTTATGAATCATCTCAATTAAGCACAAAACACACATACTCTTCACCATTAATTGACAACAAACATTTCAAAATTGACGGAGTGAGGGCATGGCAACCCCCAAACCGCACTAAACAATAAGCACTAAAACCTATATAATCACACTCATGCAACAGAGCCTCCAACTCATAATCATTTAGCACATGCATAAGAGCTTCCGGCTCAAACATCCAAAATTGAATCAATAAAATCAAGCTCAATATATGTCAATCATACACCAATCTAATCATCCACAAATTATTTAATGGAAAGCAAATAAAAACTAAAAAAAACAAGAAGTAATTCAAAACCGAGGTGGGTTGCCTCCCACAAGCACTCTATTTATCGTCTAGGCAAGACATTGGCATGGCACTTCGGCTCTTCGAACTCCAAATTGCAGCTTTTCTTGAAGTAGGCAAGGTTCTTGCTCTTTTTATGAGAACTCTTGACTTGCTTGTCTCTCCTAGACTCGCAAGTTGTCTTTGTTTCCTCTCAAGAGATGAGAACTTAGCATTAATGCATAAGCTGACAAATCACTTCCTAGAGAAGCTATAAACAATCTATACAATTACAAAACACATTAGAGAGTTCAAGCAAACAAGATTCCACTCAATACGTGCAATTGCAAAATCAGAGCCTAATACCATTTATTCAAGAAAAAAAACTTAAACCAATTAAACAAAAAAAAAAAAAAACACAATGTGAAAGAACATCTCAAGATAGAGGACAAAATTTCAAAAAAAAAACTGGTGACTTTTAAAATCGACATCTGTCCGCTTTTTAGTGCATATTTTCTTATATACTCAATAAAACCTTCTAAACTTTTGGCATAGGAAACTAGACAGGCAAATGCACACATTTCATATAGAAAACATTTCAAAATACAATTTTGAAAAATGTGTAAATAGACGTCAAAGATGGTTCACGTGCAGAATTTCAAAACAGGGCATCGCCGATGACCTTTGGTCGAAGAAACATTCAGAACTTTTGAACCTCCACCCAAAATTTTACGCTCTTTATACCGTTAGAACCGTATCAAAAAATTGAAGAACGCATTGCAAGTGAAATAATTTATTTCCTCACCAAAAGGTACAGTTTAATCGAAACATTTGGCCTCCGAAGTTTTAAAACAGGGTACTTTTGCAAAGGTCAACGAAAAACTTGAAAAACTAAAAAGAAAAATGACTCAAATAATGAATCCATACCCCCAAACCTAATCTAAACATTGTCTTCAATATTTTATATGACATGAGATGCATGGACAATGAATAAACAAAGAATAGAAGACAAGAACTCAAGACACAAACAACATAAACATAGCATTATAATATTTAAAGCACATATGCAATTTTCGCCCAATCCAACAACTATTCCACAAGCACATTTAATAACATCAAAAACTTCCCAAAGCATTTAAGCACATATCGGTACATCCAATCAACTCACTCAAACATGCTTCCACCTTAAGAACATTACCTATAAATGTTTAAGTTACACCAACATAAGTAGGGTAATATATATCAAAAAATAGAAACAGTTAGAGGAGTCGATACCGAATTTCCAATTTGGGGAGAAGCTTGCAGAGACACTACCTCTTGCTGCTATGTCATCTTTTCTACTTGATGCTCTTGCGACACCACTCGTGTCCTTGGTCATATCAACCACTTAGGTCGTTGTTGCGCTACTGTTTGCCTTATGAAATTGCTAGAGTGCAATCGATGCACTCATTGTTCTTTTGAGTTATGCGGTCTTGTCTTTTTACGCTCTACTTTGCGCTTGTTGGACACCACTCCAACATTGATTTGATTGCTCGCCATCCTGAAAATTTCTGTTCCTTGCACAAACACAACTCAAACAACATTAAACGCATATGCTAAAGAAAAAAGGTAAATAACAGACAAACACGCAAACAAAAGGAAAAATATAAAATATTTACATAACTACATTATTAGCTAAAACTAAAAACAATAAACGAATAGGCCGCCTCCCCGGCAGCAACGCCATTTTGAACGCGCTTTTCCTGTCATTAGGAAATTACGAATTCAAAAGAATTTATAAAGTTGTCCTATGCAATGTGTTCTAAGTTTCGAAAACTAGTAAAACAGTTAGCGATTGTATCGTCCACAGAAAGGTGTCATCCGTCGCACGTTTTAGTGATTATTAAAAGCAATGTAAATAAGAACATGGCAATGGTGAGAATGGTGGGTGTGAAATGTAAGCATGTTCATGTGTGTGTGTGAGAGAATGGAAATGAAATAAGAAATCACAAAGATAACTAAGGATTGAAATGTAACTGGGTGCTTGCCTTTCTAAGTTAATATACTTATAACTAAATTAATCTACTCTTAAAGGCAAACACCCTAAGTTACTGAAATAAAGATGGCTTGGAGAGAGAAATGGATGGACACACAAGGTACTCATGACCACCATGGCATTCGCGCTACTCATAAAAACCAACTGCATAAAACACTACAAGATTAGGTTCAACCTAGCATTTGATACGACCTCTAAATATGGAAATGTAGAGAGTTGCCTAGTCCTCGATTGCTACTCACCAAGGATATATCGCATGAACAACGACCATAAAAGGACTGCCTTAAGCATAAAGGTTGACCCTCGATCACTACTCACCAAAGGTGTATCGTGCAAGCAACGACCAAGGGTAGCCTAAGCGAATATTAAAGGATCGACCATCGATCGCTACTCACCTGTCACGTGTAAGCAACAACCATATAATGAAAGCATTAAGTGTAAATTCGGACCCTCGATCACTACCACCGATAGTGTATCGCGTAAGAAACGACCAAGGGTCGTACAAAGCATGAAGGCCTATACAACCGAAATCCACAATGGCATGGTATATACTCATCATGAATTTCACCCAAACAATTAAGAGCATAATCAAGGCCAAGAGTTGATGTACCTACTTAACCCTAATTCTTAAACACTTAAATCAATCCAAAACATGCATTTCGAAATATCTATCAACATACACACAATTAAGGGATGTTTGATTAATCTACTCCTAAATTACATTAATCTACTCCTAATCCCAATCATGAACACATATCAATTTCTACCCTACATGCCATGAATGTAAAGACAAGAGATATCCCTAAACATGCATCTAGGAGGGTTATCAAGCCTATTCAATACAAGTCAAGAATCAATACAAAGCAATTGAATGAGACAATACTTGAAAATATTAAATACAAGTGAATCAAATAAATGAAACTAGAGTTAGGTTTACATATTTCCCTAATGGGGATACATCAAATAAAGAAAATACAAGAGAATAGTAAAAAAGAAAACCCAAGGTGTCAATCTCGGATCTCCAAGTTCCATTGAAGCTCTCCCTCCTTATAAATAGGAGAGGGTGGCTCTTTCCTCATGAATCTCTTCTAAAGATGGGTGGTTGTATATGGAAGGTGGTAATGGTCTCTCTCTCTTTTGTTGTGTAAAGAACATGAAGTGTGGGTTATTTGGGTTAAGTGTTATGGTCTTGTGAAAAAAATAGTATATTTATAGGCTTGGGAGGTTTAGGGCACGATTTAGGTATGGAAGGACAACAATACCCCCAAAAAATGGCCTAAAAACCCGTCATTCGTTGTTATGGAAATTGCAGAGTGTGGGTAAAGAGTGCTAATCAGGGACCCACACTCACCCGCACTTTATTGATTCTTCAAGATCACCAGCTCTCGAATTTTGTAAACAATGTCGGTGAGTGTGGTTAGCTGACCCGTACTCTATTACTAAAATGATTATAACTTTTTCTAAGAGATTCGGAATTGCAATCCGTAAACACTATTGAAAAGTATACTTTCTGATTGGTTCATTTATACAAAAAATGTAGCCCCATTTCCATATTGTTTTGAGATCGTTCTCGGGTAAAATCTTGTGTTTCATGGCTTGCTTGAGGTTTTTGTTTTATCATAGGTGTCTTGGTACTAAAAGAGAAGATTCGAGGGGGCAAATATGAAGAGTTTGGAGAGTTAGGCCAGAGTGCCGCTCATCAAGTGCCGCGGTTTGACCACAACGACACTTGAGCGACAGAGATTTTCCACAGGTGCAGCGGTCGAAGGAACCGCGGCACTAGAGCGACAGAGATATCTTTGGCTTGCCGCGGTTCTACTGCTGCGGTTGGTGGCCAAGAAATTCCAATCGCTGTAGTCCGTCATTACGTCAGTTGGGTGACTTTTTGCCCTATTTTAGCTCCCATATAAATACCACTCTTTGGAATATTCAAAATGACCAACTCTTTTTCCAAATTAGACTTAGACCATCACCTTTGACATTCCTCTTACATCATCACTTCCATCTTTCGAAACCTACCAAGATTTCAAATTTCCCTAACAACCAAATACATAAATCCCTTCTTTACATCACAACCACCATCATCTCAGTGTTCGGAACCAAAAGAGAGTTGACGAAAAAGCTTGGAAGAAGAAGAGCAAAGCAAAATGAGGAGCTACTCTACATAGTTTCTTCTATCACTTTTTCTTTTCCATGTTCTTTATATTAGCCATGTATTCATTTCAATATATCATTGTATGGCTACACTTTGTGATATGAGCTAATCACTTAGTGCTAACATTTGATGAAACCCTACCTATGACAATATATTTATATTAACCTTTGTTTATCCTTCATTTTGCTACTTGTAGTTTGTATGGATGTTTTAGTATGCTTAATGTTATATTAATAGATTGATCTCCTATTGATTGTTTTTTCGATGGTGTGTTATGTACCGACCGGAGACGCACACCACGTGATTGACAAAACGTCCTCTATGCATGTCTAGAAAAGTAAACCTACTTAGGCTAGCATATAGGATTCGTTAGTGTGCCAAAGTCCTTAACGAACCCATTCATATATCCCGCGTAATCGAGAGATAAGCTTGGGTATGATTTTGGGTGTAACCTATTTTTCTCAACCGAGATTGTAGGTTAATATTAGGGTGCATGAATTTATGAGTTAAATAAGAATAATTTGGGTGTTCAATTGAGTTTAGAACGAAAATCAATTTAGGGTGGCGTGTAGTCAAGTCCTAGTATACTTCTCTCCATAATCACATTCGAATTTATTTTGTGTATCTATTGCTTTAGTATAAAACCTTTTATAAATCTAGTTTAGTTAGTTTAAAATGAAAACGTTTCAATATGATTGTTTGAATAGCACTTAGACTAATCAATTTTGGTAATCGATCACTCGATCCTTGTAGGAACGAATTTTACTTACCATTGTGCTACTCTCCGACCTCATCCTATTACGAGTGTCACTTGAGAGACTAGTCAATTTTTGGCGCCGCTGCTGGGGATTGAGCGGATGATTGATATCGATATTAGTTAGTTTATTGCTAATTTGAACCTTTTAATTAAGTTTGTATTTTTTTCTCTTGATAGGTACTATTGCTCTTGCATGCACCCATGTATAAGGAGCCAAAATCTTCACTTCTTGAACTTTAATCCGGAAATTGAGAGGATAGTCGAAGAAATAGACGTGAGGCAAGGTTGAAAGGAGCAGAGATAGGTGATCGGGATGCACATTTAGAACAGAGGGAATTGCCTCCTGTGGCAAATCAAAACCAGAGAGAATTTCCTTCTGCGGCCATTCCAATTCAAGAGGGTTTGTTTCATGAGGAAGATGAGCGCACTCTGAGAGATTACACAATGCCTAGATTCTAGCAGAACATGTCATCTATTCGCCAACCTACAATTGCAGTAAATTCCTTTTAGATAAAGCCTTCGGTGATTCAGATGATTAGCACTACATGTATGTTCAATGGGTTGGCGAGTGATGATCCAAATTTGCATCTTCAGAACTTCTACGAAATATGTGACACATTCAAGTACAATGGAATTCTCGAAGATTTTATCAAGTTGAAGTTGTTCCCATTCTCTTTGGGACATGATGTGAAGATATGGTTGAACTCACTACCACCTAACTTGATCATTACCTTTGATCAGTTAGCCCAAGCATTCTTAAACATATTTTTTCCACCAGGGAAGGCTGCTCGTCTCAGGAATGAGATCCTTTCTTTTCAACAATTTGAGAATGAAAGTATCTACGAAGCTTGAGAGAGATTTAAGGAGCTTCAAAGGAGATGTCCTCACAATGGCCTTGCAAAGTGGCAGACTTAGCAAGCATTCTACCAAGGCATCACCATGTCAACGAGGAACTTAGTAGATGCGACTGCTGGGGGTTCTCTAATGAGCAAATCAATGGATGCAGCCAACGATCTCCTAAAGGAAATGACACTTAACAATAGCCAATGGGGAACACATGACAAGTACCCAAGAAGATTCTGGGTGTGCTAGAAGTAGATAACAATACAAGAGTGCAAGTTCAAATTTCAGCACTTCAGAATCAAATGAGCAAGTTGACTGCCAGGCCTAGCAATTTGCAAGTGGCTCAATGTGAGTGGTGTTTGGGGCCACACTCTAGCATGGATTGTCAAGTTGGAAGCCCTTTTGCTTCAAGCTTATCGGAACAAGTAGCCTTTGTGAACTATAACTGGAACTTCCAATATCTACCTCAACAACATGCCATCCAAAATCCCCAACACAACCAATACCCAAACACATACAACTCGGCATGGAAAAACCACCAAAATTTGTCATGGAAAGATAATCAACCCCAACATCAACACAACCTCCACCAAAGACAACCACCCGGATTCCCTCAACCACAACAACAAAACTTCCACAACCAACCCCAAAACAATCAGGGTGAGAAAAAGTCTAACCTAGAAGAAATGTTCTCCAAATATATGGGTAAAATAGACAATAGAATGAAGACCCAAGACTTAGCCTTGAAGAAGCTTGATACGAAGTTTGACCAACTTGCTCAACATACCCAATCCTCAATCCAAAACTTAGAAACACAAGTCGGTCAACTAGCTAGGGGACAACAAGGAAGACAACAAGGGCCTTTACCAAGCGACATTGTGATAAACCCTACGGAACAATGCAAGGCCAATGCATTAAGGAGTGGTAAAGAGGTTGAATTACCAAAAAACTTGGGAAGGAAAAAGAAGTTGTTGAAGACGAGGGCATTATTGAAGAAGAGTTTGTAGAAGAAAAGAAGAGTACTAACCATGATGATGAACTACCCACCACAACACATAATCCTCCTCCACAACACCAAGTCAAAGCTTATGTACCTCTCATTCCATATCTATAAAGATTGAAGAAACAAAAGGATGCTCACAATTTTAGTAAGTTCTTGGAGGTATTTAAGAAGCTTCACATCAACATCCCATTTGCTGAAGCACTTGCCCAAATGCCCACTTATGTGAGATTTCTCAAGGAGTTACTCTCCAACAAAAGGAAGTTAGAAGAATTCGAGACGGTTGCATTAACGAAAGAGTGTAGTGCAATCCTACAAAACAAACTCCCACCAAAGCTAAAGGATCCCGGGAAATTTACAATCCCATGCACCATTGGTCAAAAGGAGTTTGGGAAGGCATTGATCGATTCTAGGGCAAGCATCAATTTGATGCCATACTCGGTTTTACAGAAGTTGGGAGTGGGGGAAGTGAAGCTTACTCATGTTACCCTACAACTAGCCGATAGGTTAATCAAATACTTGAGAGGAGTCATGGAAGATGTCTTGGTAAAAATAGAGAGCTTGTACTTCCCTGTGGACTTTGTGATATTTGAGATGGAGAAGGACGTGGAAATCCCTTTGCTTCTAGGTAAGCCATTCTTGAAGACCTTAGGGGTTTTGATAGATGTGAAGGAAGACAAGATGACATTGAGGGTAAGAGATGAACATGTGGTGTTTGACATGAAAAAGGCGGCCAAGAGACCGATGGACGTGGATAGGTGTTTGATGGTTGAGATTGTTGATCCATTAGTTGAAGAGTTTGTTAGAAGAGAAACTCCTAAGGAACCATTAGAGGCATGCATAGTTCATGGAGCCTCTAAGGAGGATGAAAATGAGGAAGTTACGAAGTATGCTCTACACTTGAATTCCCAACCTTTGAAGAAGTTTAGAGAAAGAAGGAGGTTCGAGGAGTTAGAAGAGGGAAAACCTAGATTACCCCCGTCTATTGAAAAACCTTCTAAGCTTGAGTTGAAGCAACTACCGGAGCATTTGAGATATGCTTTCCTTGGTGAGTCATTATCACTTCCAGTGATAATTTCGGCCTCCTTGTCAAAGATTGAAAAGTAAAAGTTGTTAAGGGTTCTAAGAAGCCATAAGAAGGCCATTAGTTGGTATATCTCCGATATTAAGGGATTGAGTCCTTCGATTTGCATGCACAAAATATTGATGGATGAGGAGTTTAAACCAACAGTGGAGCACTAAAGAAGATTGAATCCTAATATGCAAGAGGTAGTTAGAGCTGAGGTCCCAAAGCTTCTAGATGCGAGTATCATTTACCCAATTTCAGATAGTCCCTGGGTCAGTCCAGTACAGGTGGTGCCCAAGAAAGAAGGGATTACTGTGGTACCTAATGAGCACAAAGAGCTTATTCCGACACGGATCGTCACAGGTTGAAGGGTTTGTATTGACTATAGAAAACTCAACACAGCCATACGGAAAGATCATTTTCCCTTACCCTTTATAGACCAAATGTTGGAAAGGCTAGCGGGGCACGAATACTATTGTTTCTTAGATAGATATTCTGGTTACAACCAAATTCCAATAGACCCTGAAGATCAAGAAAAGACAATGTTCACATGTCCATATGAGATGTTTGCCTACCAAAGAATGCCCTTTGGACTTTGTAATGCTCCGGCGACATTCCAAAGATGTATGATGGCTATCTTTTCTGACATGGTGGAGAGGTACATTGAAATCTTCATGGATGACTTCTACGTTTTTGGGTCGTCATTTGATGGTTGTTTAGAGAACTTAGGGAAGGTGCTTAAAAGGTATGAAGAGACCAATCTAATACTCAACTGGGAGAAGTGCCATTTCATGGTCAAAAAGGGGATAGTGTTGGGTCATAGAATCTCCTCTGAAGGGATTGAAGTGGACAAAGCAAAAATTGAGGTTATTGAAAAGTTACCTCCGCCAACCTCAGTGAAGGGAATTCGGAGTTTTCTGGGACACGCCGGGTTCTATAGAAGATTCATCAAAGATTTTTCAAAGATTACAAAGCCTTTGTGCTCCCTTTTGATGAAAAATGTGCCGTTTGTGTTTGACGAAGCATGTTTGAAGGCTTTCGAGCTTTTAAAGAATGAGCTTGTTTCAGCTCCTATCATGAGGGCTCCGGATTGGGACCTCCCCTTTGAGTTGATGTGTGATGTTAGTGAATATACGGTAGGCGCCGTATAAGGTCAAAGAAAAGAGAAGCGTCAACATGTTATTTACTATGCAAGTCATACACTAAATGAGGCATAGGTCAACTATGCAACAACAGAAAAAGAATTGTTGGCCATCGTGTTTGCTTTTGATAAATTCAGATCATACTTGGTAGGATCTAAGATAGTTGTCTACACGGACCATGCAGCCATTAAATACCTTATAGCAAAGAAGGATGCAAAGCCAAGACTTATAAGATGGGTGCTACTCCTTCATGAGTTCAACCTCGAGATTAGAGATAAGAAAGGGACAGAGAACGTGGTTGCGGACCACCTTTCGAGACTTGAGAAGGTGGATAATGAGAAAGTTGATAAGCCCATCAAGGAAGAGTTCCCCGATGAGAAACTTTTTGAATTACAAAGTCTTCTAATTCCATGGTTCACGGATGTGGTGAACTACCTAGCTAGTGGCATAGTGCCCCTAGAGCTATATGTGCACCAAAAGAGAAAATTCTTTACCGAGTTGAAATTCTATTTGTGGGATGAGCCGCTCTTGTTCAGAACATGTGAGGATGGGGTAATTCGCAGGTGCGTTCCCGAAGAAGAGATGCTAGATATTTTGGGGCATTATCACTCTAAGGAGTGTGGAGGTCATTTTGGTGCTTCACGAACGGTTAGGAAAGTCCTCCAATCGGGTTTTTGGTGGCCATCTTTGTTGAAGGACTCAAGGAGCTTTGTAGAGGCATGTGACCGGTGCCAAAGAACCAGCAACATCACTAAAAGAGACAAGATGCCAATGAATGTCATGTTAGAGGTGGAACTTTTTGACGTTTGGGGCGTAGACTTCATGGGACCATTCCCAACGTCCTTTGGGAAGAAGTACATTCTAGTTATCGTAGACTATGTGTCTAAATGGATTGAAGCAATAGCCACTCCAACTTGTGAAGGAAAGGAAGTGACCAAGTTCTTAAAAGGGAACATTTTCACCCGTTTTAACACGCCACGAGCAATAGTGAGTGATGGAGGATCTCACTTTTGCAACAAAAAGTTTGAGGCCCTATTGAAGAAATAGGGAGTGAAACACAAAGTCACCACCCTGTACCACCCACATGCCAACGGTCAAGCCGAAGTCTCAAACAAAGAAATTAAGAGTATCTTGGAGAAAACCGTGGGGATTAGAAGGAAAAATTGGGCCAAAAAGTTGGAGGATGCCTTATGGGCCTACCGAACGGCCTACAAATCTACTATTGGCATGTCTCCATTCTGGCTAGTGTATGGAAAAGCATGTCACTTGCCATTTTAGCTTGAGCACAAGGCATGGTGGGCGATTAAGCTCCTCAACATGAGCATGCAAAAGGCCGGTGAAAAGAGATGCCTCCAATTGGATGAGCTAGAGGAGCTACAGCTCGAATCATTTAAGAACTCAAGAATCTTCAAGGAGAAGACCAAAGGGTGGCATGACAAGAGAATAGAAGTCAAGGAATTACAAATGGGTCAAAAGGTCTTCTTTTCAACTCAAGGTTGAAGTTATTCCCAGGCAAGCTAGATGGATGGGTCCTTACACCATCACTAATATTTTTCTTTATGGGACGGTGGAGATCGAGGTGACAAGAAGGAAAGGTTCAAAGTGAATGGGCAACGGCTAAAAAATATTTTGGGAATTTGAGGATCAGAAACTAAAGAAGGTGGTCCGTTTTCAAGAACCACCATAAGCAAAAAATCAAAAGGAGGTACCATCTCCTGTACATATTTGTTTTCTTTTAAGTTTTTCTTTTAGTTTTCTAAATCTTCATTTTGTATTAATTTTTTTTTATCTTGTACAGAATGTTAGAATAAGTGTGGTTGATGTTGTGTGCTAGTTGTTTTTGGTGTAGAAAGTTAGCATTTTCAACAACCATAGGTGGCCAAGATGCAGTGTGTTGCGGTTCAAGGAGGAGCCACGACAGCCGAGCAACAAAGATCCCCAAGAATTTCTGTCGCCCTACTACCGCGTGAGTGTCGCTCCAAAGAGAGACAGCGGCAGTCGAGCGTCACTTGAGCGATAAAAATCTCAAAACATCTCTGCGCCTGAGTGCCGCGTGGGTGTCGCTTGGAAGAAGCAACCGCGGCAGTCGAGACTTAGTGGAACAATGCCGTTTCCACCAAAACGCAACCGTTTTGGTGCCGCGGTTAAGGTGCCGTGGATGGTCCAACCGCGGCACTATAACGATATAAAAGGATTCGTTCGGCTAGGGCACAACTCATTTAAGGTTTCAAAACAAAAGTAGCGCTTCCCTCTCCAGCCATTGCCGTCTTCCGCACGTAATCAGTAACCATTCTCTATTTTCGCTCGTTTTTAGTTGTTATTGTTCCCATTACCCTCTCTTTCCCCTTCCATGCAATCTTAAAGTTAGTTTGGGTGTTTTGGGAAGATTTTTGGTGAAATGATGTGTATTGTGCTTTATTTTTTGAAATTGTTGTATGGGTTGATGTTTGATAGTGGTTTGAGGGTTGTTGGCATGCTTATTTGATTATTATAGTATTTATTGAATTTTTGGCTTGAGATAGTGAAGCTAGGTCAAAATTGGGTTGTTTGGTGATTGATTAGAAGTGATCTGTAGTTTATCTTTTGCATTTTTGGTGGTTTGTGGCTTGTAGGTACTCGTGGTGTATCGGGTTACCAGTTGGTTGTGTGTTTGAGTGCCGAATTGCTGTCGAAATTGTGATAGAAGTGTGAAGCGGCACAGTTTTCTGAATGTCCATATGGCAAGAACTAAGCAAACAGTAAGGACAGCTGAAGAGGGCGATTCTAGCTACCCGTCTAGGCCAAGAAGGGGCATTACACCATGTGTCCCAAATCCTGATTTTTCGAGCCAGTTGGCTAAGTGGGCTAAAAGGAAATTAATTCCGGAAAAAGGGATTAATGTGTCAGAGTTGGACTAGACGCCAATTCCTCAGACTGTTGAGAACAGGGGTTGGCAGACCTATGTTCAGACCCCACCCCTATATTGTAGATGTATTATTGAAGATTTTTATTCAGGCATGATCCTGAGAAACTATCTATTAGGTGGCGCAGTATGGTCAGAGGTAGGGAAATCATGATCAACCCTACTGACATCAACAGGTACTTCAGAGCTGCTATACCAGAGGAAGAGCGGGGAAACATGTATAAAGGGTTGGCAAAGAACGACATCTTCACAAAGATGAATGTGGAGTTGACAAACGCCTTGGTTCCTCCTGAAAAAGCAATGCTATTTTGAAACACCAGGTCTAGTCCTCTGAAGTAGTCGAAGATCCAAATTGACCTGGCATTCTGGCATGTCTGGCATGTCTGGCATGTCTTTATTTCCTACTCCTTGAGGCCTTGTAGTCACCGCACCACTATTGCCTATAAGGTGGAACAGCTGCTTTATTGTTTGCAACAGGGCCAGCCGCTCGATATTAGTGTGCTCATAATGATGGAAATCCATAAGTGTGGTAAGGATGAGAGCAAGAAGGAGGCCATAGGGTTCCCTAGTCTGATTACCTATTTCTGCATACAGGCATGTGTTGATCTTTCTACAGATGAGATGAAAGAGTCTACAGTGGATATCAGAATAAATCAATGGTATTCAATATATCCTAGCAGGGGACTGAGGAGGCTTAGAGGACCCAAGAGGGCACGGACAGAGGCTAAGGGTTCAGAGTCAAAGGCTGAGGGTTCAGAACCAAAAGCTGAGGATGTTGAAGGTGCTGATGAGGATGACAATGTGAGATTGCTAACTCAGATGTTAAAAGTTTTGAAGGTTACCCAATCAGAGCAGGCAGATGCGTATGCGGCATGAAAAGAGGAGATTAAGGCCGTCAAGGAGGAGATCCTAAGGGAGATAGCTGCCTCAGAGGGTAGAACGAGGGATGTGATCAGTGAAGTAGAAGATGGGCTCATACAGGATTTTGCTGAGCTTAGGACTGAGCTCAAGGTCTCCCTTTACAGTAGATAAAAGAAGGCTCATCCCATCCCTCCATCTTATACCCTCCCAACCGGTGGACCTAACATTTTAGAAGAAGCAGCTTAGATACGCATTGCAACAGAGAGGTCCTTGAAGGAATTAGCAGACAGAGAGGAGTAAGAGACTCGTCAGGTAAGGGCAAAGGAAAGTTGCCGGGGACCTCGTAGCCACATTCCACCTGTTTTAGTGCTTTGTTTATCTTTCTTTTAGACTTGTTTTATTGCTTTTAGTTACCTTAAATCTTTAATTGTTTTCTTTTTGGATATCATCTATTTACTTTTCAGTTTCGGTTATTTTAGTTACTCTTCATTGTTGGATTTGTGCATTGAGCTCTTATTTTAGTTTCCAAACTGTAGGGTTTATTTTATTGTTTTTCTTGTTTAAGATTACGTGTGTGACGTTGTATTGTGCCTTTTAGGCTTGCAGCGTGTTTGTTTTTGGTTGTGTGTTTGGCCTCCGTCTCGTTTCTAAGCTTATATTGTCCAGTTCGCTTTTGTGCAAACATTGGGGGCAATGTTTCGTTTAGGTTTGGGGGTGTGGCCATCTAATGACCATTTTTGCATGATTGTTTTGTTTGTGTTTATTTTTTGTGAATTGTTTTCTAATTTTTGCATGATTGTGTGTTTGATGAGTCCGTTCTCCTGTTTCAAACCAAATTTTAGAGCATTGACTTGCTTAATGAGATGCTTTTGGGTTGTGCCTTTTAAGGCAAATTTTTGCATGTGTTAAATCCCTGAGTCTAGGCAAAGGTTATGCTAGTTAAAGCTACACCACATTGCTTGCACACACCCTACCAAACTCGAAAGTGTCTTAGTAATTGGGTATCGCGTTTGAGATGTCTAGATCATTAGTGGAGACTACCCGTGTGAGGCCAGAGCCTAAATAGCATCCTTATGAGTGTGATTTGTTTTATTGTTTCATCTTAAACACTGTTCTTGTACATAAATAAGCTTAATATAAAAAGGACCTCACTCAATGTTTTGGGCATTAATGAACGTCATTTTAAGAGCATCACCATTGTTTCGCCTTTGCTTGCTTGCTTAACTTATACCTATAGAGATGATGTAGGCTATGTGTATTAAGTCACTACAAATATTCCAAACAAGTTCCATGCCTTGCGTGTGTGCTTAAATATCCTATCTATGCTGACTTACACACTAAACCCCATCATTATATCCTCTCATGTCATACACATCACAATATCTTTACCTAATCACTAAACCATCCCATTTGCTACGATTATGGCTTGTTATCATGTCAAGATGAGGCTCATGAATGAACTCAAAAATGTAAAAATAGCGTGTACTCAGGCTAGATGTGTAATTTGTGCAAAGAATAAGGCTCAAAATAAATGAAAAATTAAAAAGTGCTCAAAGAAAGAGAATAGCACAAAAAGCCTTCTAATCTTCAAAAGTATAAAAGTTGCCAAAATATAAAGCAACTTAGAAATTTAGCACAAAGTGATTAATTGAACAAATATTGCCTAGACACTTTAATTGTGATGAGCATACCAAAATAGAAGTTTAAAGCATAATCGTTGGCTAGCCTATAATCCCGTACCCACCTAGCCTCTCTACCACCAATTCACCATAGCATCCCTTGTACTTTAAAGAAGTCCTAATTGATCTTTAAGAGGAGTTTTAGCTTGTTGATAAATGTATCAAATGGTGCTCTACTCTTGTTCTTAATGTTCAAATCCGTTATTATGGTCCAATTGCATTTAAACATTATCGGTCTATCAAAATTTGTCATATGCGAGTAAAATTTGAAAATTTCTTGTGCTTAATTTCCAACCGCATATGTTTGTTGAGTGTGCTTAAGTTCTGAGTGGTAAAATGAGAGAGATCCTGAAAGGAATAGAGTCGAGGCGAAATGCTATCATAAGACTCCTGTGTTCGATGCATTTTTGAAGCTTTGTTCACTAAGAAGTATGGAATTGCAATCTCTCTTATTGTAGCACCTTGGCTTGCATTCCCCAAGCTTTTTCTTAGAGGTCTTAGCATGCATGTGCCTCAATTCGGTTCGCCCATTATTGGATCTCTTTTTATAGTTGGCTCAGCAGGAAAGACTTTTGTGGGTGTCGTACTGTAAGCCCTCACGAGACTTCACTCATCCTACTAGGGATCGCCTAGGGGTCTAAAAGACTTATCGTGTGCGTTTTATTTCTTTATGTTTTATTTTCTTTCTTTCCTTCTTTTGTTTTGGTTTTGCTCGAGGACGACCAAAAGATAAGTTTGGGGGTATTTGATTGGTTCATTTATACATAAAATGTAGCCCCATTTCCATATCGTTTTGAGATGGTTCTCGGATAAATTCTTGTGTTTAATGACTTGTTTGAGGTTTTTATTTTAGTAGGGGTGTCTTGGTACTAAAAGAGAAGATTCGAGAGGTTAGTGTGCAAATATGAAGAGTTTGGAGCGTTGGGCCAGAGTGCTGCTCATCAAGTGTCGCAGTTTGACCACAGCGGCACTTGAGCGACAGAGATTTTCCACAGGTGTCGCGGTCGAAGTGCCACGGTATAAGGAACCGCGGCACCCAAGCGATAGAGATATCTCTAGCTTGCCGCGGTTCTAGTGCCACGGTTAGTGGCTAAGAAATTCCAACCGCGGCAGTCCGTCATTACGTCAGTTGGGTGACTTTTTGCCCTATTTTAGCTCCCATATAAATACCACTATTTGGAATATTTAAAAGGACAAACTCTTTTTCCAAATTAGACCTAGACCATCACCTTTGACATTCCTCTTACATCATCACTTCCATCTTTCGAAACCTACCAAGATTTCGAATTTCCCTAACATCCAAATACATAAATCCCTTCCTTACATCACAACCACCATCATCTCAGTGTTTGGAACCAAAAGAGAGTTGACGAAGGAGCTTGGAAGAAGAAGAGCAAAGCAAAAGGAGGAGCTACTCTACATAATTTCTTCTATCACTTTAGCCATGTATTCATTTCAATATATTCATTATATGGCTACACTTTGTGATATGAGCTAATCACTTAGTGCTAGGATTTGATGAAACCCTACCTATGACAATATATTTATATTAACCTTTGTTTATCCTTCATTTTGCTACTTGTAGTTTGTATGTATGTTTTAGTATGCTTAATGTTATATTAATAGATTGATCTCCTATTGATTGTTCTTTCGATGGTGTGTTATGTACCGACCGGAGACGCACACCACGTGATTGACAAAACGTCCTCTATGCATGTCTAGAAAAGTAGACCTACTTAGGCTAGCGTATAGGATTCGTTAGTGTGCTAAAGTCCTTAACGAACCCATTCATATATTCCGAGTAATCGAGAGATAGGCTTGGGTATGATTTTAGGTGCAACCAATTTTACTCGACCGAGATTGTAGGTTAATATTATGGTGCATAAATCTATGAGTTACATAAGCATAATTTGGGTGTTCAATTGAGTTTAGAACGAAAGTCAATTTAGGGTGGGGTGTAGTCAAGTCCTAGTATACTTCTCTCCATAATCACATTCGAATTTATTTTGTAATTGCTTTAGTATAAAACATTTTATAAATCTAGTTTAGTTAGTTTAAAATGAAAACGTTTCAATATGATTGCTTGAATAGCACTTAGACTAATCAATTTTGGTAATCGGTCACTCGATTCTTGTGGGAACGAACTTTACTTACGTTGTGCTACTCTCCGACCTCGTCCTATTGCGAGTGTCACTTGAGAGACTAGTCACTTTCATGAATGCCTACAATTACAATAAAAGAGCATATAAGAGACGCAAAAACACAAGAAAACGAGACAAAAGATAAAGAAATGAGGACCGAAATATACAACATTTTTGGCACGATCAATCTTATCAAAACTTTTAATGATATCTTGTGCCATCTAGAACTAGAAGCTGAGCATTTAGAGGCTGCTAAGGCTTTTGGCCAACTTTATACGGCGACACCATACTCGCGTAAGGCTTCGGGCCCAAAATGCAATGGAGGAAAGAAACCTTTTCAAAAGGGAAAAGATCCTGGTGTCAACAATAAGAAAGTTGGGATCGGAAAAAAGAAGAGTGACAAACATGCTAGAACTAAAAATGATAAGGCTAGGGCAACATGCTACAACTATGGCAAATTGGGTCACTTCGCTCGTGAATGCACTAAGCTGAAAAAGGTAAAACCCAATTCCGTAAACAAATATGTTTATGTTTCTAGCGTTGTTTTACTGACTGAATCTGTCCTTTAAGGATTGTAAACTCAAGAGCAACATACCATATAGCTAGAGACCGAGGAGCATTTGTGGAATATCATCAGATTTCACAAAGAATGAATTGGATATTTGTGGGAAACAACTCAAGAGTGGAAGTCTATGGTATAGGCACGTGCAAGGTAGTGTTTCACAATGGCAAAACTTTTTATCTACATGATGTGTTGTATGCGCAAGAGATCCAACGAAACTAAGTCTCCGTTGCTGTTTTTCATATCCTAGGCTATGCTTTAAACTTTCATAGGGATAATTTGAATGTTTATTTGAATTTTGTTCAAGTAGGTACTGGTTATATGTTGAATGGTTTTATGGTTTTGGATACTGCTTTTGACAATATAAATTATGATAATATTGATAATGATGTTTATAATTAGCATGCTAGACTATGCCATATTAGGCAAGATAGAATGAGCAGATTAGCCAAAGAAGGTCTATTGGGCTCACTCATTAGAACAGAGATGTCTATTTGTGAGAATTGTCTAGCAGGAAAAACTACAAGAAAACCATTTGGTAAAGCAACTCAAGCTGAAATTCCATTGCAAATGATTCATTCAGACATATGTGGTCCAATGAATGTAAGAGTGAGGCAAGGTAGTGGCGTGATCGCACCAAATATGTTGTATAATTCGGCCCTCATTTCTATATCATTTGTTTCGTTTTCTTGCATTTTAGCGTCTCTTATGGGTTTTTTATTCGTCATTGCAGGCATTCGTGCATTTTCTAGTATTGGAAGCGGAATTCGGGATTTCATGCAAAAAAGGGCTGAAAATGTAAAAACTTGTGCAGAACATCCAACTTCAAAGGGTAATATCTCTCTCCTCAAATCAAACCACGCTTCGGATTACATATATTTGGAAAGCCCATAGAAGTCTACTTTCTAGCGATTTTTTAGGATTGCAATTCCAAGTCTCCTAGAGAAAGTTATGATCATTTCAATAATAAAGTGCGGGTGAGTGCGGTTGGCAGAGTACTGGTCAGCCAACCGCACTCACCCGTACTCTACACTTTCCAGCACTGCTAATGACGGGTTTTTAGGCCATTTTAAAGAGGTAATGTTATCCTTTCATGCCTAAATCGTGCCTTAACCTTCTATGCCTATAAATATACCATTTTCTTCATAAGACCCAAAAACTCTTGACCCAAATAACCTAGAAACCCTCTCTTCCACACTTCATCTTCTTCACACAACAAGAGAGAGAGAGAGAGGGAGAGAGAGAGAGAGAGAGACCTTCAAAGGCATCCATGGAGGCTTTCCTCCATGGGTGTCTTACCATCACCACATTCCACATACAACCACCCATCTTTGGAGGAGATTCATGAGGAAAGAGCCACCCTCTCTTGTCTATGAGGAGGAGGAGCTTCAATGGAACTTGAGATCCGAAATTGACACCTTTGGTTTTCTCTTTTACTATTCTCTTGTATTTTCTTTATTTGATGTGTATCCCCATTAGGGAAATATGTAAAGCTAACACTAGTTTCATTGATTTGATTAACTTGTATTTAATATGTTCAAGTATTGTCTCATTCAATTGGTGTATATTGATTTTTGACTTGTATTGAATAGGCTTGACAACCCTCATAAATGCATGTTTAGGGATATCTCTTATCTTTATATTCATGGCATGTAGGTTAGAAATTGATATATGTTCATGATTGGGGTTAGGAGTAAATTAATGTAATTTAGGAGAAGATTAATCAAACATCCCTTGATTGTGTGTATGTTGATGGATAATTCGAAATGCATGATTTGGATTGAATTAAGTGTTAGAGAATTAGGGTTAAGTAGGTACATCAACTCTTGGCCTTGATTATGCTCTTAATTGTTTGGGTGAAATTCATGATGAGTACATATTATGCCATTGTAGATTTTGGTTCTATAGACCTTCTTGCTTTATATGACCCTTAGTTGTTGCTCACGCGATACGCCCTCGGTGAGTAGTGATCAATGGTCCGAATTTACACTTAATGATTCCCTTATATGGTTGTTGCTTACACGTGACATGTGAGTAGCAATCGATGGTTGATCCTTTAATATTCCCTAAGGTTACCTTTGGTCATTGCTTGCACGATACACCCTCAGTGAGTAGTGATCGAGGGTCGGCCTTTATGCTTAATGCAGTCCTTTTATGGTCGTTGCTCACGTGATACACCCTCGGTGAGTAGCAACCGAGGACTAGGCGACTCTCTCATTTCCATATTTAGAGGTCATATCAAAGGCTAGGTTGAACCCAATCTTGTAGTGTTTTATGCGGTTGGTTTTTATGAGTGGCGCGAATGCCATGGTGATCATGAATACCTTGTGTGTCCATCTATTTCCCTCTCCAATCCATCTTTATTTTAGTAACTTAGGATGTTTGCCTTTAGGAGTAGATTAATTTAATTAGGAGTATATTAACTTAGAAAGGCAAGCATCAGGTTACATTTCTATCATTAGTTATCTTTTTGTTTTCTTATCTCATTCTCTCACACACACATGAACATGCTTACATTTCACACACACCACTCTCATCTTTGCCATGTTCTCATTTGCATTGCTTTCAATAATCACTAAAACGTGAAATGATTGACGAATGACACCTATTTATGGACGATACCCTAGCTTACCATTTTACTAGTTTTCAAACCTTTAGAGCATATTACGTAGGACAACTTTATAAATTCTTTTAAATTCGCAACTTCCTAACGACAAAAAAAGTGCGTTCATGGTGGCATATAAACAAAGTTAAATTTGTAGTGAAATGGTTATACCACAAATCTTTTTCCCAACATCTCTGGTTCGATTCCCACTCATAGCAATTTTACAAAAAAATAAAATAAAATAACTTATTAAACAAAATATACATAACCTTACATGATTGAACTTGTAGTGAAATGTTGAGGTTTAGGTCACACAACCTCACTAGGGTTTTACTACCACCTAAAACATTTTTACAAATTAAAAAAAAAAAAAAAAATTATACAAGCCGGCTAGGGACTAGGCCGCCCTAACCTAAACAGGTCATGCCCAGGTCTGACCTATTAGAAAGCCTGGCCCGCCTGCCTATTAGAAAGACTAGCCCGCCACAGGCCAGGCCAAGCCAAGCTAGGCCGCCTGTATTACCATCACTAAGGCAAGAAGCTTCTTACTTCATTACATTCATAGATGATTTCACACGTTTCGATTATGTCTATTTGATTTCTCATAAATCTGAAGCATTAGATTGCTTCAAAATATTTATGAATTTAGTTGAAAATCAATTAGACAAGAAAATATAAGTTTTGAGAACTGACCAAGGACATGAATATCTTTCCAATTAATTTAAGGATATGCAATGAGAAAGGTATAGAAAGACAACTGACCATTCCTTACACTCCACAGCAAAATGGTGTACCAGAAAGAAGGAATAGAACACTATTGGAAATGGTTAGGTCTATGATAACGCAAACAAATCTACCAGTATCATACTTGGGAGATGCTTTATTGACTATGGCCTAATACTTACAGTGTGCCTTAAATATTAGTCACTTCTACCATATATGAGTTATGGACAAGTAGAAAACTTGTTTTAATAAATTAAGACCCTTGGGTGTGCGGGTTATGCTCATGATCTATCCATTCAATATGGAAAATTGGGTGCGAGAGAAAAGTGTATCTTTATTAGATACTCTGAGCATTCCAAAGGATATATACTGATAGGTGAGAATTCCGATGGAACTGTGACTAAATTGGAATCACGAGATGTCAATTTCTTGGAAAATGAATTTCTAAACAGAGGTGAAGTTGATAAAGATGTTTGATTCTTTGAATCGGATGATGTAAATCTAAACACTCCAATTAAGGTTGATACAAATTTACCTGGGACTTCTATCCCTAATGGTAGTAACATAGTTGTTGAACAAGCTTCTATAGATTTACAAACTCGAAAAAGTAATCGTAGAGTTATCCCACGTCATCGTTTTGAGATTGAGGGGGAAACATTTATGGTTGCTTCACATGACATTGATGAACCTAAAAATGCAAATGAAGCTCTGAACTCACCTGCTAAGAAATTATGGATGAAAGACATGGAAAAAGAGATGGAGTCAATGAAAAATAACCATGTCTAGGATTTTGTTGATTTATCACTTGATCACTGAGACATTGGAAACAAATGAGTTCTTCTCATCAAACGAAAGGCAGATGGTACAATTGAGAGATATAAGGCGTGTTTAGCTGCAAAAGGATATACTCAACAAGAAGGTATAGACTATGAATAAACATTTTCTCCTGTAGTAAGGTTTGCTTCGATACACTTTATTTTAGCAGTCGTCGCACATATGGACATAGAATTACATCAAATGGATGTAAAGACAACATTTCTCAATGGAGAATTGGAGAAAGAAATTTACATGGTACATCCTAAAAATTTTGTTTCAAAAGGTCATAAGCGCAAAGTTTGCAAGCTTAAACAATCGATATATGGTTTGAAACGATCCTCTAGACAGTGGTATATTCGGTTCCATCAGGCAGTAATGTCGTATGGATTTGCAATGACCAAAGAAGACTATTGTGTCTATATAAAAAGGTTTGAAGACAATTTTGTGATATTGTCATTATATGTGGACGACATTTTGTTAGCTAGAAATGATACGAGTTTTGTCATGGCCAATAAAGAATGGTTATCTTCAAATTTTGAGATGAAAAATATGGGTGAAGTTGGCTATATTTTAGGAGTAAATACTACAAGAGATTGTTCAAAGAAACTTCTAGCTTTGTCACAAGAGCCTTACATTAGAAAGATTTTAGAACGATTCAATATGGCTTGTAAGCATATGGATACTCCTATTTCAAAAGGACAAAATCTTAGTCTCGAAATGTGCCCAAAGAATCTTAAAAAACAAGATAAAATGAGTAGAGTTCCTTACTCCAATACCATTGGGAGTCTTATGTACGTAATGATGTGTACATAGCCTGATATATGTTTTGCAGTTGAGTTTATGAGTAGATTTCAATCCAATGGGCAGAAACATTAGCATGTGGTCAAGAGGATTTTTGCATACCTCAAGGGAACTGTAGACTATTCTCTATGCTACCAAGGAGGAGATTTACGTTTAGTCGAATATACAAATATTGATTGGTGAGGTGATCTAGATGAGCATAAATCAACATCAAGGTATGCATTTTTGCTCAATCGAGGCATTATCTCATGGTGTAGCAAGAAACAGACATATATTGCATTTTCTACAATGGAAGTTGAAATCGTGGCATGTTCAGCAGCAGTACATGAGGATGTTTGGCTCAAAAGATTCATTGAGGATTTAGAGATTGTTACCGGTGCTTCAAGACCAATAACTATTTACTGTGATAATCAAGCAGTTATCGCTTACACAAAGGATTCGAAATATCACAGTAAATCCAAACATATATAAACAAAATATAATTTTGTTAGAGATGTCATAGGAAAAAATGAAATGATTATTCAATATATATCTATGCATGAAATGGAGCTGATCCATTTACCAAAGCAGTGACTAAAGATGTTTACTCATCACATGCTAAGTTTTTAGGGCTACGTAGATTGTAATCATGATGATTTGTTTGAATTTCACTATTTTATATAAATAAATCATTTTTCCTTTGCTAACATATATTTCACACAAATGTTATTTAAATATGTCGTCAAGTTAAGACCGACATTCTTACACGTGTGGCTCAGATGCTAAGATAGTATGCTGAGATGACACACACACACACACACACATATATAAGAGAATAAAGTAGAGGATTTATTCTCATGGAGCTTATATATGTATATATATATATGAATATGTCGCCTTGACCATGTCAAGATAAGGTTCTTGTATTCTTTTGAACCGGTCACGATAATCATGAAACCTGATTAAGTCAGATGTGTGAACATAATTGGTGCCTAAGTAAGAAATGACGTGCATTATGAACTCAACTTAGGCGCTGTAGATAGTGACTAAACTTAGATATGTACAGTGAATAGTTTAGATATGCACATTCTTTATGAGAATGAAATTCATTGTAGCACGTGATTCATACCATGTGTTCTATGTGATCAAAAAGGAAAATGAGAGAATGAATCTCTGTTTCCTCATTGTCTAAGTTTATTAAGGTTTGATTAAACCTCAAATGATGTCCTTGTGACCATCGACTTTGATTCAAAGTGAAAAAAAATTGTTAACTTCTTTAGCGTGTTTTTCTATAGCTATGGTACTATTCGGTTTATGAAGCATGATTAGTATATCAGTTGTCTTTGAAACTGGGATACAAGTGTTCAATGGGAAGATATAATATTTATTCATTAATTTTTGATATTCTTGTCGACTAATTGTATTGTCTATGATAGACAAGAATACAATTGTAAATACGTAAAAATTTGATATAGTCAAGTATGACTTTGTATACATAGGGGTCAAGTGTGATTGGACTAATGAATGAAAATTAAATATGGAACACACATGAACAATGAATTTGATATATAATATATCAAATTGCATGCTCTAATACATCTGTAGAATATTGTTCATCGATCACATTATGTGTTTGTTTGTATGAATGATTTGTGATTATACCCAAAAGTTTAAGAAACATGACTTTGTAAAGTTTGCATTATTCTACTTATGCGAGTGGGAGATGTTGGAAAATTACACCCAAGTGGTAAAAAGAGTCTAGGAATTAATTATTAACTGATTAGATAAAGATACCACATAATAGTTTGGATTTGAATTATAAAAATAATTCAATTGAATTCAAACTGATCAGTTAAAATTGAATAATTTGGATATAGATAACAGAGATATTAAATTTAAATAATAATTTAAATTTAAGCATCTCATCCGGATAGGAGTCTAAAACCTATAAATAGCAAAGTGTTCTATTCATTTAATCATTCCATTCGGAACGCGGAGAGTCAAAAGCACAATGTTTTAGTTGTGAGTTTTTTTTTCTGTTGGTCTTCTCCGAGTTATAGCAAATAGCACGGTGAGTTGAGTATATTTTTATAGTAATTATATATTGATCGTATATAACAATCCCGATATCCATTCCTCAACGATAATCTTTGATATCTAATAAATATGAATTTATATTTACTCTAACTTTAAATTAATATATATATTTTAAATATATTATTATTATATTCTAAAAATATTATGTTATCCTTTATTTTTAATTAAGTTTTTTTTTTTATATTTATTTTAATCAATTTTATTAAAACAAGAAAAATTATGGTGTTAATTTATTTTTTACAAATTGCCCTTTCACAACAACTTTTGAAATTCGGTTACTAGATAGTTGATTAAGAAGGTACAACAGCCAAAAGTAATTGTAACAAAAAATAAAAAATCTGCAGAGAACTTCTGTTACAACTTACAGCAAGCAGCACTTTAAAATTATGTCATCTCATCTCATCAACCAATCAAGTTGCTTTAATCTCTTGAGGAAGAAACTGAGATTTAATCCACTACACTTCTCTCTCCCTATTTCTTATATATTATACACACACACAAAAAAAAGATATATAAATAAATAAATAAATCAAAAACTTACACAAACAACAAATATCTATCGACAGACAAATGCGGACTACAATCTAAAGACAGATCAATTGAGTTGCCTGAAATTTTCTCTGTGTTTTTCTTTCAAATAAATAATATGGCGGGGCAGTCAAGAAAATGGATGATACTGATAGCAACAACATGGATACAAGCATTTACAGGGACAAATTTCGATTTCTCTTCCTACTCTTCAACGCTCAAGTCAGTTCTGGAAATATCACAAGTTCAGTTGAACTACTTGTCAGTGGCGTCCGATATGGGGAAAGCTTTTGGGTGGTGTTCTGGGGTGTTTCTCATGAGGATGCCTGTGTGGGTGGTCATGTTCATAGCCACTTTCATGGGTTTAGTTGGTTATGGACTCCAGTGGCTTGTCATTCAAAAACTCATCGTTTTGCCCTATTTTCTGGTTAGTCCTCTCTCTCTCTCTCTCTTTTATTTTGTTTTTGAAATGACAAGTTTTATTTTTTTTATTTTTTTATTTTTTAAAGACAACGGAGATTTGAACTTGTACCTCAAAATCAAATGAGAGGCCTGATTATCACTAGATATGTTTGCGACCACAAATTCTAATAAACCGGGAGTTAAAGAGTAAATAAGATTAAGAATATGATCAAAAAACGGAAAAATGATCTTCTTTTTTTTTTTTTTTTCTTTTAATGGTATTTGTTTCTTGGATTTTTTTTCCTAACCTTTTTAAAGAATGTGATTAATTGTTGATTAAGTGTTTATGAAAACCAATCACATTTTAACCGTACATTCATTGCAATACTTATGTGATATGAGATTAAATGAGGTCCCAAAAAAAAAAAAATAGTTAGATTATATTGACATTGGTTAACGTTTCATTTTCTTACAAACCACCGGTTACTTTAAGAAGAAAAAAAAAAAAAAAAAACAACAACGAAACAAATAACTTACAAAAGACTATAAAAGAAAATATTTATTCCCCAATCCCCATAATAGCTAAACCCATCTCTTCTTGCCAATGAATGAAAGATCTTTACTGACTTTAATTTTGCAATAAAATTTTCTTCTTGTACTTTAGGTTTTGTTTGATTTTTGCAACAAACAGTTTACCTACCCTGGACTCTGGAGGAGAACAAGTGAAACCAATTAGTGAAGTAGTTTCTTACACAAAAAGAAACTACCACCACACATTTCAAAACCATAATTTGATTAATTTGTGCTAATTAGTTGGAATGTAGACAGGTAGGTAGTTAGTTGGTTAGTGGTAATTGTTAATTGAAACAAAGACACCTCCTAGTCAATTTTCAGTGGACCTGTGGTTGAGTGAAGAAGCAAAAAAAAAAAAAAAAAAAGATTATATGATATTAGTCTTTAATTTTCATTCAAAATTAGGTGGTGAGATTGATTATTTTGGTTTAGATTGCGAAATGAGTTGTTTAAGTAGCCAGATCAAAAATCATGTTGACAATAATATCAAAATGCAAAGTGAATATTAAAAAAAAAAAAAAAACAAAAAAAGAGGGTCAGTATATTATAATTCTCTTTTACCTAACATTCTCATCTTATCTAACATTCTTAAAGAAAAGACAATATTGTAAATTGTTTTAGTGTTGGATGGACCAACCAACGACCAATATGATCAGAAGTTTAGAAATGGAGAACATGAGAATAATAAGTAGAGAACATGTGTATGGTGTATAGTTGGCATCACCAGCCATATCACTCTTATGGAGAATTTCAAAAGCTTTGTTTCTTAGACATGCACATGCATACATATGCATATATGTACACAGTACACTAACACCTATATTATTTGGCAGGTATTTCTACTGTGTCTATTAGCAGGGTGTAGCATTTGCTGGTTCAATACAGTATGTTACGTTTTATGCATTCGAAATTTTCAGACCAACCGAGCATTTGCATTGTCCCTTACCATCAGTTTCAATGGTGTAACTGCAGCTCTCTACACTCTCATTGCCAAAGCAATAAGCTCTGATAATGACACCATCTACCTTTTCCTAAATGCCCTAGTACCTCTTTTTGCATCCACTTTAGCACTCATACCAATTCTCCGTCAACCGCCCTCTGCTGATGCCACTCGCCTTGACTCCTTCAACTTTCTCATCCTCAATATCTTAGCGCTTATAGCTGGTCTCTACCTTCTCCTCCTCAACTCACTATCTTCTACTCCATTAAGGGCACGCATTCTCTTCACAGGAGCTATGATTCTTTTATTCCTACCCCTGTGTTTACCTGGCATTGTCTGCGCTAGAAAGTGGGCTAATCGAACCATCCACACGGGATTTCATTTCGATCTCTCCAGCTTCAACTCGGTTGACGTATATGATGACCCTGAACTCCACAAAGAACTTATTGGAAGTGATCAAAGTAATGGCTTAAATGGCTGTTCATTTAGTGTGACACACGAAGAAGAAGGATGTTTGGCGAAGGTAATGGAGAAAGATAGGTTAAAGATGCTGGGTGAGGAACATACAGCGAGATTGCTGGTGCGGAAATGGGATTTCTGGCTCTATTATTTAGCATATTTTTGTGGAGGAACAATAGGATTGGTCTATAGTAATAATTTAGGACAGATAGCGCAATCTCTCGGATACTATTCCAAGCTGAGTTCTCTCATTACACTCTATTCCACATGCTCATTCTTTGGTCGTCTGCTTGCAGCCGCACCAGATTTTCTACGCGAGTATGTATCTACCTGCATAATAAAATCAATTATATTGTGTTTAATATGAGTGAGTTTTTCAGGAAGCACTTAATAGAGGAAATAATATCCTGCACAAACAACATGCAATTTTTCATGAACATATATACTTATAAATTACTTCAACAATGACCTGAAACTAGAATGTCTTACCAATGCAGCAAGGTGTACTTTGCAAGAACAGGGTGGCTTGCAGTCGCAGTTGTGCCGACACCTATCGCTTTCTTTTTGCTTATTGCATCAGGCAGTGAAGCCGTTTTGCGTGCCTCAACAGGTCTGATAGCGCTAAGCTCCGGGTTTGTATTTTCAGCAGCTGTGTCTATTACATCAGAGCTATTTGGTCCAAACAGTGCTGGCATAAACCACAACATCCTCATCACCAACATTCCCATCGGATCACTCCTTTATGGCCTTCTTGCAGCTCTAGTCTATGATGACCATGCAGCAAGTTCGAGCCAGGAAAGCTTATTGCGTGAAGCAACAGTGTGCACGGGAAGGCAATGCTATATGCAAACATTTATATGGTGGGCATGCATTTCCGTATTAGGCCTAATCTCAAGTTTTGTGCTTTTTTGGAGGACAAGGCTTGCCTATGACCGCTTTGAAAGGAACCAAAGCACAACACAATTTACATAGGTTCTCCCAATTTCATGGGATTTAAATCTAGTGATAAGCTGTAAGGTATATTAGGATTACAGTACATAACATACCGACACAATTCATAAAATGAAGATATAGGTAATAGAAATGCTTACTTTTTGTGACTACAAAATTTCAAAGATTTTGACAAAAAACAAGGACAGACAGACTTCAGAGAAGAAACATATCCTCTTTGTCACTCCAAGAAAGCATTATTATAAGTATCACTTTCTTACCACTCATTTAACTTCTCCCTAACACTTGGATTACTATTCCATTCATTTTCTCTCTTTGCTTTCTTTTAGTGATTGCCCCTTTCCTCTTCTCCTGACTTGGGCGTCGGAGAGCCAGTCATCACCCTGACCTTTTGTTACTTTTTGCAGGGGTTGAACACTTTACTTAGATAGAGAGAAAGGAATTATCTCGGAGTGAGAGCAATGCACTCACCTTTCGATATTCACTTGGAAACCCACTTGGAAGTAGAGCACACCAGTTAGGCAGTTAGCTCTCTGCTGAAATTTTTGGCTAACAATTCTTAATACATAAAATTTAAAACATCTCTAAAATTAACAAAATCAAATAATTAATTCATATAATACTTCAAATGAAATTAACATAAAAACACTATATAATAGGTAACTTTAAAATTCAAGTGTCTGTCTAGTTATGAACATTAAACATAGCTTAAATTCCAAACATAAACCATAAATAAAAACATCCAAATGTCTCTAAGTCCATCTTAACATTAACTAAGTCTAAGACAAAATACAATAGCACTGCTAGTTTCATTCAAACCCTAAATCCAATCCAATGGATCGGATTGGATCCTATACACCCCTAGTATATTCCAGATATATTAAGCTGACCTCATCCAATAAAAATAGCTGTCTCTGCGCTCTCACCATCTTCACTGTCTTGAAATTGAGATGGAATATCACCTCTGAGAATTTGTGCTCTGAATCTGAGTTTCTCTTCGCTCAATTCCGTGAGTTCAAATACACATGCATCTCCAACCTTCAGATTATTGTCGATGACAAATGTTTTCCAGCTTGAATCAAACCTTTTACGGGATTGACCTTTTCCATAATAAACCATCTTCCACTCCTTACCCTTATAGGAGATAAAAGTAGGGATGTCTCGTGAAGGAAGTAAAGAATGGATTTTTGATGGAATCCCCTGATATCAACAAATGAATATTTGTTAATCAGCCTAAGCTTTACAACAAACTGCTGATCTCATTTTCCTAATAACGAAACATCCCTACTGATTAACATACTTGCATTTAATTACAAAGACAAAAGGAAATTGATGGGGATAGAATATTTCTTAACAGACGGTAGGCATATTCAAATTAATAACAGTTCTTCATTCGAACTAAATATGTATTATTAATTTTTTGTTACAGCAAACCACATAGTCTAGTTGCAATATGAAGTTCTTAAATGCATCACTTATGACAGCAGCAATAAAATGATATACCACATACCACCACAAGCTACTTTTACCAAGTTCATGTAAACACTCTTTTGGTCTTTCACTTACTATTTGATACAACGGGTGCAAATGTGTCTTTGAAAGAATTATCTCAAAGTATGGTTTCCCTGACAACGGCCAAAATTCATCCCCTCCAACCTCAATTACTATAGAATTTGATGTGGGCTGGGATTGAGAGTCCTCCAGTTCAGCATTTCCAACTTCTTTTCCTTTACTACTTTCAGAAATATCCATCTGCAAAGTCTCAAAGTTCTACCATTACTGTAAATTAAAATCCATCAACTAAGCAAAAGTAATAAAATTAAAAAAAGAAAAGATAGTTCAATTACAATAAATGGCTATTCAAAATCAATGTTTATAGAAAATAAGACAAACTTAACCAAACTTCCCCTGATTTCTGATTGCTCCACTAGTGCAATTCTACAAACTAACTTACCCATATGCACATAGATAATTGCTTTTTAGATGATTTAAATCAACAATCTTTTGACAAATAGGGAGAATTAAATGAGTAAGTATAGCACCTAAATTATAAGAACAATAAAAATCTTTCATGCCATACAAAAATTAAAGATGACAACCTGACATGTGAGAGATAGAAAAAGACACCATTACAAAAATTTGGCAATTTAATTCAGTTTACAAGAAGAAAAAAATAAATAAATAAAGTTACTGAAATTTAGTTCCATAACATCTTTCAATTGCCCATCAATGTAAATCTCAAACTTTATGCAAATATTTGGATTTCCAGACCGGTTATAATGGAAGTAAAGCACAAACTATGCATATAAAAGTAAAATCTAGGATTGTTAAAGAAATTCCATTCTTCAACAAACAGAAAGCTGGTTTTCAGAATAAAAATCTAGGATTTGTCACAAGTCTCCTAAGTCCAAGCACTGCAACAGAATTATCATTTTAGAATATCATATTAGACCAATACAGTTTTAGAGTTTTAGAATCCAGCTTGTATGTAGATTGTAGGCCATATAGAAGTAAAATGAGATTGTATGCCTCTTGTGTTGTGTAATCTTTTATTTGATCAACAGATTGCAGAAGATTACTATTGTTTCTCAAATCAAACAAATTCCTCTACAGTTGTTAAATATTTCACTAATATTCTAGTTTTCTAATCTAATGAGTTTATGCTTTGAAGAAAAGCCTCAACATAAACCCTAAAACAAAACGAATATATGTCTAAAATAACAATAAAAAATCACATTAAAGTATGAAATTAAATTAAGTTGTAAAAATCAAGCCGAAAATACAAGAAGACGACGAATTCCAGGAAACAAACAAAAGAGCTGAATTCTCCGAACTTGGGTGTATTTCTCATAAGAAGATACACTGACATATCAGGATCTGAAGTTGAATTAAACAGCTTTGACACAAAATTAATACGTACCCGCAACGCTAAACGTCGACTCTAATAAGTCTGAAATCTGAAATCTGAATGCAGAGTAAAAATTCACTTGGAAATGGATGGCTTCTTGTTCGCGCGTGGATGATTTTTGAATTTTTGACGTTCAAGTCTTGAACAGTGTCAGGCGTTCAGGACACGTGTTTTTACCCACACCAAAAAAACAGTAGTGTTTTTGTACAAAATTAGTCCAAATTTTAAAATAGCCCTCAAATTACTGCAAAATTCTAAAATAATCACTACCAAATTTGGAACAAAACGAAAAAACATTCAAGGGGAATGAAACAAGCATCAATATTCAAGATGCATCAAATATCACTATATTTAAAATGTTAGATACTTAGATATAGTAGCTAGGTTGAAACATACTTGTATAATTCTATGTTATTGAAATGCATTAAAGTATAAGAAAGAATTTATTTTAAAGTATATTTGTTTAGATTTCTAAATATTTTAAAGTATATGAATAGTGCAAAAAGCACTTGGGATCTACGTAATAAATATATAGGGTCCATGTGTTTTTTTTTTTTTTTTCTTTTTTGCACTACGGAACTACGGCGGTACTGCAACCCCGGTTGTACAAAGATTAACTCAAATGTATGTTCAGAATTTGGGACACTTTGTAAAGCTCACCATTGGAGGCTGTGGAAAAAGATTAACTCAAATGCATATCGACTAAAACATACATGTTAAATTCGTACAACGAACGTGTTTAACATTAAAAATCTTGTTCTTAGCAAACAGGGCCGTTCCCGACTTTTTCGAGACCCCTGGACAAAATCTAAAAAATGGATCCCATATGTATATTCATAGTTTTTTAGTATATATACAAATATATAACATGTTTTCATATATTTAGTCCGAAAATGATAATTTCATTAAAGATAAATAATATCATATAATAATTACATTAAATATATAGACAAATAAGTTTCTCATATAACTCGAGTAGAGTGTGACTAGAAGTACTGAATTATTTATTAATATCAATGTCATACATCAAACTTATTGTTAATAGCTTATAAAATTACAAAAGATATACTTCTAAAATATATATATATATATCAATGTCATATATATGAGTATCGATTCAATGACAACTGATGCAGCTGTTTTACTAATGTACGCCTGTACATTTTATGTTATATTCCTATGTCTGCTTCTATTTTTTGTTTCTTTTAGTGGAGGGAAATACGTGTTCTAATATATTACAATTGATAACAATTTATGTATTCATAGTCCTATGTGAGATTGTAACGATTATTAAACCAGTGAAAAAATTATGGTACAAATAATGTGTCTTTGTTCTGGTCCTTCTAAGTGAAAAACAATAATATAAGTGAAAAGAATATAAAACTATGGATCCAATATAAATATATATGTGACAAAAACTAAATAATAATTCAATAAATAAGACAAAATAAATCAAGAATAAAGAAGATTAAAAAAACAAAAAGAAAATTACCTAAATAAAACCAAGAGTTCGATACTTGAGACTTGAGATTGAGAGTTGAGGTAGTAATGAGCAGGGCCCTTTTTTTGTCTTTGTGGAATGATGGGTGGAGCCGTTGAGAAGATTAGAAGAAGATGATTGAAAGTATGAAACCTTACTGATGATATGAATAAAACGATTGGGGACCGGTTCGGTTCCAACCGTGGACCTTGGAACCGGACCGTGAATCAAAACCAAATAGGTTTCGGTTCCGGTTCCCCAAATGGCTGAACCGGACTGTAACCGCCTGTTCGGTGCAATAAAGCTACCAGCAACGTAACGTAACCAATAAACACAAATAGACAGCAGAGAAGTGGATTTTCAGTGTTTGAATCCAAAAAATATAGAGACACAAGAGTGTCACAAACTAAAAAATTATTTGACTCTTCTACTGACGATCATCTATTTATTTGCAATATCATATAAGGCCTAGCTGGATTTCTAGAAATGAAAAATGAAAAATGTCCGCAAGTCATTGTGTTTGCAACCAAGAATCTCTTCTGTAAGTTTCACATACTTGCAAGGAAAGTTTATTCCTCAAGTAAAACAAATTAAAATCTTAGTCTTGTATGTCTAACATCATTATGCTGTATGTCTAATACTCTAATATAATAAATTAGATATACATATAAGCATTAGTATGTCTAATATAATAAATTCACAACAATACACATGTAAAGCCGCCATGTCCTTACATCTTCACTCTCTAGAGTTGCTATGTCCTACACCCAAAATAGAGAAAACCCCTGAGAATAGAAACTGTATTACATTCAATGGACAAGACAAAGTCTGGCTAATGTATGGCAACTTCATTCTTTTTTCCCTTTGAAAGTGAAGCTCATTGCTACTCAGTCACACCAGATTGCATAATTAATCAAGCTAAGCTACTAAATGATTACTACTGAACTCCTTTACTATATTACTGACTTAAACAATAGAATCTTACACTGTTCTCTCTGACACTTCATACACATTCCAACAATAGTTCAGTATCTTTAGTTTCAAAAATGACCTGAAGTCAATCCTCCTAGTCCCATTGCTATTACAGAGCTCTACCACATTTTGGTTTCAGTAGATTCCTTAAAAAAGTGTCATGCCATCCTAATTCCTAACTATATATTGAGCCAAGGCATGCCCTTCAAAGCTATCACTCAAAGGAACTAGAAAGTTTATATTGGAAAAACATATTAACTGTAATTTTAAAAACTAATTTCTGCATTAAAGAATGAAAAAGAAAATCGGAGACAAAAACTTCAATATGTTATAGATCTGAATCTGTATCAAGAACCTTCTTGCAAAAGGCTTCCACATCAAACTACTTTCTCCAGAAAACTAAATAAAATTATTAGGAAATTCATACCAACATAATTGAAAAGCTGAAAAAATAGGCATCACAGCATTGTGTATTTAACCCAAATATAAAACTATCCTAACAAATTTAACTTAGCAAGAGGGGTGAATAGAAAATTTCACACAATAAAACCACAAAATCTGTGCTCATTGACATGTATACCTAAGGTTATCAAATACTTACTTTGAATTGATAACGAAGCCATATTATTGGATGAGAAAGGTGAACAAACACCGAATCAGCAGTATAAAATGGTGTAACTGTCGAGAAAGAGATAAACGTGAGAATGCAAGAGGATCACTATCCTATACATCAATATTCTACACACCATCTTCGACAGCCTGTACTGCGGCTGTTCATCTTTTTCCTCCAAGATCATGAATCTTCATTGATTTCAAGTAAGTGTTTGATCATCATATATACAAATGTCAATTAACAAGAATGGATATCAATGTTCTAATGCGTGAAACCTTCTAACAGGTATACCACAGCCCATACCGAAATCCCTCTTTGGTTACACAATAGAAAATCACAGGTGCATGTATATTAGAATTTAGAATTTAAAATATATCAAATAAAATGATCTAATGTCTAGAATATGTCAAATAAATTGCTCTAATCCAGGTTTTTCAGTCACAAAACCATATGATCTTTATAAGCCCACTTCAGATGTAGCACTCAAGAACTACTCATATATTTTTCTATGCTAGTTCAAGGACCAGTTGCAAAAATTTCCAATTAACCGTTAACACAAGAGGCAAGAAACAGTGACACATAATCATAGAAACAGAGAACATAAAGTAAGAGAAAAACCAAAAAAGTTAATGAGATTTTATAAATGTGAAACAATAGTTGAACAGAGATGAAAAGTGATCAAATCAAAACCAACTGAATCTTTAACTCTTCTTTTCATCTCCAATTTTCTTCTTAGCCGTAACTTGTGAGTACAAGAAAGTTCCAAAAATTGCAATGGCAGATCCAAGTGCATTCAATGGCCTAACTGGATTCCTAAACACCAAAACAGTAGCCACAATCACCACCACCCTCTTCATTGTATTTCCAACTGAGAAAGTCAAGGGGCTAATATCATCAAGTGCCTGGTAAGATGACTGATTATACAGATGATAAAATATCCCAGATAGCAACACCCATATATAAAATGTGGTTGGTTTTCCAATAGCTTCAATAGCTTTGTGATAACCTTGAACCCATTGAGGCCCTTCAACAAAAACCGCAACTGGGAACAGATAAAACAATGAGATTATACTGATCCAACCATACATATTCAATCCACTCACTTCCTTGAAACTCTGCAAACTTTTCTTTGAATAAATGTTCCTTAACACAAAACCAACATTACTAATCATAGCACACCACAAGCCTCCAAAATTGAAAGAAACTTCAGTGACTGCAGCAAGAGAACAACCGAAAACAATGGGAAGAATTGAGAGCCAGACCTTTAAAGGGTACGTATCTCCGAGAAACGACGAGAAAACAACGGAGAAAACAGGCTCTGCTGATTTGATAACATGAGTGAAAGACACAGCAACCTTGGAGAAGGACACACAAGCTGATATGTGACCTATTGTGTGAAACAAGGCAGGTCCCAGAAGAGCAACAATGAAAGGCTTCGTAATCTTTGGACATGGTTGCAACTTCAAAGACCACAAAACAAACATCCAAACAGAACCAGCAAGTAATTGAAAGGATGCTAAAAGCCAAGGGAATGGGAAGATATTCAACACCTTCTTATTGTAAATATTGAAGACTATGTTTTGAAAGTACCAGAGACCAAACACAACTGCAAGCTTGAGAGTCTTGTTGGGCTTCGAAACTTCAGCTGTTTCTCCTTCTGGGTTCGACTCAGCTGCTGCTCTGGTGACCAAAGATCTGGTGTTTGAAGAAACCCCAGAAGAGTATTCCCATATATTGCTTGTCTCGGTGCTCGAATCTCGGATCTGAGCAAATGGGTGTCCGTGGAATCTACTAAAATCTGAGATTTTGGAGCAACAAGAGGTGGGTTTGTTGAGAACCGCACGAGGGTTTTTTAGGTTTCTCTGGTGAAGATTTGGATTGACAAATGAAGAAGCATTAATGGAGGTAGATTTGGAGAAAGTGACAGGAGAAGATGGTACGAGATTTAAAGTAAGCATTTGTTATATTTGTCTTGATTTACAGAACAGAAAGGGAGATTCTGCAAGTGAAAAAGCTAGAAAAGAGAATTGATTCTAATAAAGATTAAGGAAGAGAGATATTTTCAGTGGTTTATTAGTGAGGTCTAGAGAGTTGGAGGTTTTTGCTCTTAATAAGGGAGTGTTTGGTGGAACAATTTTGACAGTTTTGTTTCATCCGATGAATTTGTCGTGAAAATATTCTATTTTATTTGTGAAACAAACAGCGTCTTCGCATATCAGATCCGTATTTGACTTATATTGTCGAATTGACCGACCCACCAACACCAACTACAAATGATTCACTTGCAAGTTCCAAGTACAAAGGAGTTTCGGTATGACAGATCTATCTACCTAAGCATATGTGATGACTTCACCACCCAATTGGAATTAGAGGTGGCCATGGGTTCGATTTAACTGGTGGTTTTGCTCGTAGTTTAATTGAAACCGGACTGTCAAAAACCGTAATAAAACTGTAACCAGAAATGACGGTATCAAAACTGATCGAATCGGTTACGGTTTAGGTTTGAGGGGTAAAAAAACTAGTACAAACTAAACCGCCAATTAGAAAAAAAATATATAAAAAAAATTAATTAATTCTGGACGAATCAGACGCTGCCTCGTGGCAACCAGTTTAAAAAACTTACCGTTAAACCGAACCGAAAAGGTTAAACCGTCGGTTTTAATGAAAATATATATACATATATATACCAATAAATGTCTGACACATGGAACCAATTTTGATATATAAAAAAAAAAATGGTTGTTGGCCAACGGCACCCTGTGGTGCTATGCCCAAAGCCAACGGCCACAATAATTTTTTTTAACTCTAAACTTTTCTTAATTGCAAACCTACCCCTCTCTAATTCTTTTTTGTATTTTTTACTATCATCTATTTTTTCAATCATCAAATTGATTAACAATAGTTATTTCTTCTATTTTTTACTATCATAAATTTTTTTTCATCACTATTATTTCAACAATATTTTTTTTTCAAACATCTTTTTTTTTTTTTTAAGTGTTACCTTGTTACCATTATTATTCCAACAATATTTTTTTTTTTACTTGCTTACCACTATTATAGTATTATTCCAACAATATATTTTTTTCCAATCTTCTATTTTTTTTTACTTGCTTACCACTGTTATTCCTACAATATTTTCTTTACATATATCCATATTTTTTGTAATATTAATTTTTCAATGGCAAGTGGGGGAGATGGTTCAAGAAATTTGAACAAAGAAAAAGGTTCAATGCAAAACTTGTTGGAACACATTGGTGGTGATGTCACTTACGACCACCGATCTTACCACGAGTTCCTTCAAGATTGATTTGGATCCGATCACCCTTTTAGTTCTAATCCCCCTCTAATAATTCCCGAATTCGACGGACTCGACCACGATCCCAATACCCCAAATACTAATGAAAATCTATTTGACCTCCCATCCCTTTCAGATGATTTTTTTGCAGGTGAAGGTGAAGATGAAAAGCTGATGAAGTCCAACCTCTTCAGAGTGCATATGAAGAAAACAAAGTTAGATGGTGGATTTTTCCATATCCAGTGCAATTACTGCTCCAAATCATACAAGACTGTCAAATCCTTCGGATATGGCACGTACTGGGCTCATATCAAAAGAAGTCACCTGTCTGAATACGAGAAATCCAGTAACCAAGCCCAAATCGCCAGGTACGCAACCTTTGGTAATCAATTATTTCATTATACGTCTGAAAAATAAGGAAGAATTAGCATTAATGGTTGCAATAGAACACTTACCTTTTGGTTTTTGTGAGAAAGTATGTTTTATTAATTATTGTCAAAATGCATTAAATCCTGCAATGCAACGTGTTCCTAGATCCACTCTCACACGTACACTAAATGTCATTTTCAAAAAAGAAAAAAACATATTGAAATCCTTTTTTTTTTTTTATCATTTTCAAGGTTGTGTTTCCATATGTACCAACATATGGAGTGACAATTATAGTAGTCATTCATATTTGGATGTCACATGTCATTATATGGAAAATGACTAGGACATGCAAAAAAGAATTATTGTTTTTAGTATTTTCGATGACTCACATTCAGTTCAAAATATTTTTCAACTCCTTAAAATAATTTTTCGAGAGTATAATATCCTAAACAAAATTTTTGCTATTGGCTTTGATAATGCTGCAACCAATACCGCATCTATTTCTATGTTACAATATTTGTGCAATCCCTATTTTTGGGATAAATTATTTCATCAAAAATGTGCATGCCATATTTTAATTTTGTGTGTTTAAGCTGGATTAACAGAGCTTTCTGGTTTTATTAGACCAATTAGAGATAGTATTAACTATATTTGGAGGCATAACAAAATCCAGAAACAATGGTTAAAATATTGCTCTCAGAATAATATGCGTCCCAAAAAATTTTCTAGAGATATTACCACTCGTTGGAATTCTACTTATAAGTTGCTTAATGAAAGTGTTGAATATAAGAAATTATTAGTTTCTTTTATTAATTATAACATTCCTTCAATTTCTCTTCAATTGAACTATTGGGATGGATGTATAAAAATTCTTGAATTGATACGTGTTTTTAACGATGCTACCAATGTTTTATCTGGTGTTTACTATCTCACTACTCATTTATTTCTTATTCAAAGTGTTAATATTGCTAGTGCATTTAATGACTGTGAATTCGATGTTCAATTGAGTCCATGAGTTGTTGCCATGAAAACAAAATGGTTAAATTATTATAGGGAGATTCCAAATATTTACTTGCTTGCACCGTGTTTTGATCCACGTTTTAAATTAGAAAGTTTGCAAGATTATTTAACTCATTATTACAAATGTTTAGGATTATAAATTGATGTTCTTCATTATTGTGATTCTATTAAGACTTTGCTTTATGAATTATACGATGAATATCTTAGAATGTATGGTTTGTCTTTGAACATGCCGGTTTCACAACCCCAACCCACATCTGGTGGTACTAGTACTTCCGTAAAATTTCAATTAAGGGGTTTAGGGGATCAACTGTTTCCCCAAAGAGCTAAAAAATTAAGAACATCTTCATCCTCATCTGTCTCTAAGCTTGACTGGTATTTAGAAGACACTCGTGAATTTTTAGAAGAAAAATATAGTCTCCAGGTTTGTTGAAAGAGTTATCAACAAGATTATCCAATTTTGTCTATTATTGCAAAACAAATTCTTGGAAAGTCGGTTTCTACCATTGCTGTAGAACAAGAATTTAGTGCAGGTGGAAATATTTTGGAACCAAGACGGTTAGTTATGTCTCAACAATCACTTGAAATGCAGGCGTGTGTTGATGATTGGACAAAGGCAAAATTCAGACAACAAGAACTCTAGCTGTAGAGAGTGAACGACTTCTTTGAAGATGACCAAACCACGGGTACGGAAGGAAGCGACTGGATTCCGTTCCAACTTCTGAACTCCAACATTGAGCAACTAATTAAAGGTAAAAGAACTACATGACCTTTGATTCCTCTACATTGGCCAAGGATACGTAGGCAGCTTAATTGTGGTAAAAATTAAGTGCATGGCTGGTTTTTGTTTTTGTTTTTTTTGTTTTTGTTTTTTTTGTTTTTTTTTTAATTTATTTTAACTTTGTTACTTTGTAATATTGTTTGTTTGAATTCAAGCCTTCAAGGCCAATCTCTAATTTTTATTTTATTTTTTGTGAAATTGTAAAGTTGTATTTATTAATAAATTTGAATTTATTTTCTTTTAAACATTGTTATATACTTAAATACTTCAATGAAAATGTTTGTAATTATTTTTTTATTTTAAAATTTGTTCAATTGTAATTATTATTTGGCAAGATTTTATATTTACTACAAATCTTTATCTCACTTGAAATGAAAAAAAAAAAAAAAAGGATACCGAAACCGAAACCGAAACCACCGAAACCACCAAAACCGAAACCAAAATCGTCCAAAACAGAAACCATAATCGAAACTGAAAAATTGACGGTTACAAACCGCCTCCACGGTTTCGATTTCAGTTTTAGTAGACCATAAAACCGAAACCGAAACCGAAACCGAAACCGAATATCAAAATATCTACCGATATATCAGTATTTTGGAGGGACCGATATCAAAATAGGTAGACATACAATATCCTATAAAATATCTAGCTGATTTCGAAATATCCATAAAAATTTCTCAATATTTTCGAAATATCCCGATATTCTTGAAATATTGTGAATTTCACCCCGAAAGTCCATGGATATTTTGCATATTATAAAATAATTTTTTTAATCCTAAACGATTAAATTATTGTTAAAATAATTTATATTGAAAATTATTAATCTAAATTATTTTAAAAGAAGCATTAACAAATTTATAAAAATTTCCAACATAATAGTCAATAGTATAATTATTGAAGACTTGAAGTAAAATTGGACAAAGAACCAAAGAGTGAACGTGTGATGAAAGATGCAGTAAAACAACAAAGAGTGAGTAAATGGATTCTAAACATTATACAAGATTGGTGTGATAAATGCTTAATCACTAACTACATGCTGCAGGTAAATTTTATTTTGGATTGTTCATTAGTAATAATTAAAATTTAGTATAGTATTTATACTAAAATTATTCTTTTTTTTTTCTTCTAGCTTACTATTTGAACCCAAAGTACCAATATATAGGCAACATTGAGGATAATTCAGATTTCCTAAAGTCGTACATAATGTATATGTACAATTAGACTATGAAGCTCTAGGAATTGCTAATTTTGGAAATGAGATAAAAAGTTACAATTTACAACCAATTTTATAATTCCAAGATTATAAATTCTTTGCATGGGAGTATTGTGTCATGTTAATATATATTATTTACATATTGATTGACGCACACAATCGGGACATAAACTATCGTAAATGATATGACATGCGAGTGTTTTTACCCTTCACAAGTATATGAATCGTTTGACGCGTATAGCGGTTACAAGTAAGGGTATCGTTCCCACGAGGAAGGTGAGGTACCTTAAGTCGGTCCTAGGTCTCAGATAATAATACAATATATTTACACTAGATACATACAAGAAAAGTAAATGGAAATGGTCACAAGTAAATTAACTAACTAATCTAAGATTACACCAAGAAAGCCTTAATCTAATTACCACTAAGTTAACTAAATCCAACTACAACTAAGGGTTGTCACTCCCTTAGGCAATTAACTAAATTATCACTAAGCTTACCAACTTAAATATCTAAGTTAACATTAACTAGCTAAACTAATTACCAACTCATACAATGGTTTGCAAGAGTGGTAATGAGATATATTAGGAAAATGATGAATCATGCACTTATCCAATTACTAGTTGATAATAATTAAGCACTTCAATCATAGGTTAACCCAAATTAAGCAGGGTTTGCATTAATTAAGTAATCCTATTTTGTAAGTTAACAATTGAACAATCAATTAGCAAGCATACATCTATTAAAGCTCAATTCAAATAATAGATACAACTAGTTCATAGATAGTAATACATGAATACACCAAATCAATAACATAGCTATTTAATTACACATTAATAACAAACTAAGTAAATAAGAGAGACAATAGAGACAACTCAATGATCTTGGACAAATCTTCAAGCTAGCTCAACTCCTCTTGTTTTCCCAAGCTCGGAATCAATTTGTGGAAGCTTTGAATCAAGATTGATGGCTAGAAAGCCATCTTACACTCTAGTTACAAGCTAAGTGAAGTATAGTGTTCTTGGTATTGATTTTAGGCTATTCTAGGTATTTGTTGGATATTAGGGATTGTGCTTTTGTTGGCAAAAGAGGTATATTTATATGGGGGAACTGTTTGGGCAAGGTGGAATTTACTGACTTTTCTTATTTTTCTAGTTATTAGGAAGATAATTCAGACTTTGATTGAATTTCTTTCTATATGCAATTCTAAAATTGATATGTTAACGTGAAATTATAAATAATATAAGTAAATTTCACAATTAAAGAGATAATAGATAGCAAAATCAAACACAATAATTTATAGTTTGGTCTCAATCGGTGTCTACATCCACTGTTCAAGCTTCCTCAAAGCTTAAGCCTTTCAGTATTGTTAGGTCCATTAGTTTTTTTTTTTTTTTTTTGGAAGCACAATATTAACCATGGTTATATTCTATTAATGTTTTCTAAAAAGTGTAGTTAGTATATTAGTTAGGATGTAAAGTTAGTTAAATCATTCAGTTAGAAGTTAGTTACAAAATGATGAGTTGGCAACTTTTAGCCACCCATATATATGCTGTTGTATTCTTCCGGAAAGAGTAATGAGAAAATAGCTTTTGTTTTCCAGTTTTCATTCTCTCCTTTGTAATATGGTATTAGAGCAACGACTTTGATCTGTTGCCATTCTTTCTTCTTTCTCCGCCATGGCTCGTGGTGGAGCTACTGTGAGTAACGCTAGTACCATTAATGGTTGAACTCGCGTCAGTAGCAGTAATGGAGGAAATTGATTTAATGGTCTTGAAATCCCTAACTCGGATCGATCCATTGTGTTCGACTCAAACAATCCCTTCTTCCTCAGTAATGGCGATCATCCAGGATTGTGTCTAGTCTCACATCAATTAGTGGGAGAAAACTACAATACTTGGAATCGAGCTATGTCAATGGCTTTCACTGCCAAGAACAAGCTGGGCTTTGTTGATGGTACTCTTTCTAGACATAATTCTACAGAAATTTCATATGATTCTTGGTCAAGATGCAATAGTATGGTAATTTCTTAGATTCACAATGCTGTGTCTAAGGAAATAGTTGATAGTCTCATGTATATAGACAATGCTAGTGACGTATGGATTGACCTTCATGATCGATTTCACCAAAGTAACAGACCTAGGGTTTTCCAAATTAGGCAGCAATTAAATAGTTTAACACATGGTGCTAATGATGTTACAACCTATTAGACTAAGCTGAAGATATTGTGGGATGAATTGAAGGATTTTAGGCCAGTACCAGTTTGTAGTTGTGAAGGGATGAAGCCCTGGATGGATTACCAACAACAGGAGTATGTGCTGTAATTTCTTATGGGACTTAATGAGTCTTTTACTCAAGTGCGGGCACAAGTTCTTATGTTAGATCCTCTCCATCTATTAACAAGGTCTTTTCTCTTGTTGTTCAAGAGGAGAGACAAAGGCGTATATGGAACCTTTCATTCAATAACATTGACATTGTTGCTTTAGGAATGAATGCCAATACAATAGGAAACTTTAAAGGGAAAAGGGATAGACCTTTGTGCACTCACTGTGGAGTCACAGGTCATATTATAGAAAAGTGCTACAAGTTGCATGGTTATCCACCTAGATATAAGTTCAAAAATAGGTTTGTACAAGGCAAACCAACAGCTAATCAGACCAGTTTGGTAACCGATGCCTCTGAAGAGTTTTCTCATTCAACTGTTACTAGTCTGTCTACCACTCAATGCCAGCAACTTATTGCCTTTCTCAGTTCTTAGTTACAACAGAGTACCTTCCAAACTCCTACCGGTGATAAACAACCATTGGTATCCAACTTCACTGGTATGTATTCTGACATATCTACTGATGCATGGATATTAGATACTGGTGCTACTCACCATGTATGTCATACATTACATTCATTTGAATCTTTTAATTCTTTTACCAAGTCTGCAGTTACTTTACCTAATAGACATACTGCACCCATATTGAGAATAGGCACTGTTAGGCTTTCTGCATACATTATCTTACATAATGTTTTATTCGTGCCTAGCTTCAAATACAATCTACTTTCTATCAGTTCCCTTACCAAAACTTGTTCTTATTCTCTCACTTTTTCTGCTGTTTCTTGCTTGATTCAGGACCTCAATCAGGGAATCAAGATTGGGATAGGTAAAAGACTAGGAAATCTTTATTACCTAGATTTGTAAGGCTTAACTGATCCTATTGATTCTGTAAAATCTCAACCTCTATGTAGTTCATTTTCTGTTTCCAATAATGAACTTTGACACTTCAAGTTAGGCCATCCTTCTTGTGTAAAAGGGCACAAACTGAATAAAAGTTTGCATTTTTCTTATGAGAATGACTCAAACTTTCACTGCCCTATTTGTCATTTTGCTAAACAAAGAAGATTACCTTTTATTTCACATAATACCTTGTCCAAATCTCCTTTTGATTTGATACATTATGATATTTGGGGTCCTTTTCATACTACAACAGTAGAAGGTTTTAAGTACTTCTTAACCATAGTGGATGATCATTCTAGAGTCACTTGGACTTATCTTTTACATGCTAAGTCTGAAGTTCAATAGATCATACCTAGTTTCTTTGTTATGTTACAAAATCAGTTTGGTTATTATATCAAGGCTGTTAGGTCTGATAATGCTAAGGAATTGTCCTTCACATAATTTTTTAACTTAAAAGGGGTCATTCACTATCATTCCTGTGTTGAGAGACCTGAGCAAAATTCAGTAGTTGAAAGAAAACATCAACATCTACTAAATGTTGCAAGGGCTCTTTTATATCAGTCTTCTGTACCTTTAGTTTATTGGGGAGATTGTGTCTTGACTGCCACTTACTTAATCAATAGGATTCCCACCACTTTTACAAAATAGGTCTCCTTTTGAAGTCCTTAATCATAAGACACCATCATATACTCATCTCAAAGCTTTTGGTTGCTTGTGTTATGCTTCAACTCTCCTAAGTACTAGAGACAAATTTTCACCAAGATCTAGAGCTTGTGTATTTCTTGGATATCCTTCTGGTGTAAAGGGTTATAAGCATCTAGATTTAGAGTCAAATCAGATCTTTCTTTCAAGGTATGTCATATTAATGAGAAGATTTTTCCTTTTTCAAATGGATCCACTTCAAGAGATTCAGTTGATATTTTTAGTCACAGGGTCTTACCTCTTTATATACCTAACAATGCCATCACCTCAACAAATCCTATTTATTCATCACCTTATATTCAGACTAGGTCTTCAAGGGTTGTAAAAAGGCCCACTTATCTCCAAGACTATCACTGTTCTCTTGTTTCTTGCTCACAACAACAACATACTGATGCTCATTCTACATCAGTTCCTTATCCTATTTCTCAGGTGCTTAGTTTCAATCGTTTATCTCCTAAGTTTAAAGCAACAGTCCTTTCTATTTCCTCACAAATTGTGCCATTTTTATTCACAACCTGTTGGTAAACTAGAATGGGAAAAAGCAATGGCCAATGAACTTTCTGCCTTAAAGGGCAATAACACTTGGTCTATAGTTAGCCTACCACCTGGTAAACATGCCATTGGGTGTAAATGGATGTACAAAATTAAGCATAAAGTAGATGGATCAATAGAAAGGTATAAGGCTCGTTTAGTTGCCAAGGGGTATACTCAACATGAGGGAGTGGATTACACTGATACTTTTGCCCATGTTGCAAAGCTTGTTACTGTTAAGCTTTTACTTGCTCTAGCTTTTGTTAATGGCTGGTATCTGTAGCAACTTGATGTCAATAATGCATTTTTGCATGATGACTAGTTTGAGGAGGTTTATATGGTCATTCCACATGGGTATGACCATAAGGGAGAGTCTTTACTTACTAATCATGTATGTAGACTGCATAAATCCCTATATGGCTTGAAACAAGGTTCAAGACAGTGGTATGCTAAATTTTCTAGTGCACTGTTGGCAGAGGGTTTCCATCAGTCCTTTTCAGACCATTCATTATTTATTAAGAGAGAAGGAATTCTCTTTATTGCTTTTTTAGTCTATGTAGATGATGTTATCATTGCAAGTAACAATAAGAAGGCAGTGAAGTTTCTAATTAATTCATTGGACAAGAAGTTCAAATTGAAAGACTTGGGAGAACTTAGATATTTTCTGGGTTTGGAGGTAGCCAGGTCTGATAAAGGAATTTTTGTCTCTCAAAGGCCTTATGCTCTCTAACTTTTGTCTGATGCTGGTCTTTTGGGTTCTAAACTAGTTAAGACTCCAATAGAGCCAAGTGTCAAATTGTCTCAAGAAGAGGGTGAGGTACTTGAGGATCCTGCTGTTTATAGAAGATTGATTGGTATATTATTGTATTTGACTATAACCAGACCAAATTTATCTTACTCAGTTAATAGGTTAAGTCAGTTTTTAGCTAAGCCTAGGTTGCCTCACTTCAAGGTAGCACAAAGAATCATGCAGTACATTAAGTCAACACTTGGACAAGGATTGCTCTTCCCTTCAAATTATGATATGTAGTTGAAAGTGTTCACTGATTCAGATTGGGCAGCATGTCCAGATAGCAGAAGATCCATTTATGGATTCTGTGTGTTTCTAGGTGATTTTCTTATTTCTTGGAAATCCAAGAAGCAGCACATTGTTTCTAGATCTTCTGTAGAGGCAGAATATAGATCAATGGCCAATGCAACATGTGAGATTACTTGGTTGTTGTCACTGTTAAAGGAATTTTATATTTCTCATCCAAAGCCAGCTATGCTATATTGCGATAATCAAGCAGCGTTGCACATTGCAGCAAATCCAGTTTACCATGTGCACACAAAGCATATAGAGATAGACTATCATTTGGTTCGAGAGAAGATTCAGTCAGGGTGTTTGAAGACTATTTATGTTTCTACACAACATCAATTGGCTGATGTCTTTACTAAAGCTTTACATCCAACTCAATTTCAGTTTTTGATAGGCAAGATGGGACTACAAAATATTCATAGTCCATCTTGAGGGGGAGTATTAACCATGGTTATATTCTATTAATGTTTTCTAATAAGTGTAGTTAGTATATTAGTTAGGATGTAAAGTTAGTTAAATCATTTAGTTAGAAATTAGTTACAAAATGATGAGTTGGCAACTTGTAGCCACCTATATATAAACTGTTGTATTCTTCTTGAAAGAGTAATGAGAAAATAGCTTTTGTTTTCCAGTTTTCATTTTCTCTCCTCTGTAATACATAGGTCCATTAGTTTTGATTAGCTTCATTCCATAACAAAACAAATTTGGTTTCTGTAATTTTCTAGTAGTTTAGGTTTTTTGTTGAGTGTTCGACTCTCAAGATCAAGCAATGTGATATCTTCAAGAAGATGGTCAATTAAGATTTGAATTTTGAACTATTGAGAAATACTTAGAATCACACACTCGTACACTTTCATTTGCATACATATCATCTTAGTTCTTCATCATTTAGAGTTAATTATCTTTGTGTTGTTTTTAGTGAGTGTGCATGAAAGAGTTGGTTGGACAATTTTTGTCATCAATTTGCGTCTACGAGCTTGTATATGTCTTTCTTGATGTCGTGAAGTGTCTAAACACCAATGTTTTGGTGTTATAGACAATAGGTGTGACCTAGTTCTAGCACCTAGGTCGTGAGGTCACTAGCTGTCACGACCTAGGTGTCTAAAGTGCGGTGTGTTGTATGGTATGTGGGATAAACCTGGTTGGTTAATAGTGTTTTTTTTCCCACCATTTTGTCCCTATAACTTATCAAAGGGGAGGAAATTATTTCGTCCCCATAGCTTATCAAAGGGGATGAAATTCAATTTTTGTACCTAAATTAATTATAATTTTTTTTTTTAAATGTGTTTCGTCCCTATTGGTAATCTTTATGGACAAATTTGAATTTTCATCCCAATAAACATTGTAACCTATCTAAGGCGACGTAATTTGAGACAAATTTTTTTTGTCCCAATAGATCTCCATATACGAATTTTGGTATGAATTTTGGGCTATTGGGACGAAAAAAAAATAGTCCCGATAACCCTTTTTTCTTGTAGTGCAATTTGAGTATATGGAAGATATTCATCATAAACAAATGTGATATTGACATATTTGAGATGAATTTTCCAGATCTTGATATCCATGATGATGACATATAGACAAGAAGTTACTTGTTATTTGTTTTCAAATCAAGTTTTTTCTATCTAGTTGCCCTTTTTTGTTCTCTATTTTGCTTTGATTTGGGTTAATTCACCCAACAACGGGAAAGCTTTACTGTTGGTTTCTTCTCGTGACTATTTTTTATTCTGATTTTTGCTCCCTACTTGCTCTGTTTTGTTTAGGTTTGGTTATGTGCTTTGTATCTCATCAACTTAAAATCCAAAAAAGAAAATCAAATTGTTTTTCTATTTTTATAGTTTTATCTTTAAAACAGTTTTCTTATTATTTCAATCTCCTCACTTTTTTGTTTAGATTTAATCTCTGTTTTATTTTTATTTGATTTACTTTACATATCTTTTCCATTTCCCGTTTCAAAATTTCTAAAGAGATGTATTCAAAATGAGTAATATTAAAATAAAATGAAGTGTATTTAGAAATTTAATTTCTTAAAATGGAATGTCCTAAGAAAAGTAATGCGAAAAGATAAAGGGGATAATTTTAGAAAAAAGAAGTGTCTTTTAGAATTTTCTTTTAAATTTAAATTTTTAGAATGAAGTGTTTTTAGAAAAAAAAGTGTAAAATGAAAAAAAAAAAAAAAAAATTGGATTGTAAGGATAAATCCTCTTTTAATAACAAATTATATTACTACATGGATTAAATTACTAAAAAGGACTTTAAGAATCTAATTATATAAAAGTGGTGACTTATTTATGCCCCACTTTTTATTAGTATTTTTTTTTAAAATTTTTTTTTAATTTTTTTTTACCTTTATCAAAATTACTTAAAGAAACATATAGATTTTTTTTTTAAAAAAATCTTCTAGCTACAAAGTAATTTTTTTTTTTAATAAGACTGGACTAATCTAAGGGGAAAAAGCATCACAAACGATCATATATTGAAATACCCTTAGACAGTATCCATATATATAAAAGATAAAAGAAAAGTAAATAGTAACAAAAAGCAACAAAGCATAAAGAACCAGGGGAAAACAATCCCAAACAAAAGAGGCACGCATGCCATACCAAAAAGAAAAAGAAAACATTATGAAAAACGAAAAGACTCCCGACCCATGCAGTCGTTGTTAACTAAAGAAGAACAGAATGGCGGGGTAGAGAACCACCAAGAATCAGCCTAAAGCTCTAAAGCATGCTTAAAAAGCGTATCTGCAACCTGATTCCTCTCCTTGAAAATATGGGAAATCTGAAAATCCATCTGCGAGATTTGGAAGATGCAGCGCTACCACGTCTGACGAACCCTCCAATGAACCATTTCAAAATGAGAAGAAAAAAGCTAAACCACATAAAAAGAATCGCTCTCAAACTAGATTCAATGCCACCCATACTTCTAAGGAAAATTAATGGCCAATGAGACCGCTAGAAGCTCAGTCTCAAACGCGAAAACCTGATCAAGAGGAATAGCAAAGCAACCATTCATAAAAGCTCTGCAGTTTCGAAAGATACCACCACAACCACTAACCCCTGAAGAGCCCATAACAGCGCCATCTGTATTTATTTTGATCCAACTAGAAGTCGGAGGTGACCAAATCACACTCTTGATCAGCGGGGCTTTAGAAGGGTGACCCCGAAGACCGAAACGACGAAGAATCAAAATGTCGTCCATATAATTAAAAAATACAACCAATATCCAGGCGATTAGCCTCTGAAATTGCACGCCTAACCAAAGAAAGACGGATCTAAAGTCCACCAACTTCCCTTTAAAGATCCATTGATTACGGGCAGTTCACACCCCTCATATCATTGCATGGATAGCCGCTTTCCACAAAACATGACCTGCTCACTAAAGGAAACTGATATGGCCTGCAAGAAGAAGGATTGCCAAGTTTCGGTAGAGACACGTCGCTGGAAAGCCGAGAAAACTGCCTCCCAAAAAGCAACTGCCAAGGGACAATGAAGAAAAAGATAATCTGCAGATTCACTACTAACCCCACAAATACTGCAATGAGAAGCCAACTGGAACCCAGACATGCAAAAGCAATCCTCAATAGGAAGCCTGTTCAATATAAGATGCCAGCTCAAAGCTGAGCGAGAGAGAGAGAGAGGGGAGGGGATAAACATCTCTCCACTAAACAACCTGAGGAATATCACGGAGAAACTGAGAATAAGCAGCCTTGCAAGAAACACGACCATCCCGAGAATTAGCCCAAACCAGAGAATCCACAATAGGAGAAATCGCAATCCAATCAATCCGAAAACACAGATCTGGGAAGCGCGCTCGGAAACAATCATCCAGCACCCATCTACCCTCATGAATAAAATCTGAGACCCTTGCTCGGAGCGGATTAGCTAAATAATCTGGAATCCCTAAAAGCTCCAAAATGGGAACCTCCAACCAATTATCCCACCAAAAGTCCCGTTGAGAGTTCTCGCCAATCAGCTAGATACCTTCCTTAAGAAGGGAACTATAATTTGTTCGAAGAGAAAACCAAATCGAGGAGGTGACACACCCTCCATGAGGCTTCTGCAAATTCTTAAGATACCTTTTCCGAAGAAATGAGATATCAAAACCATCAGAGATTATAAACTTCCAAGTGAATTTCCATAACAGCTAGTCATTTAGCAAACCAAGATCTTTCAGACCAAGACCACCCTGTGAATAAGGCCTACAACAACGATCCTAAGCGACATGAACCAACTTAGTCTCCTCACATAAACCAGTCCATACAAATTTCCTCAACTTGCGGTTAATCAGTGACAGTAAAAAAGAAGGTCACTTGTAAATCATGAAATAATGCATAAATGAACCAGTGATAACTGACTTAATTAGAGTAGCACGACTGGCCAAAGAGAGGGACTTGCCCATCCATTTAGCGAATTTAGACAAGATCTTATCCGCAATAGGACGTAACACCCCTTTTTGAGGCTTACCCTAAAACAAAGGGATTCCTAAATAAGAAAATGGAAGCTGCCTAATCTGCATGCCAACCAAACACTGCAAACTACCAATCCGAGAGGGGGAGACAAAAGAACCGAAATAAATCGAAGACTTACCCTAGTTAACCAACTGGCCTGAAATATCACCATAATCCCCAAAAGCACCCATGATATGCTTCAAATTCTTTTGAGTGCCTCTGCAAAAGATTAGAACATTATCTGCATAGAGCAAATGAGTTGGAGCAAAAAAAAACCCCTTGGGGAAGAAATCGGCAGAATCTGAGAAGAACCCACTAACCTTGTAAATAATCTACTAAAGAAGTCCTCTGCAATAACAAACAAAAGCGGAGAGAGTGGATCTCCTTGACGAACCCCTCTAGAGTAACAAAAATATCCCTTTAGGATCCCATTCAATAGAACTAAAAGCTTAGACGAACGAAGAATGTCATCTATCCAATCCACAAAAATAGAAGAAAACCCAAAAGCCTGAAGCACTCTACAAAGGAAAGACAAATCCAAGGTGTCAAAAGCCTTGCAGATATCAATCTTCATGGCTAAGTTACCCACATGGCACTTCTTTTGCAACACATTCACACAGTCAAAAGCCAAAGCAATATAATCCTCAATATGTCGGTCTCGAATGAATCCGAACTATTGAGGAGAAATAATCCTAACGGCAACCCGAGCTAAACGATTAGCCAAAATCTTCGAAAAAATTTTAAACAGAAAGTTACAAAGTACAATCGGTTGAAATTGATCAACCGAAATTGAGTCCCTCAACTTCAAAAAAAGAACAATGAAACTGGAATTGAGACCCGAGAAAATAACTCCAGTGATGAAAAAAATCCTAAACAGTGAGGACCACGTCATTGTCTACAACATCCCAACATCTTTGATAAAAACCACCAGAAAACCCATCTGGCCCAGGGGCAGAAGCAACATCTATAGTAAAGGCCGCATCATAAAGCATTCTCTACGGCAGTTACCAAGGAAGGAATCACATCATCTATAATAGATAAATCTCTCCCAACTCGAGAAACATTTGAGGAAAAGAGATCAGAATGATAACTAATGATATGATCCATTATGGTAGGTCGATCCTCCGAGAGAACCCTATTAATTGAAAGGGTTGATATAGTATTACGATACTGCTTACGTATGATAGAGGCATGAAAGAAAAATGTGTTCTGATCCTTATCACGAAGCCACCTAACTCTAGACCAATCATGATAAAAGCACTCACGTCTGCATAACAACACATCTAGCTTAGAATGAACACTCGCCTCAGCCATAAAAAGATCATTTGAGAAACCCCGGTTAGATAAATCTAGCTGAATAGAATGAAGCTCTGCAAACTTCATAACAATGGCAAAGTTAAGATCCCCAAAAACCTCCAAATTCCAAGACTTGAAAGTCTTCTTCAAGCTTCTCAGCTTATAGATAAAAACCTGATGAGGCCTACCCACAACAGGAGAGCTCCAAATCATACGAACAATAACTATAAAATCAGGATGCTCTAACCATATACTCTGAAATCGAAATGGACGATAACTAGTAACCTCAAAATCCGATAATTGAACTAACAACGGACAGTGATCATAACAGATACGGGGAAGAGCCATACACGAAATTTCCCGCCAACATGAAATGTAACCATCTGAAACCAAAACTCTATCTAATCATCTCTCAACTCTAGTGCGGTTATTGTGACCTCTAACCCAAGTTAATCGAGCACCCTGAGAACGAATGCCAACTAAATCACAATCCTCAATCGTTAACCTAAAATCCTTACAAGAACCATGGGCAGGAGAACGAGAACCCAAAACCTCATGAGCACCCAAAACTGTATTAAAATCCTGAACAACCAACCAGGAAGAAGAAACCAAACTAACCATATCTTGAAGAAACTGCCAAAGAGACCTACGAACCACTATAGAAGTGTTCGTGTAAACAAAAGTGTACTAGTGCACCCGAGAACCGATTGAGAGCGAAACAGTAAGATGTTGATCATAACAGTGAACTATCTGAGCCTCAGGAAATGAAGCATAAGTGAAAACCCAAATAGTCGGAATCAACCCACCCCTATCATTCATGCCCACTAGACGAAAACCGAGTGAAGACCAAAAACCTAAAGAGATAGAGGAAAAATGAACCATAGGCTCTGCAATACAAACCAAAGCAGGTCTATGTAAACGACACAACTCTCTAAGTACCCGCCTCATAGGCTCACCCCGAATCTCATGATAGTTCCAAAAGAGAACATCGAAAATCGTAGAATGAGCCCGGCATCCGGACTTTAAATAAGCTAGCCTACGCTCAATCCTCAAAGCTCTCTAAACAACCTCAACATCAACTAACTCACCCTCCTCTACCTGTAAAGCCCATGAAGAATCTGCAATGAGGCGAAGCTCAGTCTGAGATGCTGACCACGGACTCGAGCTCTGAATCTGCACCATAGGATCCACAATCGAAGAACAAGAAAAACCAGATCCATCTCGTAAACTACTCTGATCCACATTGACATTCGGAGCTAAAGACACAACTACCCCTTTAGATGATTGATTGCTTGAAACCTCATTAACCCTAACTTGCCGACGAGCCGCATGACCCAAACGAGAAGATAACTTGGATAAAATGGTAGAGACCATAAAGCGAACCTAATTGACCACCGAAGAACCCTAAACAACAGTCCTCGAATTATGCACCACCCCGACAGCCGAACTGATAGAATTGATAGAACTGATAGAATGATCAATAACCGAAGAAATAGAAATCATAACTGAATCAATGACCCCGTCATCAAATCCTGAACCATTGCTAATCTGCAATGCTTAGGAAATCATTGGAGGAACTAAACTCGAAGCCACTTCTGAAATAGCTAAGACAGTAGACAAAGATGGATCCGAATAAAGAACCAAACTAGTGGACGAAGTGGAACCCAAGATCAAATTAGACCCTACTGAAGTATGGACAACCACTGAATAATGACCACCTATATCCCGGTGAATAGCTAAAAAAACATTGGATAACGGGACCTCCTCTTGAGGTGCAATAACATGGTGATAAACTAATTTAGAGGAACGGATCCGAACAGGCTGAAAACCATTATCCCCTAAAACTCTAGAATCCCCCGCTATATCTTAGGTCGATTTTGTAGATCTAATTAGAGGAACCTTAGAAGACTTGTTCCAACGACAAGAACTAGACAAATGACCTATAGAATAACAAGTGGAGCAAAAAGCCAGGAGACTCTCATACTCAACATCTATAAAAGAACTATGAAATTCATCCCTCTCTAGCAACACTAAAGTAGACAGCATTGATGACACATCCATATCAACTAGAACTCTAGCATAATGACCAAAATCCCTATCACTAGTAGTCTTGTCCAATCGCAATGACCCTCTAATCTTTCTAGCCAAGTCAGAAATAATTTTCGGATGCCAGCATTCCAAAGATATATCAACAAACCTAACTCAAACCTGAGCATTGTGAACTTTTGTAGTGATGGGTTAAAATCTGGGACCTAAGGTTATAGACGAAGAATACCTGGCTTTCAATGAACCGAACCGAACCCCCAAACATGATTCATCTCAAAAGAAGACTTCAAAAGAATTTGATAATAGCCTCTCCCTAGAGATATAAGTCACTAATCAGAATTTAGCATCCAATGCTTGTTAAGTCTTACCTTAAGATCCATAAGCTTCCAAGGCCGCTTACCACCGAAAAGCACCACACGACCAATAAAAGCATTCCTACTCAACTCAAGACGGGCTTGATGAGTAATCGGATCCACCCGGACAGAAACATACCCCTTATTCTTAGAGGGAATTGATGGCACCGATAAAGTCTCAATATGAGAAGATTTGAAGAGACCCATAAAAGACTTACCACCCTGGACTATAGGTGCTGAACTCTGTATGAGACCTATAATCGAATCCGGAACAATCACGGAAACACCCCCTTAGGCTGATGAGGAATCGGCTCACCAACCAATGAACACACCCCACCAAATGTGAGAAGAACAACCCGAGAAAAGGAATTCACTCCATTTACCGTACTCAGACTAACCTGACTAGTCGAGGCAGAAGACACTGCTATCCGAGATGAAAGAGACAAAGCGGCCTCCATGCACATAGGATATATAGAGCTCGATATACTATAGCAGAAACACTATACTAGTGACAGAAACACTGTAGCATAATATTGTAGTGGCACTGTAGCATTTGGTGGAAAATGCAGCGGGGCATTGTAACAGCGATGGAATTACTGTAGCAACGACCACTATTTACTTTTTTCTAGGGTTCCCTCATCTTTCCAAAAAACAAACCAAAACAGAAATCTTGAAACATACGTAACTCAGTGCCACAAACCCCAAATCACAAATTTCTTGATTCTAGGTTGTATAAAAAATCACAATCTACAATCTTAAAGAAAGAAAAATGAACTGAATCTTACCGAAAGAGGGCTAAAAAAAAACAAAACGGCAGTGTAACCCTAAAATAAAAGATAAACTAGTGCAGAAACTTAAAACTGACGTAACTCTATGAGAACAACTCCAAATCACAAGATTCTTGATTCCAAATTGTATGCAATTTCACGATCTACAACTTTGATAAAGACCATAAGATCAAAATCTGAACGAAAGAGGCTCAAAATCATAAAACGGTGCTAAAACCTATTAAACACTCTCTTTTCCTTTTCAAAAAAAACCTGCATTCACTGTTCAATTGGTAATTTATTTTCTTGAAATTTTTTTCTTAACTTTTAATCCCTAAAATTTTCTTCTTACACACATACAATAATATTATGGAAGAATAGATATCAAACATCTGGAAGAATTATCATAGAATGACAGCAAACATCTACAACCAGAAGAAAAAGGCACCACACACATCAACAACAACCAAATCAAAAAAATCACACCAAGAAAACCTAGTCTTTTACGAAATAAAACCACACCAAAATCCTAACTCGGTCGTTAAAAAAAAAACTCATCAAAGATGACCAATATCACACTCCCAATCTCCCATTAACAATCTAATCGGCTAAAAAAAAAAAATCACATCCAAGAAGGATGGTTTCATCATGAAATTAGAAGAAAAAACAAGTTCTACGATGGAGGTGAGAAACTGTTCAAAACAAAAAATTGTATATAGAAATTAGAGATGAGATGTATTTTTATTTTTATTTTTATTATCTTTATAAAAGAGATGAGGTGTATTAAGTTTATAAAATAAGTAAATTGGTAGTTTTAAAAATAAATAAAAAATATTAATAAAAAAATTTAATTTTATATAATTAAATCAAAATTTTAAAAAAGTAAAGTAGAGGGGTGCCAATAGCACCGTTTATTAAATAAACAAAATTACATTCTACTTGAATCCAATATATATATATATTTATTAGTGTATCACAAACCCTATTTCTTTAATGTATGAAAATTTTAAATTGTTTTTTGTTAATCGATGCATATGAATCTTAAATTTTTTAGGAACCAGAGGTATACAAGGAAGCATAAGTGGCGAACCCTTCCTTTGACTTGATGGTCAGTTGAGTCCTTGAGAAATTCAAGTTCACGGGTTCAAATGATAGTAATGATAGATAGATAATGTCAAAAAAAAAAAAAGGAAGCATAAGTGGCATCGAGTAACTAAGGAGTGAACATCGTGTTGATTTGACAATTCTGCTTTTTGTTTCTCTTAAGATATAATGTTGTAGTTTTAGTCCATCTTAATATTACGGTAATATAATGGAAGAGCTTAGGGTTTGGGTAAATGACTCATGCAGGGACGGACCTACCTTAAGGCTAGATGAGACCCATGCTCTACCTCAATTTTTTTAAAAAAATAATTGATTTTCTTTTCATATATATATATATATATTAATTTACTTTAACTACATAATATAAACTTATAACATAGTTGGTAGTTTGTCCCTCTGCTTTATTTATTGTGAAGAGTTCTACTCCCACCATTTACATTTTTCAAACATAATTAATTTTATTGATTGTGAGGAGTTTAACTCCACCATTTACATTTTTCAAACATAATTAATTTTATTGATTGTGAGGAGTTCAACTCCCACCGTTTGCATTTTTCAAACATAATAAATATCTTTTTTCCTTGATTCAATTTTATCCTATAATTGAAATAAATTTAATAGTAAGAACACAAAAACATAAGAAGAAATCAAGAGATAGAGAACATATAAATATGATATTTTATTCACTTCTCAATGATGTTTACAACTTGGTGAGACCTCCATTTTATAGGCTCACAATGTAGTAGTTACAAACTTGAAAAAACACAAGCAATAAACTTGAAAATCAATGGAGCCATAAATTTGATAGTAAATGGTACCATAAACTAGAGAATAAATTGGGGAAGGTGAAGAATCACAAGTTACATTGTAAGTTTGGACATTCACTTATATTGTATTTTCATAACACTCCCCCTTGAATGTCCATTTTACATAGAATATGTCTCTTTAAAACCTTTACTAGAACAAACCCTATGGGAAAAAATACTAGTGAAGGAAAAAGAATACATTATTCATATGTATTTTAAAAATAATATTGGAAGTGATAACAACTGCCTCATTAAAACCTTACTGAGAAAAACCATGTGGGATAAAAACTCAGTGAAAGAAAAAGAGTACAGTATATAGATTTTCCTTCAAAACAATTACTCCCCCTCATCAATATGCTCATTTTAATGTTGCCGTCTCAATTGTTTGAGAAATACTTTTCAATTGTCGCATCCCAATATTATGCACTAATTGTCACATCCCAATATTATGCACTAACTTCGTGAATGTTGCAGTTGCCAACGCTTTTGTGAATAAATCTGCAAGATTTTCACTTTAGCGTATTTTTTAAACATCTATTTCACCATTCTTTTGGAGCTTATGTGTATAAAAGAATTTTGGTGAAATGTGCTTAGTTCGATCACCTTTAATATAGCCTCATATAATCTGTGTAATGCAAGCAGCATTATCTTCATATAATATTGTAGGACTATTTTTTATTGAAGATAGTCCACATGTTTCTCGAATATGTTGTATCATAGATCTTAACCAAATAGACTCCCTGTTAGCTTCATGAATTGCCAATATCTCCGAATGGTTTAAGGAAGTGGCAACCATTGTTTATTTAACAGATCTCTACGAGATAGCAGTATTTCCACAGGTAAATAAATATCATGCTTGTGATTGGGCTTTATGTGGATCAGAAAGGTATCCAGCATCCACATATCCGGATAATTCTGATTTTAATCCCTTTCCCATATCAATTGTTCCACAAAGATAACGCAATACATGCTTAACGCCATTCCAATGTCTTCTAGTTGGTGCAGAACTATACCTTGCTAGTAAATTGACTGCAAATGCAATGTCAGGCCTTGTACAATTTGCAAGGTACATAAGTGCTCCAATTGCATTTAAATATGGTACTTCAGGACCAAAAAGCTCTTCACCAACTTCTTTTGGATGAAATGGATCTTTGTCTGTATTAAGTGATCGAACAACCATTGGAGTGCTTAATGGATAAGCTTTATCCATATAAAAACGTTTTAAGACTTTTTCCGTATATGTTGATTGATGAATAAATATTCCGTTTGATAAATGCTTGATTTATAGGCCGAGGCAAAATTTCGTTTTACCAAGATCTTTCATTTCAAATTCATCTTTTATGTAAGATGCAGTTTTTGTGAGTTTTTCAAGATTGCCAATGAGATTTAAATCATCAACATATACCATAATGATAGCAAATCCAATTCCTGATTTTTTTTAATGAACACACATGGCAAATTGGATTATTTGCATATCCTTCTTTTAATAAATATTCACTTAAGTGATTGTATCACATGCGCCCAGATTGTTTTAACCCATATAAGGATCTTTGTAGCTTAATTGAATACAAGCTTCTATGTTTTAAATTTTCATTCGTTTTATATCCTTCAGGGATTTTCATATATATATATATATATATCAGTATCAATAGATCCATACAGGTATGCAGTTACTACGTCCATAAGATGCATATCAAGCCTTTCTGAGGCTGCTAAACTAATTAAAAATCGAAATGTGATTGCATCCATAACTGGGGAATAAGTCTCCTCAAAGTCAATACCTGGTCTTTGCAAGAAACCTTATGCTATGAGTCGTGCTTTGTATCTCACAATCTCATTTTTCTCATTTCATTTTCTAACAAAAACCCATTTATACTCGACAGGTTTGAAGTCTTCAGGCATCATGACAACCGGTCCAAAAACTTCACGTTTTTTGAGCGAATTTAGTTCTACTTGGATCGCTTCTTTCCATTTTGGCCGATCTTTTCTATGTCGACATTTTTCCACTGTTGTTGGTTTAACATCTTCATCATTATTCATAATATCAAGAGCGACAGCAAATACAAATTTATCATCAATGTTAATATTTCTTCGATACAAGAATTTCTTAGAACCAACATAATCTATTGAGATTCGTTCATGAGTCTTATTTGGGGAGATTAAAATTTCTTTATTTTGTAAATATACAAGATCATTTTGTTCCTCTTTAGGGGAATTTTCTATTTCCTTAGTTGTTGGTACATATACTTCTTCGGGAGTAATTTGATTAGTTTCGGATCGATTAATTTTTTCTGTCTTATTTTCGATGATGGCTTCTTTAGGAGAGCCACTTTTATTTTGAAGCTTCATTTGTATTCTCCTTTTCCTTGGAGTTAAGTCTTTTGCACCAATTGGTCTACCATGCTTCAAGTGTGGTTTAATTTCATTTACCTTATCTGATTGTCCTTCAGGGACATCAACCCTTGCTGGGAAATTTTCAGCAAGTCTATGTGATTTTACTAATCTCTTTGAATTGGTAAATGCATCTGGAATTTGATTTGCAATATTTTGCAACTGAATAATCCTTTGAACTTCAAGTTCACATCGATTTGTTCAAGGATCAAACTGAGATAAAGATGATGCATTCCATATAAGTTCACATCGTTTATCTGTCTTTTCTCCCCCTAACGATGGAAAAACTCGTTCATCAAATTGGCAATCCGCAAGTCTTGCGGTGAAAATATCTCCTGTTAAAGGCTCAAGATATCTAATTATTGAAAGAGAATCATAGCCAACATAAATTCCAAGTTTTTATTGAGGACCCATTTTTGTCCTTTGTGGGGTCAAATTGGAACATAAATAGCACAACCAAAAATTCTCAAATGAGAAATATTTGGTTGTTGGCCAAGGACAAGTTGCGAAGGTGAAAAATTATGATAACTAGTTGGTCGAATACGAATTAACGTTGCAACATGTAATATTGCATGTCCCCATGAAGAAATGGGTAATTTTGATTTTAAAAGTAAAGGCCTGGCAATTAATTGAAGGCGTTTTATCAAGGATTCTGCCAAACCATTTTAAGTATGGACATGTGCAACAGGATGCTCTATATCAATACCGATTGACATGCAATAATCATCAAAAGCCTTAGATGTAAATTCACCTGCATTATCTAATCTAATTTTTTTTAATTTGATTATCAGGAAATTGTGCTCGTAATTTAATAATTTGAGTAAGAAGTCTTGCAAATGCAATAGTACCGGTAGAGAGCAAACAAACATGTGACCACCTAGTTGACGCATCTATTAAAACCATGAAATATCGAAAAGGTCTACAAGATGAGTGAATGGGTCCACAAATATCACCCTGAATTCTTTCCAAAAAACTTGGAGATTCAAAATTGACCTTTGTTGTGGATGGTCTTGTAATTAATTTACCTTGAGAACAAGCTGCACATGGGTTATCAGAAGGCAAAATAATCTTCAGGTTCTTTATAGAATGTCCATGTGAGTTTTCAACAATTCTCCGCATCATAATCGATCATGGATGACCAAGTCTATCATGCCAAAGCATAAAAGTCTTTGGATCATTGAACTTCTCGCTCAATACAAGATTTGTTTCTATAGTTCGTATGGTAGTTTGATATAACTCAGAAGAAAGTCCAAAACATCTTTCTAGTATCTGCTTCTGGCATGATACAATAGAAGTGATGCAAAGGTATTCTATATTACCTTCGTTAGTAGTCTCAATGTGTATTGATTAAGACGGATATCTTTAAAACTTAGCAAATTTCTTCTGGAATTCCTAGAATATAAAGCATAATTAATTTGTAATTTTGTCCCATTTTGTAACAAAATATTTGCTCTTCCGGAGCCATCTATCAGGTTTGTAGTACCTGATATTGTGTTAACATTAACTTTAGCTAATATTAAGTGAGTGAAATAATTTTTGTTTCGAAGGATTGTATCTGTTGTGGCACTGTCTACAAGACATTCATCTCCATCATTCATCTTTCGATTGTTCAAATCATTAGTATGATCCGAAGCTATCTTCACATATATAAACTTAAGTTAATATAAATATATATAAAATAAATTTTGAGGAGATTACAAGGTAATTAAGAAATAATTGAAAATAAAACTCGAACTTCATTTAAAGCAAACCAAATAATAAGAAAAATATATCCCTCAAAAGCACACACTGTAGGGAATTTTTTTAGAATCACTCTCAAAATAAGCTAGAACACTCAAAACAAACTTAAACATAGTGAAAAACACTTAAACATAATGATAATTAAGTACTAATAACACACCAAAAGCATAATGAAAAACACACTGAAAAATAATACCAAACATGCTAATTGGCATTAACATGTCCGTCACCAATCAAGTGGCCAATATTTCCATTTGGGTCCTCAAAGAAATCTGAAACGTGCAGATGAGTTATGTCAACAGGCTCATCATGATCAATGAAATTTGTTTCCACATCTTTTCCTTTTGCTTTCAATGATGTTTGATAAAGTTCCACAAGATGTTTAGGCATACGACAGGTACGCGACCAATGTCCTTTTACTCCACATCTGAAACAAGCATTGTCATGATTTTTAAAGGGTTTATTCCACTTTTCCTATTTTTCATCATTGTTATTCCACTTCTGGTGGTTTAGTTTAGATTTCTTATTATGACCCCCTCGACCTTGTGAATGACCACGACCACGACCACGACCACGGCCACGGCCACGATAACTGCCACGGTTATTTGATGAATTAGCATTCGCTTCTGGGAATACTACAGTTCCAGTTGGGCAAGATTAATGATTTTTCATCAAAAGCTCATTATTTTGCTCAGCCACAAGAAGACATGAAATCAACTCAGAATATTTGGTAAATCTACACTCTCGATATTGCTGCTGCAGGAGCAAATTCGGTGCATGAAAAGTAGAAAATGTTTTTTCTAACATGTCTTGTTCAGTTATTGTCTCTCATAATTTCAATTGAGAGACAATCTTACATAATGAAGAATTATACTCACGGACCGATTTGAAATCTTGTAATCGTAAATGCATCCAGGCATAACGAGCATTTGGAAGTATCACCGTTTTCTGGTGATTAAATCTCTCTTTTAAATTTGTCCAAAGCTCAAATGGATCTTTGACAGTAAGATACTCAGATTTCAATCCTTCATGAAGATGGTGCTGAAGGAAAATCATTGCTCTAGCACGGTCCTGTGAAGATGCTTCGTTTTTTTCTTTAATCGTTTCTCCCAGATTCTTAGCATCAAGATGAATTTCAGCGTCAAGAATCCATGACAGATAGTTGTCACCAGAAATATCAACAGCAGAAAATTCAAGTTTTGTGATGTTCGACATATTCAGTTGGCTAAATCACAAAAATGATTATTAGAAATTTATAAACACAAATATGTCAAATATTATAACAAAATACGTAAGGGTAAAAATATACATGTTAAATCCATGATATTTTTTATTGTAAAAATAATAAATATTATTGCAATGAGTTAATAACAAATTACAACATTTTCATACCTTGTGAAAAGGGAATAAATAAAGAAGAATATTTACCTGATCAGAGCTATGTCGTACTGATAACGTGAAATAAACTTAATAGTAAGAGCACAATAACATAAGAAGAAATCAAGAGATAGACAACACATAAATATGATATTTTATTCACTTCTCAATGATGTTTACAACTTGGTGAGACCTCCATTTTATAGGCTCACAATGTAGTTGTTACAAACTTGAAAATACATAAGCAATAAACTTGAAAATCAATGGAGCCATAAACTTGAGAGTAAATGGTATCATAAACTAGAGAATAAATTGAGGAAGGTGAAGGATCACAAGTTACATTGTAAGTTTGGACATTCACTTATATTGTATTTTCATAACAATACTTTTATTTTATGTCGTTTTTATTTTACCATATTTTTCAAATCCTTTCTCAAATTTCTGTCTTCTTCTAAAACAAAACAATTCACTTTCTCTTTTTCAGCATTATCAACTTCTTAAATGCCTTTAATTTGTGTCTAGTTAATTCAATTTTATTTTATTTTAAATTATCTATTATTATTTTAAATTTTTGTTATTTCTAATAATTTTAGTTTGACGTACCTGACACATCCATCCATCCAATAAACCATAAAATCTCAAAATTTAATTTATTGTATTAAAATAGTAAATCTATTATTATGATTCATTTTAGTTTATCCTTAGTATTTTTCTTTATTTTATAGTTTTAATGTTTTCAGAATCAATAAATCAATAATTTATCAATAATTAGAAGAATAAAAAAATTCAAAAAACATGTCTAGTAATATTTATCAATCAATTATTCTTGTAAAATTTAAAGTGAATTCATTATAAATACAAAACAAAATTTCTTATTATAAAATTAGATTGTAATTTACTATTTTAAGAATAGATATTGTAATTTTTAATTATTTATGTTGTTTTTCTTGTTATTATTTATTTTTTTAATATTATGTTTCTTGTTTTTATTTCTTTTTTAATGTAAGATTATTTAGTTCATCTAAAGTAAATGTTTTATTTATTTATTTTTTATTATCTAAACTGCATTATATCATCTATTTTTCTTTATATAAAAAAACTCATTTTTGTTTTTTTGTTTTTTTTTTTTTAATTTTTAAAAAAAAAACTCATTTTATTATGACCTTAATTTTTCAGTATATTTTTATATAATTATTATTTTGTTCAAGTACCCCATCTGATTAAAATTTCTAGGTCCACCACTGCTCCCAGGTCAGCGGCTCGAATTCTACCACCCGGTCCCGGATTAATAGATATTGTCAATATATATATATATATATATATATATATATATATATTACAGTTATATAGATGGTGATTGAACTAAGAGCATTTCCAATTCATATATATATTTTTGAATTTCTAAATAGTGCTACATCAGAATTTCTATTTATTATAGACCCACTTTTGAAATTTTTTTAGAGAAATACATATTTACCTCTCCAATGCAATTATCTAAAGTCAAATATGCATCCATTTTATGACCAATGTTACCTCTCACTTTTTTATACAAAGTTTGTTTACGTCTTTACCCTTAATGACTAATGAGAGCTTTTTATTAAATGAAAAAGTATATACGTTTCAAACAATGAGTGGAAAGGTAAATGGAAAAAATAAATAGTAAAAGTAGATAACATTTTCCATTTTATTATAGGCCCTAGGCTTGCACCAGTCCAGGGCTAACTTTGTCTATGACTAATAAGTTATCTAATGATCATTTAAATTATTATTGCATTATATTTTACGATACCCCCATAGTGGGGGCTGCAAACGAGTAGACTACGGAACCTCAAGCGACCAAAATTTAGGATTAAATACCTTTTAAATTTAATGACGGCTTAAAACATAATTGAAAAGAATTATGGTAACATATATGTAGGGAATGGCTATTATACAGGGAAAAGAATTCCGTGTGATGCTGAAGCTTTTAAAAGCTCTTATAACCAAATAATCCATCAAGGGTTTAAAAGTTAAGTTGCAAACAGTATTTTATTTAAAATATATAATATTCTATAAACTTAAAACCGGTATGACCGGTTAGAGTGAGTGCATGTCTGGTCACTGGTGTTTGGTTTGGTGTGTGGTTTGGAGTGTGGCATGGAGTGAGTGCATGGCTGGTCTTGGTTTGGAGTGTGGCATGGAGTAAGTGCATGGCTGGTCTGTGGTTTGGTGTGTGGTTTAGATTGTGGCATGGTGTCTGGCTTGGTAGAATTTTATATTTGTATTTAATTTAATAAACCAACCTTATAAAATAGGTTAAATAATAACAATATATTCTATTCAAATATAAATTTATAAATAAGTACATAAATTAAATCATATAAGGGTCTATTTATTAACCTTTTTTTTAAACAAAAATAATAATATAAACGAATTCGTAAGCCATATGTTCGATATAAAAAAAAAACACGTTTTTCACTTTTATTGAACAAGAATATTGGAAACGACATTTTAAAGTTTTAACTGTTTTGCACTTTCATTTTCAATATTTTCCGATTGGGTAAGTGACATACGAAACCATTTAAATGAACACTAATGGTTATAAATTTTTATCATAATTTTAAAAAAAAATCTGGAAAGACATAAATTAATTTGAACTTAATTTAAATTGATATTATTAATTAAAAAAATATGAGAAATATAAAAATTAATTATAATCGTGAAATGGTTATCAACCCTATAAATATGGTTACCAAAGCTGTAAAATTTATTATCAATGTCGTAAAAGTAGTTACAAGTCAAAATAAAAAATAGTCATAATATTGTTATCGAAGCCGTAAAGGTGGTTACTAAGCCCATAAAGATAGTTATTATAGCAGTAAACGTAGTTACATGTAAAATTTTGATGAAATCGTGATATGGTTACTGGAGCTGTAAATGTGGTTACTAAATCTGTAAAAATGGTTATCAAGACCGTAAAGGTAGTTACAAGTCAAAATTTTGAAAAATATCATGAAATGGTTATCGAAACTATAAAAGTGGTTACCAAGCCCGTAAAGATAGTTACCGTAGTTACAAGCAAAATTTTGAAGAAACCATGAAATAGTTACTAAGGCCTAAAATGGGTTACAAAATCAGTAAAATTGGTTACCAAGGCTGTAAAAATAGTTACAAGTCAAAATAAACCATTAAATGGTTACCGAAGCAGTAAAAGTTATTACCAAACCCGTAAAGGTAGTTACCATGGCCATAAACGTAATTACAAGAATTTTTTTTAAAGAAACCATGAAATTGTAACCGAAACCATAAGTGTAGTTACTGTATTCGTAAACGTAGTTACAAGCAAATTTTTGAAGAAACCATGAAATGGTTACCGAAGCCGTAAATGAAGTTACTAAAATCGTAAATATAGTTATTGTAGCCGTAAACTTAGTTACAAGTAAATTTTTGAAGAAACCATGAAATGGTTACCGAAGCCTTAAATGTAATTACCAAAGCTGTAAATGTAGTTATAAGCAAAATTTTGAAGAAACCATAAAATGGTTACCGAACCCTAAACGTAGTTACTAAAGTTGTAAATGTAGTTACCAAAGTTGTAAATGTAGTTACCGTAACCGTAAACGTAGTCAAAATTTTGAAGGAACCATTGAATAGTTACCAAAACCGTAAATGTAGCTACCGTAGTTACAAGAAAAATTAAAAAAAAAAAAAAACCATTAAATAGTTACCGAACCCATAAACATAGTTATCAAAGCTATAAATGTAGTTACCGTAGCTGTAAACGTAGTTACAAGCAAAATTTTGAAGAAACCATGAAATGGTTATCGAAGCTGTATATGTAGTTACCAAAACTATAAAAATAGTTACCATGAAAAAAATTAAAAAAATTTAATTTATTCCAACTAAACAATATTTTTCTATATTGTTTATTAAGGTTAAATATTATTTTATTATTATTGTATATTATTTTTCTTTATTTTAATTATTAATAAAGTTAATATAATATATAAAAATTATCATTTTATTAAAATATAGGGAACAACCAGCTATTCCTATTGAAGCCTTCATGTTTGGTTGCCACAGCCAAACATGAAATTCTTCGTTAAAGCCCAGATTGACATTGCTGTTCTGTGGGGAGAATTGTGTTTTGATCTGCTATGGAGGGAATTGATTTTGGATTTGTTGTGGGGGGAATCAGTTGAGTGTTTGGTAAACTGATTTTTAAAATTGATGTGAGAACCAAAAGCAATTTCAATATGTTTAGTAAATTGGAAGTAAAAAGTGATATTACTGTGCAAAATTACTAAAATAACACAAGTGAATATTGAGATGATTTGAATATAAATGATTTGTTTTTGTTTTTATTTTTATTATTATTGTTATTATTATTTTTCTAGATCCAAATCCAAATCCAACCCAACTTCAGGTCTTGAATTAACAAAACATAACTTGAATTGTTGAATTCAACCAAATTTGATCCAACTTTGATGGTTGTTGAACACTGATAAGCAAATGGAACTAAAAATTAATTAAAACTAAGAAATATTGGAGTTGAACAACATTTGGAAAAAAATGAGCAGCGGGAAAAACAAAATTAAATTTTGATATTTTAATAAAACAAAATTAAAACTAAGAAAATTAATTAAAAAAACCAAGATTTTTTAAATTGAACAACATCTAGAAAATTTCTAGACTTCATCAAATTTTTTTTTCTAGAAATCACAACCCGTTCGTCTTTATCAAAATTTATAGACCAGACTTTGTGGCCCTCAAAACCCAACACCAAACTTCATCAAAATTTCCAGAAATCACAAACCCAAAACATCATCAATTAAAGAAACCCCACATCACATTTTATTCAAATTCATCTAAAACAAACCTAAAAAATTTCATCTAGGTTTTTACTCAAGTGGACCCACCTTATCACTCATTAGCTCCACCACCACTCAGCTCCACCATTCATTTGTCTCTCTCGTCTCTCGATCTCTATTTATCTCATCTCATTCTCTCGATCTCTCTCTGCCTCATCTCAGTCTCTCTTGCCACCACACTCTGTCGATCTCTCACAGTCACTGATGCGTGACTGTTCATTGCCAAAGAAGGCGATGATCACGTCATCGCAAATCACGGAGCCGTCGATGGAGGTTGCGATAGAGATGAGCAGCGGGAAGATGAGATGGACGGCGACTGAGTTGATGGAGATGAGCAGCGTGGAGTTGATTGAAGAAGAAGATGGGTTTTTGGTAAATTTAATGAAAGACAAAGGATAAAATAGAAAGTTTTGTAAAAATTCATTAATGATTTCCACTGTAGTGCGTTTCAGAATTGCTTACCCAAGAAGCGAAAATCCAAGAGCTACACATTGTAGCTTCTCAAAAACTCAATTGGGAGAAGCTAAAAGTGACCAAAAGCACTTCCTCACAATTTTACCAAACACCCTATCTTTGGTCCGAAATCACTTTTGACCCAAAAGTAGCTGGGGAAGCAATGCCAAACCAGACAAAGTTTTGTTTGCATGATGTAGGTAGTCCTTGCATAGTAGCCAGTCCCATGTCCCCATGTATGTATCTAAAGATTGAAAACTGTATATATTTTAAATATATATATATACACATATATATATATTTTGAAGTAATATATAAATTCGGGGTTAAATAATAATTATAAGTTGTATTAATTATTTTTTGAATCTTTAAAAAGGGTTTTAAAGGATAGTAATATTGGTCCAGTGGTAAGCCCCATATACTTATATTTATGAGGTTGTGGGTTCGAATCATTCGCTCATTCTTCAATCTCGAAATAATTTAATAGTTCAAAAAAAAAAAAAAAAAAAAAAAAAAAAAAAAAAAAAATAAAAGGTGCTTAAAATACATGTATGTTAAGATGAATCTATCTATTTGCAAGTCAATATAAGAAAAAAAAAAAGAGATGAATATATTTAAAATTATTACTTTAGTATGCAATTTAATTAATGCATAAAATATTATTATGATATCAAAATTTCTGATAAATTGATTATGGGAGTGTCCTATACTAAGGATTTTCTTGACTTATGCTCCAAGGTCAACTCTACCAAAAAATGATCTTTGAAAGTTTATATTTAAAGAAAAATCTAAAATGGAACTAAAACAAATTAAGAAAAAAAAAAGTTGTACTTTATTGTTTTTTAAAGAAAAAAACTATAAAAGGAAGTTGAAAATCTAATAAAATTTATTTGCCAATAACCTCTGAGATTCTTAGACAAATTCGTGCATTATTTTATGTCCATGAATTTAAGAAAGAAATTAATAAAAAAAATTTCAATAAACCTTTTTTTCGAAACTTTTGATATTACCTTAATTATAATAATTTGATTAAAGACTGTGAAGTTAATGTTGCTATCTTGCAGGATTGTTCACTCATCTCTGGTTTGAAACGGATAAAAAATTTAGGGGAATGCTATTTACCTTTCCCATTTGCCTTTCTCATAATCTCGTTTATCTTTCTATCATTTCATTAATAAAGGTAAAGACGTAAATAAGTTTTGTAGTAAAAAACGAGAGCTTTTTATTTAATGAAAAAGTGTATACGTGTCAAACAATGAGTGAGAAAGACAAATAGCAAAGGCAAATGGGAAAGGTAGATAACATTCATAAAAATGGTATTAATAAAAACTAGATAAAGGAAATTAATGTTAAATGCATGTATTAATCCATGCTAATTTCTGGCAGGTTAACTCATTGTTTTTTGTATTTGAAATACCTGAATGGACGACTCAACTATTTGTGTAAGTTTAGAAAATAATCAAATTTGGAAGTTTGTGTAATTAATTTTATTTTTAAATTTATCCATTCCCCAAAATTTTATTGTTTAGGTCGGTTTTTTCATTTTTTGAACAAAAATACCTTTAATGAAATTTTTAATTTTTAATTTTTTGGAAAGGTATTCCGTCATTAATAATTGATTATATAAAAAGGATAATTAAAGTAACAAAAAGGAGATATGCGACTTTTTGCCTTAGGTGTAACGTATAATTATGCAAATATTGTTTCCTCATACGTTACTAGAGCAATTACTCAGAAGATCTTACAATTAAAGATTCAGATTACAAAATCCATTCAAAAATGAAAATCGAATCACTATTTGCTTTCATTACCATAATCAAGATAATGCATTCCCTTTTGCTTCTTTTTCCTCTCGATTCATATCTCCATTTTCAACCCTATTTAAATATCTCTCTTCAACACACAAATTCTCAATCTCTTTGAGTTTCAACAATGGCAGCTCTATCAAGCAATCTCTTTATTGTTCTCTCCATTCTCTGTCTCTCTTGGTTCTCCTTCTCAGAAGCTGAAAAGGGTGGTTTCAGTGTTGAACTGATCCACCGCGACTCTCCGAAATCTCCCTTTTATAATCCCCAAGAAACCCCCTACCAGCGAGTCACCAAAGCCATTTGCCGTTCATTCAATAATATCAACCGTTTTGATCCTACACATGTTTCTCCAAACGCAGCAGAAGCTGATATAATCTCCAACAATGGAGAGTACCTGATGAACATATCGATAGGGACACCGCCTGTGGAGATTCTGGCGATAGCTGATACGGGCAGTGATCTTGTATGGACACAGTGCAAGCCTTGCTCGGATTGTTTTGAGCAAGACGCTCCACTGTTTGACCCTAAAAGATCATCCACTTACAGGGACGTTTCTTGCTCCTCAAGTCAGTGTAGTTCCTTGGACAGAACTTCTTGCTCTCCTGATACTCAGACATGCGAATATTCTGTTTCGTACGGCGACAGGTCTTTCTCGAATGGAAATCTTGCCGTTGAAACTGTCACTTTGGGGTCAACAAACGGCAGGCCAGTTGCTTTACCCAGAACAGTAATCGGCTGTGGACACAACGATGGTGGAACTTTTGATTCGAAAACGTCTGGAATTATAGGCCTTGGCGGTGGAGATGTTTCGCTTACTAGGCAAATGGGTTCTTCTATTGATGGAAAATTCTCATATTGCTTGATCCCATTTGGTTCTGAGACTTCAAAGGTAAGCAAACTAAATTTTGGAGGCAGAGCAGTTGTTTCAGGTTCTGGTTCGGTTTCAACTCCTTTGGTGGCGAAAGAGCCCAGCACATTCTACTTTCTGACACTTGAATCAATCAGTGTAGGAAAAAAGGCAATCCCATTTGAAGGTTCTTCATTTGGATCATCAGAGGGAAACATTATTATTGATTCAGGCACCACATTGACAATCCTTCCTGAACAATATGCTTCCGATTTGCTTGCAGCGATTTCTGAATCGATCGATGCAAATCCAGTCAAGGACCCCCAGGGATTCCTGGACCTTTGCTATGAAGCTACAGAAGATTTCAAGGTCCCGGACGTCACAGTTCAATTTAGTGGTGCAGAGTTGAAGTTGAGTCCTAGCAATCTTTTCATTGGGGTCAGTGAGGGTGTGGTTTGCTGCACTTTTAAGGGATTGCAAGACAATGCAATTTATGGCAACTTGCATCAGATGAATTTCTTGGTTGGATATGATACCCAGGAGCAGACTGTCTCCTTTAAACCAACTGATTGCACCAAGAACTAGGAATGTTATCAGTCCATTTGTCTTTCTATATTTTCATGTTTCCTTTGTGTTGAATATGAATGGAAAGGTTTGAACAAGTTTATGGAGATCGCCTTTTTTTTTTTTTTTTCTTAATTAATTAATTAATTATAAATTTGGGAATGGAGGGAGGTTGTGGGCGTTTGGGGGGATAAAAATGTATCTGGTGCTAACGAATAGAAAATCCCTTAGGATTTTATAATAAATATGATATTCTAATAAAAATCCATTACAATTAAGTACAATAAATTAAAATGCCTAATTTGAAAAATACGTATAAAGCTAGCCAGTTCAAATCTTTTTGTCATTGACTTGATGAACAGTATATAAGCGAAAGATTTAATCAACGAGGACATTAGTGTAATATATTAGGGATGTTGGAAAATTTTGTGATAAACTCTTAATTTGAGAGGACAAATTGAGTATGATTAATTCCATGAAAATGGAAGATTAAAGTGTATTCGAATTCTCCTCCGTGAGAACTTCGAAATGTCATACTCAAACTCACAAAATAGCTAATGGGTGAATGAGAAATTGAGTCTCAACGTTTTTATGTAAAGAATAAGGAAAACTTTAATTGTTTGGATTTTGATATTCTTGCTAGATCACCAAGAATACAGAACCAGGTTTTTAATTATTATTTAATTAAATTATTTTCCTTATTAAATCAGAAACGTGTTCAAGAAGCTTTGGTCTAGAATCGTATTCAAGAAGCTTCGTTTTGCTTATTCACCCAGAACCAAGAATCGTATTCAAGAAGCTTCGGTCTAGAATTGTATTCACCAAACTTCGGTTTTGCCTATAAATACCCTTGTATTCTTTTCATATCACTCATTAATTCAAGAATACTTTCTCTTCTCTGTTCTTGGTTTCATTTGCCTCTGAAATACTTCTCTATTCTTGGTAAGTTTCAGCTCTGTTTGAGTTCGATGAGAGTGGCTTATGCTTTGCACTTCCACTGTTAAACCGTTGTATCCTGGGAGACGATAGCTGATACGCATACGCTGTTATATACGGTGAAATCTTCTTAAGGACACCGTGTGAAACACGGGCCTCGGTTTTCCCTAACCGGTTTTCTAACGTATTGGTTTGTGTTGTTTTGCTTTCTGTTTTTCTACAGGTTCTGATCAGATTGTTGATTTACAAACAACAAAGGACACATTACATTACTAATCAGTGATAATAACTAACAATTGGATTGAATTTTATAATATCTGATCGCCACAAAGGATTTGATTTTCTTAAAATAAAAAAAGAAACATATACTGGCAAATGTACATAGTTATTATTCAGATTTTCTTTGGAAAATAAAAAACCTTTTGAACATGTTAGGCCATCTCCACTGGTTTTTGAAAGTAATACTTAAATTTGTGTCTCAAAATGTAGTGCCTTTGAGGCCCGATAATTGTCATGAATACAAGTGGAATGCATGTTGTTGTCTTGATTTTCTTTTTTAATTAATTTTTTTTTTAAAGTACTGTGGATGTTGAAATTTTCATTTGTGATATTATTAGTTTTTTCAATAATACTATTTTATCCAAATTTGATATCAAAATCTGTGCCCAAATGATGTGGCATCACTATAATCCATTAATTTAAATTATATTAGATTTGTATAATTTAAATGAATGACTCTTTTTTTAACGTGGATAATTTATACTTTGAAATTTAATATAGATGCTCAAAGTAGCGAAAGTTGTAGGGTTAATAGGACTGATCCTACCCAAAGAAAGCATTTTATTGATCTTTGCCTCAAAGAGGTAAATAACAGTTTTAGATCACGAAGAACTCTAAAACTTTAAAACCATGTGTTTGGACACGGATTGCAGAAAGATTGGAAAAAAATAATTAGAAAAAGGTTTACCAAGAAACAACTAAAAAATTGATGAGACTATATGAAAAAGAAATACCTCACATGTATGGGTGGAGTCAAGATTTTGGTTTTTGGGGGGACAAGACAGAAACTAATATTAAAGATCATGCAAGAAAAATATATTAATATAACGAAATGTAATGCTGTTTAGTCTTTAATATAATAATACAAAATAATAATAATAATATTGACACTAAATTTGAAAATCAAAATGAAACTTGACTCTATTTTGTATCTCAAACATTATAAATAATCAAATTTATTTAAAATTCTTAATGATTTCCATTTTAATACACATAATCAAGGAATTTATGAGAAAATGATCTTTCATCTTGTTACATAGATGAAATATCCAATTTTTCTTTCATGAGCATACAACTATAAGCATATATTGAGTATACTAATACATATCACCGCATTTTTGTCATGTCAGCAATAAAATATCAATCATAATAATACATATGACAAAAATGTGTTGATGTGTATTAGTATGCTTAATATATGCTCAAAGTGTGTGCCCAAGAGAGAAAAATTGATGAAATATCTCTTTCAATAGTTCCTAATTAATAAATATATAATTCATATAAAATTGATGAAATATCTCTTTACATCACGAATGCAATCTAAGCCTAATCAAGGTATGACATTTGACATACAAGATGCAATCATATAAACATGTAAGAAGAAAGATTAATGAATATTAATGCACACAAAATAAACACACAACATACAATAGTTAAATAATATGTATGAGTTATGAGTGTGTGCAACTCTCTCTTTAAAGCAAGTAAGTACTTAAAGTTTTACCTTTGGTGCTTATCAACTTGAGATCTTGAAAATGGCCTTTGAGCTTGATCCTCAATGACCTAAACTACCCTTATAATTCAAAACCCAATTGTGGTTTGTCCACGAAATAAACCAATCAATCTTGGAGACACTTACATATGACATATGGATCAATAACGCCGAATTATCGGGATTAGATCGTTATTTTGTGGTCGTATCCATTAATAGCTCAAACGTTACAACTCATAATACATATGGTACATCATTTATCTCAGGATTAAGATAGATATTTCAATTGTTCTATTGTTAATGTATTATTCTATTAATGGTAAAATCAAAATATACTATTCACCTAATCCGTTTAATATATCATATGTACTAGGTCTTTTGTTCAAAGTCTTTCACTTGGTAATTCTAGACTTATCATTTTCCAATTGAAAACAAAAGACTCACAACTTTAATCAAAATAAAGTATTCAACTTGTATTTTAAGTTGTGAACATTTTTAGACTAAATAAAGAATTATGTCTACCACACAAAAATTTCTTTATGTGAATAATTATTTATTTTTATTTTTATTTTTATTTTTATTTTTTTGTCTTGGATCCTTAGAATATTTTGCTTTTAACATATATAATAAACGATTTATAAATGCTATATAATTTCAAAATACTTTTATTGAAATCAAATGATTTGTTAAAATAAAAAAAAAAAAAAAAACCTTACTTTATGTCACTTCCTAATATTTACATTGAAACAAAATTTTGTTAGTGCAAGTACTATACTCTATTTGCGGGTGTAATCTCATTTATTTACTGATCAGTTGCTTAGAAAGTTATTGGGTATTTCTAACTTATTGAATAATTCTAAACTGATCAATATTGAAATTGTTCTGAAAACCGATTATATTTTATATTTTGGCTTGTTTTTCCGATTGTTGTTGTGAATAATATTTAAATTTATTATTTATTTATTATTATTGTTCTGATTATAATCTATATTTTAATTTAAATAACTATTTTACTATTATAATTTTATCTTCAGACCAAAATAGAGATGTCAGATATATGGAATAAGTTGAGTTCTGAAGAAAAACTAAGATATTTAGTTTGTATAGTGATGCCAAATATAAGATATAAGTTTATTTGCGAAGAAAAACTAAGGTATTAGTTTTAAAGGAAGCTGGGTGGAAAAAGTTGGTAATGTAGATATTTGTAATGTACTAATGTTGCAACTAATAAAAGTAATAGTGCAAAAACCTAGTTAACAAGGTGTAGCCCAACCCTCCTTGTTTATTCAACCATTTTGTGAATTTTTTGATCGATCATTGGATCAATCCATGCAACTATAAGGAGTATTGATTTACCAACATGTGGAGGATTCATTTCAATACAATATAAGTAGAAAATCTATCAAAATATATAAAGAAATATCAATAAGTTATTCCTTAGAAAAATTGTAAATTTAAAGGTGAAATATCGTAACAAATTTATGGTTAAATACATGTAAAAAGACAACGCGTACAACTACTTACCCATTTCCTTTTGACTTGAACTTTTTGATTCTTTAACCAAAGTCTCTCAACACACCATTCTCCACGATTCATAGATCTAATTGTTGTAACATCCTTAAGTATATGCAAGTATGATGGTTTGATTAATTTAATGGTTCAGGACATAACAAAGTCCCCAAAATAAATAACATAAATGTAACCTTGAACTCATCATTTACTATGGTCAAATTACGATTAAATCCTCAACTCCCGTCAATAGAATGCCTTTGAAACTAGTTTTGTATTGTACTTTTAATTATTCCATATTATTAATGTCAACCTTCAACTGGATATGTCGATTACCATCTTCAATGCCCATAATTCTAGAAAAAAAAAAAAAAAAAAACTAAGGGCTAAGACTAATTTTTCTTCCATGCACTCAACTGTTAATGTGTTTCTATCAAAATTTTCCACTACCCATAAGCAAATATTTCATCTAAATCTCTTACATTTAATGGATCACAAGTTGTCCAATCCTAGTTCTTGAACAACTTTCCTTTGATCCTTTAAAAAGATTTAAAAACGGTAGCGAAACAACGTGGGCTATTTGCTATTTATTTTGTGCATCTGTCAATTTGAAAAGCTATTGATCCTATTGATAATATTGACGGTGGTATTTCTAATGATGGTGGTGGTTCTAAAGATAATGGAGGTAGTTATAAAGATGATGGAAATGACATTGGTACGGTTGGGTCTGGCAATGATAATATTATGTGGTATTTGCAAGACATAATGTATAAGGTTAATGAAATGTCTACTAAGGTTGAAGCGGTGGAGAGATCTGTGGATTAGTTGCAGGTACACAATTTCAATCGTAAAAATAAAATGTCAACAAGGGATAATTAGATAATGACAAAACAAATTCGAAGGCTTTTAAGAACATTTAGTTGACAATAAACAAGAAAGGCCTAATCCAAATTTTTCTCAAAAGTTGGAAGCCAATGAAGAAAGAGTGGCCTATGGGTTTGAGGGATCATTGAATGAGGTCAAGCTAGACATTATAAGAGATGTAGAGTATTTGCCGAAACAAAGTCTATGTGAGAAGAACAAAACCAACTGTTTGGGATGGTCAACTCCCACTAAAACCAAGGATATTTCCTTGAATAAACCTTTTGCAAAAGATTTTAAGAAAAAAAAAATATGCAGTTGATATTAAACAAGATATCACTTGCCAATAAATCTCATCATATGACTAATGATCAAAGGATCACTACTACAAAAAAAACACAAAAAGGTTTTTAACTTATGTAAAAACAAGGAAAAGAAATCGGTTTTAAGTTTTAGTTAAAACCGATTTAAAAACCCTGATGTAAAATTGATATATTACAAAAATTAATCCCACTGTCACCGGCCCACCCCACTTTTGATATTAATGAGGATTAATTGTCATTATGGGAAGTTGAACTTGCAACCTTAAAATCAAAGTGGTAAGTCTTTACCGCCTGACTTCAAGATTGGATATGTTAACAATTACACAATATTTACATATAACCTATATAAGTTGTTAAATTTTAAAAAAAAAAAAAACTTGTTTGATAAATTTAAATTTACTCAACTAATCAAAATTCTAATTTGTACTACACATATATATAAATTAAATAAATTTTATTGGTGGGTTTATTTTTTATTTCATTTTTTATTGTGTGGTTTTGTGTTCTGTTGGAGATATTTTTATACAAACTTTTTCCTTAAAACTGCATCTTTTAGAAATGAAATAAATTTCTATACGAATCCAACGGCATAAAGAACGTAAAATTCCGGACGGTATTTTGAAAGTTATGATTAATTATTCAGTCAAAGGTCAAAAATGATTCACGAATCCGGGAGTGAGCTGTTTTCATCATTCATTTTCACACTCTTCCAAATCGATTTTTGGAATATTTTCTGATTGAAAAGTGTTTTTTTTTTTCCATGTCTACTTTCTTGTGTCAAAATATGAACAAATAACATTGAGTATTTTTAGAGATGCGTACTTGAATGTGGACATAGGTCAGATTTGCATTATAGAATTTTGTTTTTGAATCCACATCGGTTTTTATAAAAAACCGATGTCTAAACGCTTTTTTTTTTAATATCAGTTTTTATATAAACCGTTTTCTTTTGATTGCAAAATTTAAGACATCGGTTTTTATAAAAACCGATGTCTAAACTTTTTTTTTTTTTTTTTTAATATCTATTTTCCTAAAAACCGATGTCTTTTGAAAATCGAATATTTAAGACATCAGTTTTTATAAAAACCGATTTATAATTTTTTTTTAAAAAATCGGTTACATAAAAACTGATTTAAACAAGTGATTTCTTTTAATAATTTTGTAGTAGTGGATGGATATTATTATTAAAGGTTTGGTAGACAAAAATGGATTTTCCTACTTTGTGTTGGTTTGATTCCGTATCAAAATGCTCTTTGCTTGTATCGGTTTAGTTTCCTAGGTGGTTTGTGAGGTTTAGAGCTTTAAGGAGAATATCGACTTTCCAAGTGAGCATTTATTAAAGAGAATGTGAATACTTATATTATTTAGGTATTGAGACCGATTCTCTTGCTAGGCATAGGATGCGCACACACATATTATACATTTGTATTCATGAATTGTTATGAATAGTTTGTGAAGGATGATATGGATATTTTAATAAAGAATAGAATTGTAGAAGAAGAAGAAATTTGAGAGAGATATAGTTAGAAAGCAGAAAACAAGAGAGACATAGAAGATAATTGTCATATATTTCAATATATCTCATTCAAAAATTGTCTGGCTATATATATAAGTCTATATTTGACAACAAATCATAAAACCACTAAAACCACTGATGCTAGAAATAGAAGCAGTAATGCAATTAAAAAGGAAAGTGGTGCAGTAGTGGAACACACAATAAGGCACCCATTAATTGAACCTAACAACTGACTCTAACTTATTCTGACTTAGTCTACCAATTGACTCTTGCACATATCATTCCCTCATCCAAAAATTATCCTTGTCCACAAGGATAAAATACAGATAGACTAGCAGGAGGTCCATGATCGAGCCAAAAATGTAATGCTTTTGGCCTCTAAATCCATCTCTTTTTGTGTGTACTTGTGAAAATCCCATCATTTAATTTCTTGAATTGGGTATGTGCAGGTAATATTGCATCACAATGGAATTTAAGCTTAACTTGAAGAGTTAGAGGCAAATTGCACAAAAAGAGGGAAGAAATGAAGCAAAAATCAGGGAATGTGGCCGGCAAGTGTCTCTATTTACAAACCGTGACGTACACCGCGACACGCAAATGAGCGAATGTTGCTGACAAGTGTCACTATTTACAAACCGTGACACTCAGGTAGTAACGCGTGACACCTTAGCAAAAATGACATTTTTTAGCCATTTCAAGAGGGGTATTCTTGTCCTTTCTTGCCTATTTCGTACCCTAGCCTTCCTAACCTATAAATAAACCAACTTTTACAGAGAATAAAAAATCCTTGATCACCCATAATTCCCATCTCAAATTCCTCCATTTCTACTCTTGAACTCATCTTATCCACCCAAACTCAACAATAAAGTCTAGATTACTTCACCCAAACCATTCCTCTCTTCCCATCTTCTACACCCACCTCCTTTGTCACTACCCATTTGACATCCACCTATATAGACATATCCTCATCAACCACTCTTTGCATAAGGATCAACAAGGAAGCTCAAGGAAGGATCAAGCTTACAAGAGAGACTCATGGGTTATTTCTCTTCATTTTACTTCATTTTTTTGTTTGTGATTATGTGTAATTAAACCCCCATTCTAGGGGAATGATTTGAGAAAGTCTTGGACAATGGCTATTTGTTAGCTTTCAATAATATGTTTACACAATTATAGTTCTATTTACTTTTTAATTAGATCTTATTCTTATGTGAATTGATTGAGTTATTGACACACTTGTTAATTACAATATGTTGTAGGATTTACTTGTGATAAAATTGGTTGAGTTATTGAAACACTTGATTGATTGTAGCACATAGTGAATATGATAGGTTGTTGGTGGGTATATCAACCCCAATTGCCTAGGCCTTTGATCGTCACTAACCGATCTCACCGTTATCCTCTCTCTTTAATCGGTTAGACATTTTGGTGGGAAGTTGTTTGGTTTAGTATCCATGGCCAATTACACTTTCAAATGAGATTGGTCCTTGATTGTGTGAACCGTACGTTAATGAAGCTATGTATGAATTGCCCAAAGTCCATTATCTACTCTATCTATCTTAGACTTCTATTCTATTTATCTTATCTAGACTAGTTGGGTATTCTATTTTTCATAACACCTATTTCTTTTGGTTTTCGAACCAGCGAATCTATCCTAGTCTATGGTTTATGTTTTATGCACCTAGATTAGACTAACCTAGAATAGATTGCAAATCAATTAATCTAACACAATCCTGTGGACAATCCCTTGCTTGCTTTTATATTAATTCTCAAATCTCAAGCGTGTTTGTAAGTGGTAAATTTCGGTTTTCAAAATATACGAAAATATCTTGTTTTGGAGGGTTACAAATGGCCTATTCAAAAATGGCGTCACTGTCAATGATTGGCGTTTAGAGTAGTTGATTTGTGATATTTATTTGTGTTATTAGATTTTCTAGGTTGTGTCATTTTTGTTATTTTTAGATTTTCTAGTTTTGTTTCGTTTCTTTCTTTTGTTCTCTTTTCATGAGTAATGGATCTTATTACTATGCAATTGGCTGAATTTAATAGGCAGATGGAGTTTTTTGCTTCAAGGACTTTGGGACTAGGACAAGCGGAGGCTATAGCTTGCACATTTTGTGGAATGTATGGGCACGAGACATGGGGTTGCCTTTCAAGAGGAGAGTTTTCTGATGATGAAGGATAAGCCTAAGCGTTAAATTCCTACAATTTATGGCCTATGCATGAACCATGTAGAGATTTCGATAATCCAGGGTCAAGCTATGAAAAATATGCCGATTCTTACATGCTGGATTGGAGGAGAGATCAAGACTTCGCACTGAGCGACACTCAAGCTAATGCCTATGAGCAATTACCTGAAGAGACTTTGAATAATTTTATTCAAAATGCTCAAGCCTTCCAATAAAGACCTCAAGCCAACATACAAAGCCAATGAATAAGGATGGCAATAACATGATCATATGTGGCAACAACGGGATAAGAGAATGGAGACCTTATTGAGAAAAATTGAAGGGTAGGTTGATACTATCGCCAAGACTATACAAAGTCGAGCTTGTGAAGAGTCTTTGAGCCATTCGGAGCAGGAAAATGCTACCACCATCCCTTCAAATGGTGAGAATTTTGAAACCGAAGTTGGCCATGAATTTTCTAATGATTTGCCTTTTGTTGCAGGAGAGGAAATAGAAGAGGAGGAGACGGAAGATGTAGTGAAGGAAGCGGAAGAAGTCTCTTTTGAAGCACCACTTTTATACAAGGAATCCATTCCTCATGTCCCTCCCATTGCTTGTCCAAACCTCATACACAAAAAACAATTGGTATAGGTTGTTTTCTGAACCTATTAAACCACTTTTTCAATATTATTGACATTGATGATTTTGTAGAAAAATTGGGTGATAGAATTGTCAATCATTTGGGACCTCCTGCCAATCTTCCTGTATTTTATCCTTTTGGATTATGATAATTTGAGGAGGAGGGAATGATGCGTGCAAGAGTCAGTTGTTAGACTAAGTTAGAATAAGTTAGAGTCAGTTGCTAGGTTCAATTAATGAGTGCCTTATTGTGTGTTCGACTACTGCACCACTTTCCTTTTTAATTGTATTACTGCTTCTATTATCGAGTATCAGTGGTTTTATGATTTGTTGTCAATATTAGGCTTATATATAGCCAGATAATTGTTGAATGAGATATATTGAAATATATGACAATTATCTTCCCTGTCTATCTTGTTTTCTACTTTCTAACTATATATCTCCCAGACTTCTTTTCTTCTACAATTCTATTCCCTATCAAAATTATCCATATCAGTAGTTTCAAATCCATTCAGTTCCGTGGACACACGATTTCGTAATAAAGTTTATGAAGTCCTAGCTCGTCATGAGTCTAGCCTCGTCCAAATTCATAATACCCTCCAAACCATTTTGAATGAACTTCAATCTTTGTGTGTCTTTCACAAAGAGAATTCATTTCAGAAAAACACTAACCATTCTCTAGACAGTAACTAATCTAATCTCAAGCTATCGTTCCCTATATTGGGTAAGATCCCACAGCCTCACACTGTGTCAGAAACAATCGGTGCGGTGCATCCAATCACAGAGCATAACTTTTTACAAAAGAATGTCAACACCTCTTTTTGTTCTCAAGTATTGCTTCAAAAATCTTCTCTTAATAACTCTGCAGGTCTTCCAGGTCCTCTATTGGCCTAAAAACAAAAACGAACAACTCAAGTCTCTTTCTCTACCGATGAAAAGCAATGCGAACCATTTTTCGCAAAAGAAATTGTCAAAATATACTTCCAGTACATATCTCAATTTTATCCTTGCGGACAAGGATAATTTGAGAGAGGAGGGATAATGTGTGCATAGATTGATAATTGGTGCTGTTTGTGGTTAATTTGTTAGTGGGTAATTAGTGCCTTTATTTTAGTTTCCATCATTAGCATATTCTTATTAATTAGTTGTCGTTTCTAGTAAAATTGATGTAGTAGGTGAATGGTTAATTAGTTGTTAATTGGCAGTTAATTGTTGTAGTGTTTGCACTGTAAGGCTTATAAATAGCCAAAGATTAGTTTAAATGAAGAGATGGAATTATTATGACAATTATCCTATCTATCTCTCTTATTTTCTGCTTTCTAACTATCTCTTTCAGACTTCTTTTTCTTCTAGTTCTCTATCAAAAATAATCCATATAAGAGGACACATTCACTTTGTATGTTCATGCATTTATATGTCATTGATTTCAATTCCTAGTTGAACATGTTCTATGTTCCTATATCATTTAATTCATCCATCGAGTGTGTTGTGTTTTCATTTGTTGTGTCGATGGTGGTCTCTCTAAGGAAATTACATTTCTCAGACTTTCCGAGCCTTTTGGAATCAACGGTGTTTGGTTTGGTCCTAAGACAAGTTTTTGAGCGATTTAGGGATTGGCCTATGTGTTTTTGGGGGTACTAATACCCATCAAATCCTCTATGAAACTACATAACATGTGTCTAAATAACCTAGAAGGGGTGGATGGGTTGTTAATTGATTTAATTACCAACTTTTTGATTAGTCAAGATTAAAATAGCAACAACCAACAATAACAATAAAAATCAAGTAAATAATGCGGAAAGTAAAAGACATTTGATTTTTACGTGGGAATCCTCCTACTAGAAAAACTCACGGGATTAGCATCGCTAGTCACTTATTCATAGAAATCAACTATATTATAGTTTAATTACATCATAAGTTAACAATCTAGTCACGCTTCTTAAGGATCATAACTTAAATCTATATACCCGCGTGTTTTTTATAGTGACTTTTGACACTTGCATGTATAACTACCACATGCAAGTATGTGCTACACAGACATACAAAATTCTTAACTAGATGTAGAGAAAGTAAATCTAACAACCTAGTTATTAGTTAACCCCTATCAAATTCTTTTCACTAACAGTACACTAGCAAATATTTTCTTTTCACTAAAACCGTTACTCAGTAAATAACATTCTATTATAAAAATATCTATATCACTAACGAGTCTCCATGACTTCATTAATTCTAAATTCATCGGTAAATTTGTTTACACATCAAATACATAATTCCGTTTATTCTATATTTTTCAAAAATATAACACATGGGATCACTAGTACATAATCCAAAGACATTTTACCAATCACAGTTCATATACAGATTACAGACATGCGAAACACAACCAAGTCTCTATACTTTGCATGATATAAATTCTTTTATATTAGAAATTGAAATCATACTCAATTTAGAGTTTAAAATTCCCTCTACAGGACATTAACTTTTCAAGTTAAATCCACTCTCATGACAATCATAGTTACATCCTCAGTAGGTACTAACACCCCTACAAGATTGATAATTCTATGCTCAAAGAATTTCTCTTTTCTATAGGAGGACATTAACCTAAGTAATAATTCCCACGTTCCCTTATAAGACCTACTACCTACGCTCTAATACCATTTGTCATGACCCAAAATCCGGATACGTGATTAAAATATTATAATTACATAGGATAATAGGTAAATCTAGTATTCTCTTGATCTGTGGATCATTATCTAAATAGATTAGATTTTTACAAAAAAAAAATATCTCAACAAAGCTTCCTATGTTTATGGAGCAATCTAAAAATTTGTCACCTGATAATAACAACATTAGTTTCATATAATAACTTCATCTACAAATAAAAAAAAGTTTAATCACTCATAAATTTCAACTAGGCAAGACCGTTAACTCATTAAGTCTACTTTGTAATATTTCTCAAGGCTTATGTTCTTACATGCCTTAGATAATTTCTTTAACAAATTTATTAGCAAAATATACAACGACCATCAGACTTTAAGTCGTATATAAAAATACACATATATTTATTCCTCATTACCCAACATCACCCCCAAACAAGGGTGCAGACTGTAGGGGTTGCACGGGCTGCAGCCCCGTCTACAACTTAAAAAAAAAAAAAAAAAAAAAAAATTAAGTTTGTAATGATATGCTAAATTTGCACAATCCCGATTGTATTGTCAAGTATTAAATATAGTTAGGGGTGTGTAAAAAACCACCAAACCGAACCAAACCGACCAACCCACAACCCATACAGTTTGGGTTGGTTCAATTACAAATATAAAAAATGGGTGGTTCGGGTTGTCTTTTGGACAAATCGATTAAAGGTGGTTCGGTTTTGGTGTTCGGTTTGGGTTGAGTGAAATAATTCACCAACCAACCAAACCACATATTTTAGAAAGTAAAACTAAAATATAAAATCCACCTACGTTTTCTATTCAGTCCAGGTTTTATAACTTTTACCGATTACTTTAAGCTTTTATAGTTTATTTATTTGTTTTGATACAATTCTTCGAATTAATTGATATATTAGGGTTTCAAAAGTATAGATGATGTCAAACATGTCTTGAATCAGGGTATATATATATAATTAATATTTTATATTATGATTTTTTATTTAAATATTTTTTATAATATAATACCAAAAAAAAAAAAAAGATTTTTGAGTTCAAATCTAAACCGATAAACTTATTCAAACCAACCCGACCTTTATTGATTTGGTTTGAATCAGTTTGAAAAATCACATTGATTTGGTTTGAGTTGAAATATAGTCAAACCGATTCGTATTGGTTTGGTTTGGTTTGGTTTGATTTGATATTGAGCTTCAGCCCAACCTAAACCAAACCGAAAACACACCTCCCTAATTATAGTGTATGTTTAACGGTCCAAACCCAATAACTCTTATGTAAATTTAAAATTATCAAATTGACACCCATAACTCACAATGTGTCTTGACTCTTGAGTTGCGTGCCCCTTTATTTCTAAATACCACATCGTTTTTTTCTTTATTTTCTTCTTCTTCTCTCTATATTTTTCTTTATTCTTTTATAGTTGTATGCATTCTTTAATCTCTTTACCCCACTATGAACTTTTTTTAACAATATCGAGACCACATTTACAAGAACTCTTTTTCCATACAAGGTAAAATAGTATATTCTTTTCTATTTATTTATATATTATTTTATTATTTACTTATTTTTTTTTGTTAGTGTTTCGTTATTACATTAAAATTAATTTTAGTATTAGTTTGATTTAATTAAATTTGTTTGTGATTTGTTTGTTACTAGAATTATATGGCATATAGATACAATTATTTGTGTGTTAGCTTGTTGGACAATTTTTTTTTTAATTTTTAATTTATTTATTTTTTTTACTATTTGGTGATTAAAATTATTTTTTCTTGACTTCAATTTATTTTGTTGGAATATACATTTTGAGAGGTTAGATTTATTATATCTTATGACACGTTTTGTATTTACTTTTTATTAATGAAATCCCTCTTTCTATTACGGTTGTTTAAATTTTTTTATTACTAATATTTAGTTTAGTCCCGCCGAATAGAAAATCCTGGATTCACCCCTGCAAAGGTGTTGAAGCAATATCACTCATTCCAGGTTACAAACCCAATTCACAATACGTTAGTTCGTTATGACTTTACGTCACTACAAACCACAAAATTTCTAAACATTTATTTCACAGTTTAGATATGTCAATTACACATATATGCATAATGCGTAGAATACTTATTTAACAATCACTTTAAACATGCCTCTCATCTATTTAAAGACATAAAATTTGCATGGCAAATTACATTTCCATCCCCTGTATTACTTCTTATTCCTTTTCAATTCATCAAATGCATAGAAAATTACAATCTCATCCCGTGAGTCACACTAAATTCAGTTTTGGGCTTGGGTCAACTAACAATTTAATTGGACTAGGGCGTTTAGCATTTAAAATAAAATAAACCCAAATACCAATTGATTTGGATCCAGTCCAAATCATTACTTCACTTGTCATAATTTAAAGCATTGCCAACACTATCATTTTGGGCCTCATGTCTTTTAGAAACTAGATTAAGCCGAAATTCATAAAAAAATGGGACAAACTATTTAAAACCGGGTTAACCCATTTTCAGGATATCACACGCGTGTGTAATGTGGTATTCAAAGTTTTGAATCCTAGTATTGTTTGTGGGGAGACATCGTTTGTTCTCAATGATATTAAAGCCTTACTGAAGGATGTATGGGTGTACAAATGTTAGGCCATTTCCATAAATTGCAATAAGGTGGCTCACAACCTTGTTTACTCGGCTTTGTCTTCTAAGGAGGATCTTCTATGGCTAGATGTTTGCCTAAGTTCTATGTTTCCTTGTTTGCAGTTGTTGCTTTGTTACTTTATATTTGTTTCAAAATAATATCTCTGTTGTACTTTTTATCATTTATTCCTTTGTCCGAACGTGTTGCCGTCATAATATGATTAATTTAGAATGACATCAAATTGAATTTATGTCTATGGGCTTTAAGCAAGTGTGGCTCAACCGATTTTAAGGCTCTAGGGAAGAAAAAAAAGGTCCCAATTTTAAAGTGATGATATTTGTACCCTTTAAAAATCATATATACATCTCTTTTTGTATTTACATCCCATTAATTTTTTAAAAATACAATAAATTGTAAGGGCACCCCAAGTATTACCAAAAACATCCTTTCTTTTAGTTTTTGATTAACCATTATAAACTAATAAATTATAAAATAATTAAAATTAAAAGCATGGGAGGATACACCTCCTTGCTTTTTATTTAATTTTTATTTTAATTTATTTTTAATTTAACTGTATGGTTTTTTATCTTTAAAACTATTTTATAATAGTTATTTGATAATTTAATTTAAATAACCACTGTTTAAATTAAACTATATGGCCTTTATTTCAGTGCTCTTCTTCCCTACAAAGCAAAGCAATCCATTTCTCAGAAAAGCTCTTGGATTGCCCAATATCTTTGCTGGGCAAATAATGCTCTCTTCATCTCTATCGGTATGTTATTAACTTATTATTATCAATATCAACTTTGCATTTTTACTTTACTTCCTGAAAACTCAACTGTAGATATCATGGTGAATAAAATTTAAAATTTAATGTAAAGCTTTTTAATATCTATTTATCTTTTTCTTCGTTCGGATAAAATATCTTGTAGATTCTAGAAAAAAAAAAATAATATATCAATCGAAAGATATTCTACATGTTAAAAATGTTAAATTATTATATTAATATGATAAATTGACTGCATTTATAATTTTTTTAATAGTTTTATTTAAGGGCAATATTGGAAATTTTAAAAATTGCTAATTTGGGGTGTACATACAGTTTTAGAGGGGTGTAAATATTGCCACTCCAATTTTATACATATAATAAAACCATTTTTAGAAGAGCTAATCCATTTAATATTTTTTGTGACTCAAATTTATAATTAAAAAAAGGGTTAGTGATATCTAAAGCAACTGATTTGGTGAGACAGTCCTTAAATGACAATTAATTTTTCAAAATGGCTCAAATTAGCCATTTCATAAAAAAGAAAGTATCAATTATTACCACTTTGCCCATTAATTGTTTGAAGTCCGTTTGTTTGTTATAACCTATTAGAATATGGGTCAAAAATTAGTAAAACATGTTTTGCACCGCTTTTTGAATTGGTTTTTAACTGGTTTTAAACTGGTTTTTTTACCTGTATTTTGAATATTTTTTTGATCATGATTACTTTATAAAACAGGAAATATTGCCCATAAAATTCTTATAATTAAATAATTACTTTATATATATAATTAAATTAATCATGAAACAAGTTTGATGTCACCCCAAATTAATTAGAGAATAATAATAAGTTTGATGTCACCCATAAATAGGAAATATTACCTATAAAAATAATAAATTAATCAAATCATTAATTTATATATATAATCAAATAATCAACATACATAAAATATTACACATAAAATTCTTTATGGGTGCCATGTCATAGAAAATGGTAGCTTTTTGTTAGATTTTAACATAATGACTTTCAATGAACAATGTTTTATCAAAATAATGATTTTGGAACAATGTTTTGTCAAAATGGTGATTTTGGAACAATTTAAACAGTCAACGGTCTTTTTGGGATTCCACCCACTAATTAATGGTGTCTAGTTCTATTTTCTCTTAATAATAATAATAATTAAAGCTACAGTTTTTTCTCTCCTCAAGACGAACTGATTTTATTTATATCAGTTCTACAATTATCAACCATTAGATTCACATATTTCAACCTAGTCAAAGTCTTGTTAAATTTAATCAATGACTCACAAGTCTCGTCCTAAACTTAAAAATTCAGTTCAGTTTCGATAAGAGAAAAAATTATTAAAGCTAATATATATTTAAAGATAAAGCAAGTTATAACCAATAATAATAATAATAATAATAATAATAATAATAATAATAATAATAATAATAAACGATAGAACTAGATTACTTCAACTAAATTGCAACTGAAAATATTTAACTTTGATTTTTTTTTTAAAAAAATTAACCGCTTGATTTATCTGGCAATTAGAAAAAATAAAAAATAAAAACTAAATTTTTAAATTTGAATGTACATATCTGTTGGAATCTCTTCAACTTTTCTTAATGACAAATAGATATTATCAGTAATATATTTAAACAATATTGCAGATTACTGTGATTTAATAAGTAAGAGAATCTCCAATGCATTTAGAGAAAATTGAGTGCCACATAGGATAAATAGATAAAAAGTTAGAAAAACCATCTCCAATGCAATTATATAAGCTGTAAGAAAAAAAAAATTAGCAAAAAAGAGTTGTAGTTGCTATTGTATTGTTGTCGATAAATGAAAATGATTATAACCAAAACAACTCTTTTTTTTTTGGAGCCGCATTGGAGATCCGGTGTTGGAGCCGCCGATCTGCTCCTTCGAGAAACAAAAAATTAAAATAAAACAATTAACCACACCAAACTACAAAACAACGAACAATTTTGATATTTTTGGATGAATTATCGACAATTTTTTATATTTGGCGGTTAACCCATATGCTGCGTTTTTCATGTTTTCTTTTTTAGAATAATGTTTTCCACATATGCTACTAGACACGTTTTCAGATTTTATATCTGAAACCAAAAACTCTGTTTTCATTTTGATTTTTGAAAAACATCAAATAAAAAAAGTCTACCAGACGCATCCAAAGCATCCATTTGAAATAGTTTCTTCAAGTAGATCGTTTATTTAACTAGATCTTTTTAATAGTAAAAATAGATCTTTTATAAAGCTCTACTTCCCACCAATGTAAGTCATATATATATACATTTAAAGCCTTTGTTTTCCAGCTCATCAGGTGCACTTTGAGCATCAATTTTTTATTCCCCCCTCCAAGCACCATCTTGAGTAGGCATGAGCATATCATCTCAATGTCCTCATGGAGGAGAACACCAAACCACCTTGACATATCATTAAAATGAAATCAATCTTACTCAAAATGAGTCGCAAAATGGGTGTCCAAACCATTTTTCCAACATCAATCCAATCCAATCAAATCTAATCAAACCTCATAGGTTGAAAGCACAGATATGAATATATAAGTGGTATCTAGGAAAGGCTGAATAAGATCATTAATTGCTCATCTAGTTTATCTTTGCATAATTGTAAAATTAAGACTAAATTTGTCATTAATTAACATGAAAATATTTATTGTGAAGAAAGTTTTCAGATGAGCAAATTTTGAACCATAGTTTGATTAAGCGATAAAAAAGAAACGACCATAGAATACACCAAGCAAGGTCATGACTCAATAACTAAAAATCCTGCATCCTCATGCAACCATTCATGCAAGCCATGACAAGTTCATGGTTGATAGGCTGAAGTAGTAGGCTTTTCTTTCTTATCGATTGCTTTGAGAATCCCATCGGTTCCGAAATATCCATATAACTCATCCACGACAATTCAACCAAGCAAATGAAAGGTTATTGAGAATGGTTCTGGTAGGCAAACGTTCTGATTTATGATTTCGAAAACCTTGGAGGACGAGTGTACTGTCTTTCCTTCTATTGTTGACATTTCTCGTATTGAAACCTTTCCGGTGGGATAAACAAATTAAAACATTTAAATTCACCTACAACCAAGGAAATTAACTTTATCAACGACAATAAGACTCCCACATATAGATAGATCAGTAATGAAAGCAATATTACTTAATCAACTTAGCATATAAAGGTCATCAAAAGAATATAAAGTTCAATGAAGATGTCAGATTATGCTTTGATGATGATTATAAATATTTCAGATCGAGCAAGGAGTCTCGATTTTTGTAAATATGAATCAAGAAAGGACTCAAATCAGCGATGAAGTTATGAAAAGCAACTTACTATCATTTTCTCAAGAAATAAAAAAACTTACTATCATCTCCTTCCAAGGGTGGAAGAGCCACACCAAACAGGTACGAGTCTTTAGATTCATGGACATCCACACGTCCTATATCCGGACCTAATTAAACCACCTATTGCCATGCTGCCGGTCAATGTAATTATATTTTTCTTCAGATGTTATCTGCAAGAACGTAGCAAATATTCAAAATCAAAGGGGATAGAATCTTATTAAGTGATCTTTCACCGTAGGAGAAAATATTATCAGTTGAAGAACAAAGCTACACCCAATGAAGGGATCTTTCCATTTTTCCTATTTTTCAATTAGAATAAGAGATCATTTAGGAAAGAGCCACTAATTGATATAGAGAATAAAATCTACTAATAAATAAAATTTAAAATGATTTTCTTTCCATTTTTCCTATTTTTCAATTAGAATAAGAGATCATTTAGGAAAGAGCCACTAATTTATATATATATATATATATATATATAGGGGAGGGATCGGGAAACACAATTTTTGACATAACAATTGACACGATTTTATAACCATTAGATTATTGAGATACGGATGGCTATGATTCATTGAATTTATTTATTTTTCCTCTCTCCATATTAATATTTTTTATCTCCTCTTTTCTCTCTTTAAGATTCTCTTTCCTAAATTTACTATTTTCTCTTCCTTACATTTTATTTTCATCCTATCTTTTATGTCTTTCTCTCTTATGGTATTTTTAAAAAATATTGTCAATATATATATATATATATATAAACCTAAAGAATTGAAATTAAACCAAAACAATTGCAGTACATAATACAAAACGAAAAATATAATATTAATAATTCAAAAAATTAAAAAAAAATTAAAAAAGTATAAACAACTAAATCATGATTCAGAGATACAAGGATTTTTCAGTATTATACATATGTATTAAAATATTCTCAGTGTCATAATTATTTAATTGCTTATAGTTTTTTTGTTTTGTATTTTCTTGAATTATAATATTTTTTGTTTTGTATTGTGCTGCCATTTTTGTGTGTGTTTAATTCCTACTCTTGCAGTTATTTATTTATTTATATTTATTTATTTTTTATTTTAGGTTTTTTTATAATTTTAGGTTCATGTGTTGTGTTGAATAACGACTAATTTCTCAATTTCGTTTTTGTTTGATTTTTATGTAATGAATTATGAATTAATATATATATATATATATATATATATCTACCAGAAAAGAGGTAAAATATAAAATTTAAGTAAGAGAAAATAGTAAATTTAGGAAAGTGAATCTTGAAGAGAGAAAAGAGGAGATAAAAAATATTAATATGGAGAGAGAATAAATAAATAAATTCAATGGATCCTAGCCATCCACATCTTAATAATCTAATGGTTGTAAAATCGTGTCAATTGTTGTGTCAAAAATTGTGTCCCTCGATCCCTCCCCATATATATATATATATGAGTAAGTCTCTCATGAGAGATCCCTTATTTTTATTTCGATAAGGATCATGATGAAAACACATCGATTTTAATGAATTTTAATATGAATTTTTGTGTGGATGATGAGTTCATTGAAATCTATCTATTAACAAAATTTGAGAATTTTCCGAGTACTAGAACTATTTTATCCAATTTTTGTTAAATATGAAGACATTGGAAAATAGGCAAAATATAGGAAAATTTAAGTAAAACAGTTCTAGTATTCTCAAATTCTCAAATTTTGTCCATAGGTAGATTTCAATAAACTCATCATCCACAAAAAAATTCATATTAAATTTCATTAAAATCGATGTGTTTTCATCATGGTCCTTATCAAAATTAAAATAAGGGATCACTCATGAGAGACTCACTCATATATATATATATATAAATGTTCAAGTCAGCGTGTACTGATATAACTTTGTCAGTGCGCATTGATATAACTTTATCAGTGCGTTGGATGTGGACCCTTAGATTTACATACTTTGACCCAAAGTGTATGCACTTGTCAAAGATTCTCCATAATCAGTGGTCTATATGCATTAGTTACATTAGTGCGTACTGATGTGAACGGGATTGTATATTATATACAGGAGCGAAGCCAGGATTTTGGCTTTAGGGGGGCCGAGACAAAAACTAATATTAATGGTCACACAATAAAAATATATTAATATACCAAAACGTAATACAAAATAATAGTAGTATATTTACAATAATTTTGAGAATCAAAATGAAAATTGACTCTATTTTGTATCTCAAAAGTCATCTATAATCAAATTTATTTAATTTTCTTTGCGATTTCCGATTGAATATACATAATCAAAGAATTTAGGAGAAAATGATCTTTCATCTTGTTGCAAGATGCAATATCTCTTTCAATAGTTCATAATTAATAAATATATAATTCATATAAAATATTTAAAGCAAGATGGATATTGTATAATAAAATAGTAAAGAAAGTCTTAATTTGTTCTAATGAATACCTAATAAAAAATATATATACATATATAGACGGTTTTAGCACTATACAGTTCATGTATAGTTGTAGGGTAATTACGAGAGGATGCTAATTTTTTTTTAGTTTTAATTTCTTTCAAATTTTCAATTAATTGAAATCCAATGATTAAAAATTAACCCATTAATATAGTAGCTGAACTCATAAATGGACTAGATTAAGAAATAATGTATGAAATTACGAGAAATGAAAAATACTAAAAGAGATTGATTTTGCCTTGGATAAAAAATAAATGGAATAAATTTATATTGTTGCAATTACATGTATACATTTAAAACATTTTCTCAACTTTCGGGGGGGGGGGTTGAGGCTATGCAGGTTGCTGCATTTGCCTATGATTATATATATATATATATATATACACGGAAATTTTCCTATGAGGATGCCCTAATAGAATTATATAAGGACATTGAATGTGAGCCACTCGTTTTATATATTTTGACTTGGTATGTATGTACTTGTCAAGTCACTTTTATAAATGAGTGACTCATATTCAATATCCTGATAAAGTTATATAGAGGGGGGGGCGCTTGCATTCGCCTATGATTATATATATATATACACGGAAATTTTTCTATGAGGATGCCCTGATAGAATTATATAAGGACATTGAATGTGAGCCACTCGTTTTATATACTTTGATTTGGTATATATGCACTTGTCAAATCACTTTTATAAATGAGTGGCTCACATTCAATATCATGATAAAGTTATATAAGAATGCCCTGATAGGAACGAGACCGTATTATATAATTCTATTAGGGCATCCTCATAGGAAAATTTTCGTATATATATACATATATAAGGGCAGGATCCATAGCCCCAATTTTTTAAACAAGTTTTGACACAACTTTGTATCTCTTGGATTAGCAATGTTTGAATAGATGGATTGGATTAATCCACTTGTAAACTTTCTTAAATGAATTTATTTGTTTTCTTTGTCATCTCTCATCAATTAATGCTTTTAATTATTTTCACCCTCTCCCCTTCCGTTTACCTTTCTCTCCTCTCTCACGTTCCATAGCTTTATTTTCTCTAGTCACTTTCTTCTCATCTTATCTTTAATTTGGGTTGATTTGGTTTTCACTTTTTAGTTTTTATAGATAAACTAAATAAAATTTCAAAAACAAAAAATGATCCTGATAGTGATAAAAGAAATTTGTTTTAGTGCGATCATTATAGTCTCATTACAAACTTACAATTACCTTAAATATTAAAGAGGAAATTGAAGGATATAGTCTTTCCTAACATCCACTTTCTAGGAAATGGTCGCTTGGGAAAAAAATTGCATATATAGCCGTTTTGCCAACCCCATTTACCATTATGCCCTTAAAACCCCCTCACAAGGAAATCCCCTAAATACCCTCCTTGAATGTTTGAACAGATTAAACTTACTAAATTACCCTCCCAATCTCATTTCCCCTAAAATGACTAAATTACCCTTTGATAACCCAATTGAAAACAAATTGAAACGCCTCTTTGTGGGAAATGCAAACGGCTACAACAAGAACAACGAGAAAAAGTGAGAGGAAGGAGAAGCAGAAGGTCGGCGTTGTTGTCATTGTCGTTGTCTTCGTCGTCGTTGTCCTCATCGCCGTCGCCGTCACCATCGGCATTGAACGAAGCACCCAAACCCTAGATGAAACGCAAACCAATTTCAAGGTACTAATGTGTTTTTTTTGGAGTTTATTTTTGTTTGTCTTTTGGTACGGTAGATTGTTATCTTGTTTGTATGTGTATTTAGAGGTTGTGTGTTGTGTTTGGATGGCGACAACATTTATTGATTGATTGATTGATTGATTGCTTTGAACTACACTGACAATTTATAGTGGGAGAGAAGAAAAACGTTTGCAGAGTAAATGACTGATGTTGCATGTAATGGTTAATGTATATGTTGAGCCTATGAGTGATTTTCATAAGCATAGGGCTGATGGATGGATGATGCATATATGTATTATTTTGAGGCTAAGACAGGTGTTGAATTTGTATTATTTGAATGATTTTCATAAGCCTAGTACTGATGTTGAGCCTAGGACTGATGATACATGCATAATTGTGAGCCTAGGACTTATTTTCATAAGCTTGAGACTGAAAATGACTTATTTTGCATGTAGAGAGCCTAGGTTATTTGTTGAATGTGTTATTTTGAGCCTAAGACTGATGTTAAATGTGTATTATTTGAATGATTTTCATAAGCCTAGTACTGATGTTAAGCTTGGAACTGATGATACTTGCATAATTTTGAGGCTAGGACTTATTTTCATAAGCATGAGACTGAAAATGACTTATTTTGCACGTAGAGAGCCTAGGTTTAATGCTGAATGTATTATTTTGAGCCTAAGACTGATGTTGAATGAGTATTATTTGAATGATTTTCATAAGCCTAGTACTGATGTTGAGCCTGAGACTGATGATACTTGCATAATTTTGAGCCTAGGACTTATTTTCATAAGCCTGAGACTGAAAATGACTTACTTTGCACGTAGAGAGCCTAGGTTTAATGCTAAATGTATTATTTTGAGCCTAAGAATGATGTTGAATGTGTATTATTTGAATGATTTTCATAAGCCTAGTACTGATGTTGAGCTTGAGACTGATGATACTTAAATAATTTTGAGCCTAGGACTTATTTTCATAAGCCTGAGACTGAAAATGACTTATTTTGTACTTAGAGAGCCTAGGTTATTTGTTGAATGTATTATTTTGAGTCTAAGACTGATGTTGAATGTTTATTATTTGAATGATTTTTATAAGCCTAGTACTGATGTTAAGCTTGGAACTGATGATACTTGCATAATTTTGAGGCTAGGACTTATTTTCATAAGCATGAGACTGAAAATGACTTATTTTGCACGTAGAGAGCCTAGGTTTAATGCTGAATGTATTATTTTGAGCCTAAGACTGATGTTGAATGAGTATTATTTGAATGATTTTCATAAGCATAGTACTGATGTTGAGCCTGGGATTGATGATATTTGCATAATTTTGAGCCTAGGACTTATTTTCATAAGCCTGAGACTGAAAATGACTTACTTTGCACGTAGAGAGACTAGGTTTAATGCTGAATGGATTATTTTGAGCCTAAGACTGATGTTGAATGTGTATTATTTGAATGATTTTCATAAGCCTTGTACTGATGTTGAGCTTGAGACTGATTATACTTGCATAATTTTGAGGCTAGGACTTATTTTCATAAGCCTGAGACTGAAAATGACTTATTTTGCACATACAAAACCTAGGTTTAATGTTGAATGTATTATTTTGAGTCTAAGACTGATGTTGAATATGTATTATTTGAATGATTTTCATAAGCCTAGTACTGATGTTGAGCCTGTGACTGATGATACTTACATAATTTTGAGCCTAGGACTTATTTTCATAAGCCTGAGACTGAAAATGACTTTTTTTTTTTTTTTTGCACGAAGAGAGCCTAGGTTTAATGATGAATGTATTATTTTGAGTCTAAGATTGATGTTGAATGTGTATTATTTGAATGATTTTCATAAACCTTGTACTGATGTTGAGCCTGAGACTAATGATACTTGTATAATTTTGAGCCTAGGACTTATTTTCATAAGCATGAGATTGAAAATGACTAATTTTGCACGTAGAGAGCCTAGGTTTAATGCTGAATGTATTATTTTGAGCCAAAGACTGATGTTGAATGTGTATTATTTGAATGATTTTCATAAGCCTAGTACTGATGTTGAGCCTGGGACTGATGATACTTGCATAATTTTGAGCCTAGGACTTATTTTCATAAGCCTATGACTGATGTTTTATTTTTTTTTTCATTGTTTAGATGCCGAAAAATTTGAATGCAGACTTGTGGCAGTTCCCAGACCATGAGAATTGTGTTCCTGTGAGAGTAAACAGTGGAAGTGAAATGAACATGATTACAAAGTTGAAGGCCGTCATACAGAAATTTAGGTTGGAGAAAAAATTCAAGGAGGGCCCTTTCGGCATATACTTGGGTTTGAAAGAACCGTTGACACTTTACGGGCAGCTTATCCATAATATTTTTAAAAGAGAGATCCTTCACCCCAAAGGACAAAGAAAATATGCGATGTGGTTTGGGTTGGGTAAGTCGAAAGCCCGTTTTGGCCCAAAAGAATTCTGTTTATGTAGCGGGTTGAATATGGGACAACACCTTGAAGGTTTTGCTAACAATAATAAAGTACGAGATGATTCGATGGTTTTGAGAATTTTCAAAGGAAAAAGGCCGACTACAGAGGTATTATACGCCACTTTGAGGAGAATGACGTCTGAACATAGTGGAGATGTGTACAAGATGTTGAATATATATATGGTGAGCCAATTCTTGGGCACGGATAATGGATAGACCACAGCTATCTCGGGGTGGTTGTTTTCATTAGTTGAAAAGGAAGAAGAATTCAGAAAATTTCCATGGGGTTCTTATATCTTCAGGTTTACACTATATTTTTTGAAAGATGTACTGAAGAAACGGCTCCCTAAACTGAGAGGTGAAACAAATAAGGAAGATAAGAACATGAAGCAGCAGAAGAATAAGAATACAGAAGACTCAGAAGAAGAAGAAAAAGAAGAAGAAGAAGAAGAAGATGATGATGATAAGACGAAAAATAACAAGAACAAGAACAAGAACAAGAACTAGAAGAGGGTGTTTGTAGAAGAAGAAGAAGTGAAAGGGAAAGTAAAAAGGAAAGGGAAAGGGAAAGAGAAAGGGAAGTCGCAGGGTGAGGAAGAGAAGAAGGATAAGAAATCAAAGTATTATACCTACAATTTGTCCGGGTTCCCTCTAGTACTTCAGGTAAATTTACACATTATTAAACTTTGTTTTAGTGTTTCTCGTTTCATACTTTGTTGGATTTAAACACATTGATTGATATTAGTTAGTTTAAATTGTATAGGTATGGGCCATGGAGCGGATAATTCGATTTGATGATAACATCAGAAAGCGAGTTGGTACAGGGTATCCACGGTTCACTAGATGGGAATTTACTAAAAGGATTGAAAATATTGAATCAACATTCAATACATCGGTGTGTACTCAATGACCCTTTGTGTTTAGTTGATTATTTGTAGAAATTCGCAAACAATTGTTTGTTCCTGATATGCAGATGGCTTTATCTCCTTGGGATGTTGAGCCTTATGAAAAAGGTACAGATTACTTCAAATCATTGAACCTTAAATACGTTTGTGAGCCACTACCTGAAAAGAATAAGGAGAAATTGGCTCTGCCTGTACAACCAAGTGAACAGGAAGAAGATATTGGTTACGATGATGGAGCTGATGATTATCAGACATGTAAGGACAGTGATGTGATTGGCGCTTCTGTTCCGAAGGAGATAGGAGGCTCTGCGAGGAGAAATAGAAGCACATTTTGTAACGAATATTCCCCCCTTTTAAGAAGCGTCTATTCTCCGATGCAAATTCTAAGGTATGATTGCATATACACTATTTGGTTTTAGACTTTTAGTATTTTATTCTTGTATGCAATGTATTAATTATTGCAAAATTCAGGTGTCTTCCACAATCCCAGAACTATATGCTGCTATGCTTGATAGTGAGAAACGTATCATTGCTTTCTATAGAAATGAGTTTGCAAAGATTAGGAAGGAGATGAAGGTTAGATATGAAGTTGTTAAAAATTATATAATTATTTATTTATATATAATAGTTTATTGCTGTTCATGTTTAAAAGGGTGCTGAGTAAGATGATGAGGCTGTTGTTGATAAAACTGTTGTTGATGAGGAGGATATTGGTGATAAGGCTACTGGTGATAAGGGTGCTATTAAGCAGGATACTAAAGAACGGGGTGAGCAGCAAGATGATGAGGAAGATGTTGAAGAAGAGGGTGAGCAACAAGATGTTGCTCTTGTTTGTAAGGCTGGTGAGGAAGATGATGTTTTTGTTGATGTGGATGTTGGAAATAAGGGAATAATGGTAGTGAGCAAGAGGTTGTTGATGTTGTTAAGCGTGTTAAGGGTGGTAAGGAAGATGAGGCTGTTGTTGAGGGTGTTAAGGCTGTTGGGTCTATTGCAATCGAGGGTGATGGATGGTCAAGGTACAGTCTATAAATAATAATAAATCATTAATTTTGTCATGTATACCCCCCATCTATAATATAATAGTGTTTATGTAATGTATATGGTCGAGGTCTGAGAACAATTCTGTTTGGCCTAGGAACAATTTGTTAGGTCTCGGAACAATTCCCTTAGGCTAGGGAACAATTCTATAATAGTGTATATGGGTATAGATTTGGTTTGTACTTTACTACATATTTAATTTTATGTAGGACTCTGGGGAAAAATCTATCATTGAGGTGGAAGAATTTCCATCCCCGTCCGTGTTTTATTGCCCAGAACTTCCCAACTAGTGTGGTAGCACTTATTGAGGCCGACTCTAATGTTGAATATAAAGACGTTGACAAACAGAGGGCTCAAAAACGGTCAAGATATCTTGAAATCCCGTACACAAATCCGATGCCCATGAAGACAAAGAAAACAAAGTCAAATGAGGAAGATATATACATAGTTGAGTTCACGTCTTTCCTTAAGAACGGTGACCAATTTAGGTAATATTCCATTCCTGTAATCTGTTATATTGCCATGATTTTCAATGTATTTATTTTTGAAATTTTTTCTAATGTAATGTATTCATTTTTTAATAGTTTTTATATGGGTCAAATCATTCCCATGACGCGTCAAGATTTTCAAGACTTTGTCAACATCAACAAGTGGATATAAGATTTGGTAACATACTTAACTATCTATTTCTTCCTGGTTTTTAAGGTTTTATGTTACTTATTACTTAACGTACTTGAATGGTTACGCAACACATTCATAGTTACTTTGATATCTTATGGAGGAGGCGATCGCGCAGTGAGCTTAACTACGTGCAAAATATTGGATTGGTTAACGCATATTTCTTAGTAAGTATCACCCTAGTTGTATGATATGGTATATGAAACACGTGTTTATGCATGTAGTATTGACCCTATGATTGATTGATATAATCTTAGGACTGGTTCCTATGAGTTTAGGAATTATCTTAATTAGTTTATTTTATGACGACAAAATACTGTAAGCATTAAGTGGGCAGATGAAATGAAATTGCTCGACAGCTTGAGGGAGAAAGCAGAATTTGAGAAGGATGATCAGGAAAGAAGTCAGCCGAAAGAAACTAGTTCTCATTCTTCTCCTCAATAGAAAAAAGATAGCAAAAGAAGGCCCAAGAAGATTAGCGCTCATCCTAAAGCTGTCAATGTCTGGGAAGACTACCCAGAATTCGTTCCTTTAGATTACCAACCAAGTCCAGACGTCTTCAGACATGTTACAGGGCATGAACTTCTATACCCTCAACCTTGGTGGCAAATGGATTCAGTAAGTTGTTGGAAATGACGTTGTGTTGTCATTACCTATTTCCTTAAATAATATTTATCTATTGTGTATATACACAGGTGCTCATTCCGTGCCTCGTTCCCAGCCATTGGTTCTTATGCTATGTACTTCTGAAGGAAGGAAAAGTACTGGTATTTGACTCATTTAATGACCGGAAGAGTGGACTTAGTAATAGGCTAAAGGACATTCGTGGCCTACTTTATCTATTGCCATCTATGTTGAAGCATGCCGGTTACTACCAACAAATGAAAATGGATCGTCACGCCACCCCATTCAAAGCTGAAAGCTTGGACAGTGATTTCATTCCACAACAACATGATAGGTATGTTTGACATATTTATTTACTTTTGATTTACTTTCCTAAAGATACCCTTTCGTTTGACATATCCAATCATTTTACAGTAACAGTTGTGGTGCCTTTTTAATGAAGTATGCTGAGTTGATTATGGTTGGAGTAGCAACTCCATGGAAATCAATTTTTGGACAAAAGAATATAAAAAATATTCGTAAGGCCATTGCAGTTGACATTTACACCAATGGTCAACTCCGTAATTCCCTATAATGTAGACTTGTACAGCTTGGGTATGCATGTATTTTGCTCAGAATGTCATTGAACAATTCTTCTAGGTCTGGGAACAATTCTCCTAGGCATATATATATGTGTGTGTGTGTGTGTGTGTGTGTGTGTGTGTAAATGAATGAATACATACTAAGTGGTCACAAAATGTATGATTACACACTAGATTATCGTGTGCTTTTAATTGTATCGTGTAAGGGTGCTTTGTTTTCATTATGTAACCATTCACACTGTTGCATGTTCAGCTATTCGCATGTTCATCCATTCACCAAACAACTTTACATGATGTAAGCAGATCATCCTTACATGATACATATAATTATTGTGTAAGGAAGATTAGTTTCCATCGTGTAACCATTCACATCGTTGCATGTTCAATCATTCAACATGCACAACAGTGTGAATATCAACTCGATGGAAACTAATCATCCTTACATGATACATATTGATATGTATCGTGTAAGGATGCTTTGTTTTCATCGTGTAACCATTCCCACTGTGCATGTTGAATGACTGGACATTCAACAATGTTCAATCATTCAACATGTACAACGGTGTGAATATTAACTCGATGGAAACTAATCATCCTTACACGATACATATTGATATGTATCGTGTAAGGATGCTTTGTTTTCATCGTGTAACCATTCTCACTGTGCATGCTGAATGACATGACATACAACAATGTTCAATCATTCCACATGCACAACAGTGTGAATATCAACTTGATGGAAACTAATCATCCTTACACGATACATATTGATGGATGCTTTGTTTTCATCGTATAACCATTCCCACCGTGCATGTTGCTTGACATGACATGCAACAATGTTCAATCATTCAACATGCACAATAGTGTGAATATCAACTCGATGGAAACTAATCATCCTTACACGTTACATATTGATATGTATTGTGTAAGGATGCTTTGTTTTTATCATGTAACCATTCCCATTGTGCATGTTGAATGAATGGACATGCAACAATGTCAAAGATTACACCATGTCTCGTGTTAATATTGGCAGATATTGCCAGTCAGGGGCGGAGCCACCTTACAACCAGGTGGGTCTCGTGCCCTACCTCAAATGACCTAAATGTTTTATTTATTTATTTTATTTTATTACACTCTTTTACAATGAACAATTCCATTCTAAAAAGATTTATCTTCGACAACAAAACAATTCACTTTTTTTTTTTTCATGTCATTATCAAACTTCTTAACAACCCATAATTTGTGGTTACTTTATTCGATTTTTCAATAGTTTTAGTTTGATATACCTAGCACATCCAATCAATAAACCTTAAAATCTCAAATTTTAATATATTGTATTTAAATAGCCAGTCAAACTATTATTATGATTCATTTTATTTTAGGATCCTTATTATTTTTCTTTATTTTATCATTTTCATTTATTTAGAATAAATACTTCAATAATTTATAAAAATTGATAATAACAAGCTCAAAAACATGTCTAGTAATATTTATTAATAAATAATTTTTATATCAATTTAAGTGTATACACTGTAAATAAAAAACAAAATTTCGAATATAAAATTAGATTGTAATTACTTCTTTTAAGAATAAATATTATAATTTTATATTGTTTTTGTTGTTTATCTTATTATTGTTTATTTTTTTAATAATGTACAGAGTTTCGCATGTGATACAAAAGGCAATTCCCACAAAACAAAACTATTTCCATTAACTTGTTAAGCAAACCCTATTACAGTACGGAGAAAACAAAAAATTTAAAAAACAAAAAACATATATTTAAATGTGAGGATGTTCAGGGTGATGGTGGAATGTTGAAGTCCATCAACCTCTTCTACAAATGTTCAACAAGTTGGTAGAGTCCATTGATTTCGTTGTCCATTGCTTCAATCTCAACGTTTAAGTTGATGATTTCAGCTTCTAGATTCTGAAATTTCCCCATCAATACAGTATAATCATCACATAGCCGTTTTCCATTTTCACACTCGTTGATGATCGTTTCCTTAGCTTTTGCAACCCGTTGATGCATTACTTCAAAAATGGCATTTATCATGTAATTGCTCCTGCCGTTTGCTTCCATTTCCACTTGAAAAAAATGAAGTGATGAAAAAAAAAACAACTTGGGAAGATTGAATACTTTTCTGAGGAAAATATGTAACTGAGTTTCGGTTTTTATATTCGAACCCATATCATTGAAAATTGAAAAGTCACCTTACATTAATTTCATTGAAGAATGAACCATTATAATCTTTACATTTGAAATGAAATGAACCATTGTACCTTAAATGTTTATGCATTTATTTTGTTCCTGTAAACTGAACGGTGGGTGCACGAACCAATGTAACCTTTACATTTCAAATGAATCCCCCTACAACTCTTTACAATGAAAAGCCACCCCCAGTTTAGGTTACAATTATACTTAGCCTGGGAACAACTGTTGTGCGCCCGAGACCACTTCTCCTAAGCCTAGAAACAATTCTCCTAGGCCTAAAAACAATTCTCTTGGGCATTTGAACAATTCTCCTAGGCCTAGGGGATTTGTTCCAAGGCCTACGAGAATTGCTTCAAGGCCTAAGACTGGGTCCTGATATTTGTATAAATATAGGTATATGAATTTGTCACAGTTTAATGTGAATTAGTCTCTCATTCATACTGAAAATAACATTTTCAATAAAGCATTTTTAATAGTTATTGGTACATCAAGTAACAAACTCGGACCATTGTTGATGAGTACCAGTCTCCTAGGCTCCAAATACATAATAAACAAGATCTTCATTACTTATACCAACAGAATAGAACAAACAAATAAAATGCTCCTTCATTACTCATACCGATTGCAGTAAATAAACAAGATCTTTCAAACAATCTTGCCTACTATAACTCCCAAAATAAACACGAATACAAATAAAAACAACATCACACCAGTGCTTTCACTATTCTCAGATAGCTTCTCAGCAACATTCGCAGAAGATTGATGTAAAAAATGGCTTGAATGTACGGAACGGCTACTTATCGCTTTATATGCTTCATCGGTTGAGTTAAACTTCTTGTATAATGCCCCTGGAAAACCATCTACATGTTCATGACATTCAGGCCAAGAACTAAACACACATGTTTTCCTTCCTTTGAAAACAACATAAACAGAATTCTTCCCCATTTGTGTTCTCAGACTTTGCAGCTATCTGTTAACCGAAAAAAAAAAATGAGGTTGGAAATCATGCAAAACCCACTCAGTGGACAGAATGAAGAGTTGGGGTATGAAAAACCCTAAGTTTGCTAGTTTTGGAACACGTGGATAAGAAGTGAAGTAGAAGAAGATGGGTTTGCTGTTTGAGAAGTGGGATCTAGAATGTTATGAGAAGAGAAGAAGAAGATTAGTGGGATCCATATGTAATCCACTATCAATTGATGACATGGCCTAAGAATTATGTGGGATCCTTCGTTACACATGTCAGAAATGAATGGTGTAGATGAAAAACATTATTGTGCCTAGGAAAGATTTTACAGGATTAGAAACAAATTACACTATATATAGCAAACAATCCTTTCAAATATGAACCAGTAAATGCCTAAGGGTTCCTTCAAAAACTTGTAAGTTGTTATCGTTGCTTGAAATGATCTCCTATATTAGATTTACACTTCCGAAATCAATTTCGAGATTTGCACACCGCTTTTTAAAAACATCCCGTGCAATTGGAAAATTATATAAAAATTTCAAAAATACATATTTAATTCGAAATTAACACCGTGTAATCATGTTTAACAAAATTGTCGTGTAATCATTCATACTGTAATCATTTTACATGTAACCACATTGTAATCATGTTTACAAAGTGCCGTGTAATCATTCATACTGTCATCATTTTACATGTAATCACAGTGTAATCATGTTTACAAAGTGGTGTGTAATCATTTATATAGATTTCCTTTTTATCTGTCTATTTATTTGAATATGTTTGTATTTTTTAACATTAAATTCTTTATATATGTACTTTTTTAAAAAAAAATGAAATCAATATTTGTAACATGAAAGGAGCTTGTACCACAGCAAGCATGTTAAGTCATTCTCAACATGCAGCAGTGGGATTGATTACACGATGAAAACAAAGCATCATAACACGATAATTTATATATATCGTGTAAGGATGCTTGATTTCATCGTGTATAGCTGTATGGTGAATGGATGAATATGCAACAGTGTGAATGACAACACGATGAAAACAAAACATCCTTTACACGTTTGAATACTTTTAACATATTCATTCATTCATTCATACACGTAGGAAAATGTATTTTTTTTTTCGAATAAAGTCATATTATTTCTGACATGGAAGGAACTTCCAGCACAGCAAGCAACATCAATGGTGGTAAGTGGAATGATTAAATCCAAAAACATATCCTATATACATAATATCATCATCTTCTCAGTGCTTCCATAACATAATAGTCAAAATCTTTACATTTCCTTATATAAACCTAGTAATTACAAGGGATATTATATTATAATTAATTAAGATGATAGCAAGTTTGGGAAGATGATGAATGACATCTACTTGATAAAAATTTGAAGTATGGATTAGATGTCATTCTTTCACTTGGAAAAGATAATGAATTGCCTGTTTGAAGGTTGTTTATGCTCTATTGTCTCACTATAATTCAATAGTAGTGACACTGTTTGGAAGGTGAGCCAGCTAATATAGTATATATTATATTCCCTGGTAAAAAAACATCTTCTTAGTGCTTCCATGGAGAAGGCTCGTATCTCTGATTAGTTTTGACGTCGCCGTCACCGCCACCGCCTCTAAATATTACCGTATAATTGGACAGAACAATCAGGGTCAAGTCGACTAGTGTTGATGAGTTCTTTGTTAGTTGGCCAGAGATTTCTTTCTTGCTATTTGAAAAAAAAAAGGGTTACATGAGGAAATTTTGCATTGTTAACACCATTAGAAAACAACACAGAAAATAAAGACATTTCTCACCTGCGGTTCATGAGGAACCACTGGCTGTAGCCGGCTACCATATTGTTGACGGTCGGATAGATTAGCGGTTTGGGAGAGAGCAAGGCTTATGTAATAATTTTCACTCGGTACTTTTGCCACACCCATTGCAGATACGAGACTCACATATTTATAGATGACCTTTGAAATACTGCATGCATTCATGAGACTTTCTTTCTGCCCAAAGCATCCTTTGGTTTTCCATAAAAAATGAATAAATTTGTTTGGTAATTTAAGAGTGCATATTAATTTTCCAACAATTGGGGTCTATATCTAATAATAATGTCTGGGAGACTGGAACAGTCCCACACTCTGACTTTGAAAATTTTATATTTTCACTTAAAAAAAGGGTTTTCCTCTTGTCCCATCAATGAAACACCTTTCACTTATCGAAATAAATAAGTTTGGAAAATACTTGGGTGCTGACTGGTCAGCACCCAAGGTTCTAACTTTGTATTTTGATTGGTTAAAAAAAACCAACACCAGCCTTATCACTTTGGAAATTGCTTGGGTACTTACTGGTCAGTACCTAAGGTGCTGATCCTGCCAATAGGGTGTTGCCATGTGGCTTTTCCTTAGTTTTTTTTTTTTTTTTATTTTTTTTTATTTTTTTTTTTTACAGTTATCACCTTATATTCTTTATAAATGAGCTACATGACAAAGGCCTACTGGTTGGTCAGTACCTTAGGTACTGACCAGTCAGTACCCAAGCATTGTCTTGTGAATTTAATATCAGGTACCTTAAATGATTTTTTTAACCACTCAAAACACAAAGTCAGTATCTTGGGTGCTGACCGGTCAGCACCCAAGTATTAGTTTCACACGAAAACATTTAGTGCACCTGGTGTAGCAGTTGAGTGTTGAACCGGCCAATAAAATATTGACATGTGTTAAATTTTAAATTAAATATAATATTTTCTCTCTCTTTACCAATCATTAACGGTGATTACTGCATTGGTTCCCCCCAAGATTTACTCAAGTTTCATATGCGAATCTCTATAGAATCCAGAACCAGTCTGGCAATATCTACCAATAGTAGCACGATCCATACTGTAATCTTTGACATTGTTGAAGTTCCAGTCATTCAACTTGCAACAGTGGAAATGGTTACACAATGAAAAAAAATCTTCCTTACATGATGTATATATCTATCATGTAAGGATGTTTAGTGTCCATCGTGTATTCATTAACACTTTGCATGTTGAATGACTGAACAAGTATTCCCTGAATACTTGCCTCTCCATAAGCATCCTTACACTATACATATAAACATCGTTTAAGGACACTTTTTTTCCACCGTGTAACCATTCAAACTGAAAAATGTTCATTCATTCATTCATTCATTCACACTCAGACCATCTCCAATGCATATGCTAATGCTAATGCCAAATTTGGTACGAAATATGGTAAAATGTTATATTTAGCACATCATTTTAGTATTGTACTCCAATGCAAAATTCTATTTGACATAGTTACTTATTTAAAATTATAAAAGTCAACAAATACAACCAATGCATTGAATATTTTAGGGCAAATTACACAAACTTACCCTGATTATATGTGAAATTGCACTAAAACCAACAAAAAATTCATAATAACAATGACTTTCCCTTGACCAGTTGACTAACCATTGATTAACCATTGACCACATTAATTAATCACACAATGTCTATTTTTCCTTTGCTCTACATCAAAAAAAAAATAAGAAAAAAATATATTTAAAATTAATTAATATTTAAATGGTTTATAAAATTAAATTAATACAATTTTTTTTAATGGTACACATATTTAGGAAGATCGTATAAAAATAACAAAAATTAACGGATAAAAGAAAATTATAAAAAAACAGTTACAATTTTAAAACATAAAAAATTAATGGATAATAGAAAATTATTAAAAAAACAAATTAATAGATAATTAAATAAAAGAAATTATATAAATAAAAAATAAAAAATAAAATAAAAGAAATCTAAAACAATCTCCATGGTTTCAGGCCGCGATGAAGATCAACCGGATCTCCATTCGCTTGGTGAGACAATGACTAAACGATTGACCTCCATCTTAAAAATCATTTTAATGTTATTTGATGTAAAAATAAAAATAAAAAAATAAAAAACTAAGTTTGGAGTACCGAGTTTTTCTTTTGGACCTCCAAACTGAGTGTTTTTTTTTTTTTTTTTCAATCAAATACCATTAAAATAATTCTTAAGATAGATGTCTACCGTTGAGTCACCGTCTCGCCGAACATGTGGAGATTCGATCGATCTCCTCGCGGCCTGAAACCATGGAGATCGTTTTAGATTTATTTATTTTTATTTATATAATTTATTTTTTTAATTATCTATTAACTGTTTTTTTTTTTTTAAAATAATTTTCTATTATCTATTAATTTTTTATGTTTTAAAATTGTAACTGTTTTTTAATAATTTTCTTATATCCATTAATTTTTGTTATTTTTGTAAGATCTTCCTAAATATGTGTACCTTTTAAAAAAAATAAAAAATAAATAAATTTTGTGTGAATTTAATTTTATAAACCATTTAAATATTATTTAATTTTAAAATATATATATATATATTTTATGTAGAATAAAGGCAAAACAGACATTGTGCGATTAATTAATATGGTCGACAGTTAGTCAATGGTTAGTCAACTGGTCAAGGGGAAGTCATTGTTATTATGAATTTTTTGTGGGTTTTTGTGCAGTTTCACATATAATCATGGTAAGTTTGTGTAATTTGCCCAATATTTTATTTTAGAATTATTTTAATCTCAATTTTTCTTATCAAGTTTGTTAAATTTTTATTATTTAAAATTAAAAAGTCAACAAATACGGCTGTATTTATTGCTGTGCCAAATTTGGCATATGCTATAAACTGTGCCAAAGCATATGCCAAATTTGGCACAGTTTATAGCAAATGCCATATTTAGCTTTGTTTTAGCATTGCATTGGAGCATGGTTTTTTTTTTTTATTTTTATTTTTTTATTTTTTATTTTTGCATTGTGCTAAATTATAACATTGACACATTGATTTAGCATAGCATTACATTGATTTAGTATGTATTCATTCATTCATCCACACACACACACATATATATATATATATATATATATAGAAAATTTTTCCTATCAGTGCATCCTAATAGAATTTTACCAGGATGCACTGATAGAAACGGGACCGACATATATATAAATATAGAAATTTTCCTATGAGGATGCCCTGATAGAATTATATAAGGACATTGAATGTGAACCACTCGTTTTACATACTTTGACTTGGTCTGTATGCACTTGTCAAATCACTTTTATAAATGAGTGGCTCACATTCAATATCCTGATAAAGTTATATAAGGATGCCCTGATAGGAATGAGACCGATCTAAGGTCTAGGAGATTTGTTCCCAGGCCTAGGAGATTTGTTCCAAGCTCTTGTCGAATTGTTCCTAGGACAATAATTCGACATAGTTCCCACACTCACTTTAAAAATATTTATATTCTCACTTAGCCATAAAGGCTTAACTGCACAAACAACCCCTAGTTTAGACGAAATTGCATTGCTATGCAACCTTTCCGTTTATTACACAAATATCCCTTGGTAAATGTTGACCGGATGTTGACCAAAAGGGACCCTCATATGAAATTATCATTACCCTCCACTGAGCTTTGTCATATTAGATAAATTGATTCTTCCAGTTAGATAGTTTATATTCATCCTCACCATGGGTTTTGCCTCTCCATAATCATCCTTATGGTTAAAATAAAATAAGTTTTATTTCACCAACAGAGCTACTAAAGGCCATTAATAGAGGTTTGATGATTTAAATATATATATATATATATTAAGTTATATAATTTGTTTAAAATAATTTAAATCTATTTATTTAATTTAATATAAACTCATATATATATATATATATAGTGTAATGCTATGGGACATACTGGTTCCACCATTAGATTATTGTGAAGCCCCTACAATAATCTACGGGACAGTGTAATGCTACGGGACATACTTGATACCCCTTCATGATTAGACGGTGCCGATCGTATAGATTATTGTGGGGCCCCCATAATTTCGTGAACGGAGGAAAACTGTAAGGCCTGGGAATAATTCCTATGCCCAACCTAATTTGTTCCTATGCCTTGCATAAGTCATCGTAGGCCGAAGAGAGTATTTCCTCTACACTGTATGCTTGTGACACATGTAACGAAGGTTCCCTTAGATTTACTTGCCACGTATGCGATTGGTAGTGGATTACAAATGGATCCCACTAATCTTCTTATTCTCTTCACATTATAGTGACTACAGTCTGGATCCACATACAACCACGAGTGGACGGGAATAGAAATTTGTAAGGGCAATGCTGTGGCACTTCAATTATGGACAATGCAAAACTGTCAAATCTCAATAAGTATTCTTTTTTTTTTTATGAAAGAGAAAGTTTTTTTTTGGACAGGTATACCCTTGATCTCCTTGGGAATTTGTGATGTTGTACTTAATTATTTAACAAATAAGCAAAATACATAAGTACATTTGGGTTTGATTTCTATGAGGTTTGTATTACCCAAAATGTATACACGCTAAAAATCATTTTAGAATTTAGTGTTTAAACCTTTTATATTTCATCGTGTAAATGTGTTGTTTATATAGCGTGTAAGTATTCTGGGTTTGATTGTTGTGTTGTAAATTATCAAGAATGGTTGCATGCTAAAATTAGTTTAAAATGAGTTGTGTAAAACCTTGTATAAGTCATCTTGGAAGCACTGATGTCATGTTTTTTTTTTTTTGGGTGTTGTTTATTTATTTAGTTCTATTCATCTTCACTCATGTTTGTATGTGGATATTGTTCTGATCTAGCGGTATATTTAGTCTAGACTAATGAAGGTATATAATAATGACAACATGAGAAATGTGTACAACATCTTAAAACAAAACAAATTACTTCCATGCATTAGATAAGCCAAACCAATTACAGCATGTTGAAAAACAAATATTGAAATGTGAGGATGGTCACGGTGATGGTGGAATGTTGACGTCCATCAACCTCTTCTGCATGTTTTCAACAATTTGGTAGAGACCACTGAGTTCGTTGTCCTTTGCTTCAATTTGAACGTTTAAGTTGATGATTTTAGCTTCTAGATTCTGAAATTTCCCCATCAAAACAGTATAATCATTATGTAGCCGTTTTTCATTTTCACGCTTGTTGAAAACGGTTGCCTCAGCGATTGTAGCCCGTTCATTCGATACTTCAAAAATGGCATTTATCCTGTCACTACCCTTGCCGGGCCTGCCGTTTCTTTGTGTAAAAATGATGTGAGTAAAGAAATAACAACTTTGGAAGATTGAATACTTTTGTGAGCAAAATATGTAACTCAGATTGGGTTTTTATAGTGGAACACCCAAATCAGTGAAAACTTAAAAGTCTCCTTACATTAATTTCATCGAAGATAAACCATTATAACCTTTACATTTGAAATGAAATGAACGATTGTACCTTAAATCAACATTTATTTTGTTATTGTAAACCCTATCGATGGGTACACTAACCAATGTACAGAGACGACGAGTGAATTGGATGGTCTGCTAAGTTGGATGAGGTGTCAACACTTGATTGGCTGAGGTGCAACACTCAGCATGTGAGAGTGTGGGTCCGACCCAGGCATTATTATCATATATATGAGTCCATTTTTGCTCACCCTTTAAAAGGGGGTGACCAAAAAGGAAATTGCTTGGGCAATGACTGGTCAGTACCCAAGGTACTGATCCCACCAATGGGGTGTTGCCACATGGTTTTTTTCTTCAAATTTTTTACATTTATCCCTTTGTGTATGTTTGATATGGCTTTTGAAAGGATGAAAATCATTTTTTTAATGGTAGAAGCTATTTTAAAGTTATTTTTAGTTGTTTGGCAAAACTCAAAAACAACTTTCGTAATATTTGAATTGTGTGAATTACCCTTTAAAAAAGCCATTTTATGTCTATTTCAAGAAGCTTTTTTTGAGCTTTTTAAAAATATATGAATTGTCCCAACTACCCTTTATATATTTTAAATATTCCACCATATCTCTTTCATTATAAACACATTGTTAACACCTTTATTGTAATTTATTCAACTAAAAGCTATTTCTAAAATTACATTGTCAACACCTTTTTGTTGTAAAATGTTCTTAGCCAAGTGTTGTCCGACCAAAAATGTTCCCTATAGATACCAGGTTTGTTGGAAAAATAATCTTGACTCTAACAAATAACCAAACCAATAGACTTCGTTTGTTGGAAAAATTTTCTTGACTCTAATAAATTACCTAACAAATTTATTTATTTATTATGGAAAACCAAAGGATGCTTTGGGAAGATAGAAAGTCTCATCGAAAGTAGAGTCATAGAATGCCCTGATAGACGAGCTTCATCTTTTGTATTCTAGTCATCCCTTATGAATGCATGCAGTATTTCAAAGTTCATATACAAATATGTGAGTCCTGTAACTGCACTGGGTGTGGCAAAAGTATTGAGTGAAAATTATTACATATCCTTGTTCTCTCTGAAACCGCTAATCTATCAGACGGTAGATGATATGGCAGCCAGATACAGCCAACGGTTCCCCATGAACTGCAGGTGAGAAATGTCTTTATTTTCTTTTTTGTTTTCTAATGGTGTTAACAAAGCAAAATTCCTTCATGTAACCCTTTTTGTTTCAAATAGCCGGAGAAAAATCTCTGGCCAACTAACGAAGAACTCATCGGCACTAGTCGACTTGACCCTGATTGTTCTGTCCAATTATACGGTAATGGTTAGAAGAGGTTGTGGCGGTGGCGGCGACGTCAAAACTGGTCATGAAGGATCGAGACTCGATGATTGAAGGTCATGAGGAGGACGGAACCAGCCAGAGGTAGCACCGCCTAGACAGTCCAGCCGGCATCCCACGGGACATAAGGCAGAACAAGATTATTGGGCGGACATTGACGTTGATCTATCTAAAAGTCCCCAGTTTGTACCTCTAACTGAAATAACAACACACGAAAGAGAAGTGAGGCCTTCATAAAACAAGACCGAGCTAAAAAAAGGAAAAGAATATACAAAGGTTATGATGATCCCACCCAAAGAAGAGGATGGAACCAGCCAGTGGTACAACCACCTCGACAGTCCAGGCGGCATGGCCGGAAGGATGCCTAAAGGCCGATAGTTTGCACGGTGTGCCCGACAACTGATTAACACACTGATAAACTTGCTATCATCTTAATTAATTATAATATGCCTTGTAATTACCAGGTTTATATACGGAATTGTTTATATTTTGACTTTTAGGTAATTAAAGCACTCGGGAGATGATGATTTTATGTATATGGTATATATATTTGGATTTAATCATTCCACCGTCCACCTTTGATATTGCTTGATGTGCTTGAATGTTCCTTCCATGTCATAAATATGATTTTATTTGTTAAAAAAATTAAAATAAAACATAAACATACTGAATGAAATGTAAATATGCAGTAATATCTTTTGGATTCGTGTATGAATCAATGAATACATACACTAAGTCGTCACAGAATGTATGATTACACGATGAAAACAAAGCATTCTTACACGTTAAACGTTATGTTGTGTGTAAGGATGTTTTGTTTTCATCGTGTAACCATTCACACTATTGCATGTTCAGTTATTCACCATACAACTTTACACGATGAACCAAAGCAATATTACACGATTAAGTATATGTATCGTGTAAGGATGATTTGGCAACGAGTAACCATTCACATGGTTTCATGTTCAGTCTTCAACCGTGTGAATGTGTCAATGATTACACGATGGCTATTACTACTATTGGCATAGCAGATATTGCCAGTCTAGTGATGCTTTCTACAGAGATTCGCATGTGAAACTTTATTCTTTGGATATGTGTTTCACTGTTTGATTGAGGGGAAAAGAGGGAGGAAGGCTGGATATAGATTCTACAGAGATTCGTATGTGAAACATTTTTATTTGTAAACTCAACGGTGGGTACACTAACCTATGTAACCTTTAGATTTCAAATGAACCGTTGTACAACCATTCACAGTGATAAACGTGTTTGACTAAGTGGGATCCAGAGTGTAATCAAATAAAAGAAGAAGATTAGACAGATCCATCTATAATCCATTACCAATTGATTACGTGGCGATAAATGTGTGGGATCCTTCGTAACACATGTCAAAGACGAACAGTGTCGATGATCTGTAATTTACTTGGGACCATGAAATATTTGATAGGCCTAGGAACAAATTACACTACAGATAGAAAACAACCCTTGAAAAATATGAACCACTAAATACCTAAGAGTTCTTTCATAATCTTGTTGTTCTCGTTGCTTGAAATGATCTCCCGTTGCAAATTTACAATACAGTAATTGATACCGATGGTTGCACACCGAATTTTTAAAACATCCCGTGTAATTTGATAAAAATATATAAATTTCATCAAATATATATATTTATTTCAACATTAAATCCACAACGGGCCTATGAGTTGTTCGTAAGCTCAATGTACCGTTTCATAGGCCGTCTACTTCATGGGCTTAGATTCTTTCTATCAGCCCCAATACTGTACTTCATGGGCTTAGATTCTTTCTATCAGCCCCAATACTGATGACGTAGCGACCACTAAGGTATGAGTCTAGGAAAGTTTTTTCAGCCATAGGAACAAATATTTTTGTGACTAGGAATATTTCCTAGGCCTTAAAGTTTTCATCCCGGGCTTGACTCATCTTCTGATTCACCATTTTACAACTTTGGAAGAGTGTAATCATGTTTACAAAGTGGTGTGTAATCATTTTATCTGTCTGTTTATTTGAATTTCAAATATATTCCTTTTTTTTAATTTTTTTTAATTTTTTTTAATTTTTTTATTTTTTTTACCTTTAATTGTATTATGTTTTTCTAAATGATGAAAACAAAGCATCATTTGCACGTTACATAACTTTAATAAATGAGTAGCTCACATTCAATATCCTGATAAAGTTATATTAGGATGCCCTAATAGGAATGAGATTGATGTATAATTGTATATATATATATATATGCATCTAAGGCCTTGGAGATATATGTATTAATTTTTTTTTTGTTCACTTAAAAAAAAGGGGGTTTTTCCTCTTGTCCCATCAATGAAACACCTTTAACTTATACATGGCCGCTAGAAAGAGGTATTTAATAGGCACCAATTTTGCGTTAGTGGTCGACATGTCATCAGTATTAGGGCTGTTTGTAATAACTGAGCCCTGGAGGTATAAGGCCTAGGAATAGGTACTTTGAGCCTAGGAATAACTCATAGGCCCATGATGGATTTAATTTCGAATTAGATATATTTTTGTCATTATAAATTTGTTTTTTCTGATTGCACGGAATGTTTTTAAAAAGCAGTGTGCACCCATCGGAATCGATTTCGCAAGTGTAATTCTAATACGGGAGACCGATTTAGTGAACGAGAACACATTAAAAGTTCTTAACAGAGCTATTAGGAACTTAGGGGTTCGTATACGTTTAAGGGTTGTTTGGCTGTATGTAGTGTAATGCTAAGGGACATACATGGTCCACCGTTAGATGATCTAGGAAATTCACATACAGATTTCCATTGATACCCATTCATTGTTGGACTGTGCCGATCTTAGAGATTATTGTTGGGCCCCCATAATTTCGTCCATGGATGAAAACTGTAAGGCCCGGGAATAATACCAATGCCCAACCTAATTTTTTCCTAGGCCTTTCAAATCCTTTGTAGGCCGAATAGAGTTTTTCCTCAAAATTTCCCCGGTGTGACACGTGTAACGAAGGATCACTGAGATTTACTCGCCACGTTTACAATTGGTAGTGGATTACTGATGGATTCCACTAATCTTCTTATTCTCGTCTCATTACAGTTTGAGGCCCCACGTGTTTCCCAATTTCAATATAGTATGAGTAAATTTAATATAAGTGCTAAAAAAACACGTGATTTCATGTTTCAATATAATAATCATAAATATAGAGTCCATTTTTGCATACCAACCTTTAACAGGGTGAGCATTACCCCTTTTTAAATGAATGACACGTGTTTATAGAGGGGTAAATTTGTCTAAACCATATCATCTCTTGGGACAAATTTACCCCTCCCTACACACGTGTCATCCATTTGGGAGGGGGGTAATGCTAAAGGGGGTGGATGAGCAAAAGTAAACTCGTAAATATAATATCCGTGGAAATTTAAATTTTCTAAAATAAAAATAAAACATTATGTATATAGTATATGTATTTGGATTTAATCAATCCACCGACCATCATTGATGTTGCTTGCTCTGCTGGCAGTTCCTTCAATGTCAGAAATTTGATTTTATTCTCCATAAAAAATTAATAATAAAACATAAATATACGTGTATGAAATTAAAAAAATGACTGAATACATTAAAAGTTATGCTTTGGTTTCATCGTGTAACAATTCACACTGTTGCATGTTCATCCAATCACCATACAACTTTACATGATGAAAAAGAAAGCATCCTTACACGAAAGATGTAAATTATCATGTAATAATTTTTTAAATGTTTTCATCGTGTAACCATTCCCACTGTTGCATTTTCAGCCATTCACAATACAACTTTACATGATGATAACATTGCAATATTACACGATGGTTTGTGCTAGTATTGGCTTGGCAGATATTGATAGTCTGGTTCTGGATTCTATAGAGATTCACCTGTGAAACGTTTTGATTTGGATAAGTGACTGTTTGATTGAAGGGACAAGAGAGAGGAAGTATGGATGTAGATTTTACAGAGATTTGGGGAGTGCAACTTTTTTGACCTCCTGTAACTAAACTTTTTTATCTAGATAAGTGAAAGGTGTTTCATTGATCGGACAAGTGAAAAACCCTTTTTTAATTTTCGGGTGAAAATAAAACAATTTTAAATGAGTTGTGTGGGACCATCCTAAACATTGTCATTATATAGTGGCTTGTAAACATTGATAGTGTCACCATTTTATCTGTCTATTTATTTGAAATTCAAGTATGTTTGTATTTTGTCACCATTTCATTCTTTAGATAATGGATGTTTTTTTTTATAAATAATATCTTTTATTTTTAACATGTAATGAACTTGTACCATTTTGGCAAGATCAATGATGGTTGGTGGAATGAATAAATCCAAAGAAAGATATAATATTTAGGTATACATATACATATCAGGGTCATGTAATCATCTTCTCAGTGCTTCCATTACATAAAAGTAACTCAAAATTTATACATTTCCATATATAAACTCAAAACCAATGCATTTCTATAAAAGTAACTCAGTATGTTGATTAAAAAAATAAAATTGGGAGTATGAATTAGACGTCATTCTTTCACTTGGAAAAGAGGATGAACTATGTTTGAAGGCTGTTTGTACTCTCAACTCTAATTCTTTTTTATCAATATGATTAGCTCTTTACAAGTATCTTATTTATCAAGATGCTCGTAAAGAGTTGATAAGCTCTTTATGAGTATCTTGTTTATCAAGATATTCATAAAGAGTTAATAAATATAATTAACATAACCTAAGAGTGGTTATGTAATCATGTTTGTTCGTCAGCTAGCTAACCTCCTCTATATAATGATTTGCGTTTAATTGGACATAACAAGCAGGTTCAAGTCGACTGGTGCTGATGAGTTCTTTGTTAGATGGCCAAAGATTTGTCTCCTGTTAAAGAAAGAAAAAAAAAAGGATTAAATGAGGGAATTTTGCATTGTTAACACCGCCAGAAAACAACACATAAAGTAAAGACATTTATTCAAGGTAAAAGAAAATATAAGTTATTACACAGACGTCGGTCGATGGAGCAAATTGGCGTCTATCCTACGGTTCATGGGGAACCAATAGCCGTAGTCGTCGACCATATCCTCTCCGTTCGGATACGAAAGTGGTTTGAGAGAGGATATGGTTTATGTAATAATTTTCACTCGGTCGTTTTGCCATACCCAGTACAGGTACATGACTCACATATTTATAGATGACTTTTGAAATATTGTATGGTGTTAATATCATTTGGGTCCCTTATTTTAGCTGAAACATTAATTTTTTAAACTAGTTTACTTTTTTAGCAAAACTTTTTCTGACTTTTGAAAAATATATGAAATAGGTACATCTCACTTTTTTTATTGGGTCAAACATCACATAATAAGTGTAATGTCTATTTTGCCCTTGTATGCTTTATTAATGGTTGAAAAGATTTCTTTACCCTCAAACATTTATACAATGTGTCACAATTTAACTTTAATTTTTGCTCCAATAAGAATGAAACAAACGTCGCCAAAGTTGGAAAATATAAAATTATAATTAAAAATAATAATATATATATATATATATATTTATATTGTTTTCTGTTAATGACTTAAACCAAAATCAAATTGTAGTTTTATTTCCTACAATCAATTTATTGGATTGATTAGTTTTAATTAGTTTTATTTTCTTAAATATATATATATCATTCATTTTTATTTTATTTCTATTTTTGTGACACATTGCAAGTTCTTGGTTCAAACACAAATATACCCCTACAAATGTTAAGTTTAAATGACAGCTTAATAACCGATGGACCTATTTGATATACTTATGAAAGTGAGGGAAAGTTTTGATACAAAAGAAAACTCGTTTAAAAAATTGATCTTTCAGCAAAAGTTAGGGACCCTACTACATATTAACTCTACTGCATGCATTAATGGGAGAAGACTAGAATAAAAAAGATTATCCTCGGGGCACTCTAACAGTCTTTACCCCATTTTCAATGAGACTTTTTTTCTTCCCAAAGCATCCTTTGATTTTCCATAATAAATTGGTTTAGGTTATTTATTAGGGATTATTCCAGTGTAGATTATTTTTCCAACAAACCCAGTCTATGCTTATAATTGGATTTCAATCTAAGAATATCTGTAGAATCCAGATCCAGACTGGCAATATCAGCCAATAGTAGCACGAGCCATGGTGTAATCTTTGACATTAATGACATCTGTCCAGTCATTCAACTTGCATCAGTGGGAATGGTTACACGATGAAAACAAGTCATTATTACACGATAATTTAAATATATCGTGTAAGGATGTATAGTTTCCAACGTGTAATCGTTGACACTGTTGCATGTTGAATGACTGAACATGCAACCATGTGAATGGTTACACGATGGAAAATAAGAATCCTTACACGATACATATAAATAATCGTGTAAGATTGCTTTATTTTCATCGTGTAACGATTCATATGTTACATGTATTTCCAAACCAAAAGGGTAATTGCACAAACACCCCTTGATATATATTAATAAATAAATTATATAATATATTTTAAATATCAACACTATCAATAATTATTTAACAAATGATGATTAATTTAAAATAAGTTTTAAAAAAAATTAAATATATAATTTAATTTAAATTTTATATATATAAGCCCAACCCAATTCTTAGAGGTGTTGAGAATCTAACTCCAATCATTGGGTAAGACCCAAAATGAGTTAGAAATTTGGAACCCAATTTGGGTCTAGGTTGGTGGAGCCTACATTTGGGTCTAGATTTTTGGATCCTTTTACTTACCATTGTGGCACCATTGGATCCAAATAAGAATGGGTCAAGTAAAAATGAGTTGTATTTATCCACCATTGTGGATGCTATTACAGTCTGGATCCCACTAGGTCAAACACGCAAACCCACTTTATTGGGTGCTTGGAATTGTTTATGATGTATTTTGTGCCTAGGAGACATGTACTCATCAACAATAATTCGTTTCCAGGCCTAGAAGAATTGTTCCCAGGCCCACGAGAGTTGTTCCCAGGCTAAGTATAATTGTTCCAAGGCCCACAATAAACTGGTGTCTTTTCATTATAAAGAACTGTATAATGCTTCATTTGAAATGATCACGTGACTGATTACTGATAATTTTGAAATTTGAAAACAATGAAATTAAAAACCTTTTTGGAGAACCCACTTCGAAAAGGACGTCATCAAAAAAGGTTTTTAGGAAGTTGTATTGTTGGGTGAGAAAGTGGTTTTCAGAAAAACTGGTTTCCAGAAAGTGAGAGAAAGAAGATTTCTTCATCACCGACGAACTGTTCATCAACAAACTGTAGGTAGAGACTCATTAAAGATTGTTGAATTTTGGATTTAATTTAATTTAATTTATTTGTTGTGAACAATGCAAAAGATTTTTATGATTGATTGATTTCTTATTATAAGATTCAAATTACCCAGAATAGATACACGATACATATTGAGTTACACGGTATTTTACAATTGAGCGTGTAAACCCTTGTACAGGTCATTATGTAATGAAGTTTCTTTTTTATGATTGATTGATTACATATAAACATCTTATATGTGAACTTTGTATTACCCAGAATGGTTACACGCTAAAATGACTCTAGAGTTTAGTGTTTAAACCCTTTTTATATGTCATCGTGTAAATATGTTTTTTATACAGCGTGTAAGGAATCTGGGTTTGGTTAATGTGAACTTTTCATTACCCAGAATGGTTACACGCTAAAATGACTGAACAAATTTAGCGTGTAAACCCTCTTATATTTCATCGTGTAAATATGTTTTTTATACAACGTGTAAGGATTCTGGGTTTCTTCTATGTGAATTTTGTTTGTTTGTCATCGTGCAAAAAGTGGATATAGTTTGTAATAATCCTAGATATATTTTTAGTTTATAACTAGATAATGACAACATATAAGAGACTGAGAACGAACCAGACAATGGCATCTGAGAATGAATACCTTGAAGAGGACCAAAATGTAACAGAGAATGTGAACGTATCAGAAGCTGATAACCAACAAGAGTACGTGAATGTAGAAGAGAATGTAGTAGAGGTTGACAACCTAGCAGTGGTGAGGTACGTACCACAGAACAACGAGCATATACAACAGACTGAAAATGTAGTACATAATGAACATGCATTAGATAACGAATACCTAGATCAGTATTTGGTATACCCTAGGAATACGTGGGTGTATGACATAACCATAACAGTGCATTGCAAACTAAAATTTATCGATAATATCAAGTGGATGTTAGAGGACCAAGGTGGCATTATTCAAGAAAGGATGTTTTGGCATTACTTGGATCTACCAGAACACATGCAGACTTTATTTCAAGCACAGTGCATACATAACCTATTGCTTTGCCAAATTCGGTTCCCGGGTGCCAGTGAGGATGAGATGTGGTTTGCTTTGGAGAAGAACAAGGTTAGACTAGGAAAAAGAGAGTTTTGTTTGTGCACTGGGTTGAAGTTTGGTGTTTTGTCGGATATCTTTTTGAGAGATTACGTACCAGTGCCGATTGGGATCCACATCCGATATTTTGCTAGAGAAGGAGATTTATTATTGGAGGAAGTGCTAAACAGGTTCTTGAGTGGGAGTTTTCAGAGAGAGGGTGAGGCTTTGAAGATGGCACTTATGTTGTTTACGAACAACATTCTATTCGGCCAGGATTGTAGGAGACAAGTTACGTACCGGTTAATGACGTTGGTTGAGGACATATAGGCATTCAATGAGTTCCCATAGGGCCATTACGTATTCAAGATGACATTGCACTACATTTGAAGCGGTTTTAAGGTGCCGGACCCGTTGGGTCCTGAAAAAGATAATGCACGGGGTGTTCAAATTTTAATCAGGAGGGGGGGGGGGGGGTGAATAGATTTTATCACTTTTTATCCAGTTTTCCTTGTTAGTCAAATATACGAAAATACCCAACTAGTCAATTTATATATCAAGTGTAATATGTGCAGAATTATAAATGACACTTGATATTTACGTGGAAACCTTCAACAGGGAAAAACCACGGGCTGGTAAGTACGCCACACTCGAACCTCGAATCCACTAATTGCGATAGCGTATACAACATAATCCAGGTTTGATGGCCCAATCCCAACCAATATCCCGCTACCACTACCCGCAGGCCTTTAAAAGCGGATTTAGTCCAATTTGCTTGAGAGACCACCTAATCCCGGTGTAGAGACCTAATCTCGGTCAATCTCACAAGACTTACTTCTCAATGAAGAGATAAAACATCATATGTGAATATATGATAATATTCAAGGAACAAACAAGGCTAGGGAACCTTAGATGCTTATCTAGAATGACAATATAACAATTAATTCATTCCTAGATATCAAGAGCTAAATGACATGTCAAAAAACTTAGCTAAACATAGATTAAGCAATCCTATGAAGCTATCAAAATACAACACTTAATCAATACATCACAATCAATCTCTATTTTGTATCTAGAATATATTCTAGGAGCATACAAATGATAAAAGAGATGACTTGTTAAGAAATACACCAAAATTAGATGAAGTTAGTGAAAATCTTACCAAGCAAGATGTGATGATGCAAACCTATGCATGGATGCACTCTATGTGAGCATAGATGATGCAATATGATGTTTGATGCAAAAAGGAAACGCTTTGAGTGATTAAAGGTGAGTTCTTGATGATTTTGTCTCTTGAAAAGTGTTCTAATAGAAAAATATGCTTTTGGAACTCTTAGGGCTAACCTAAAATGTAACTGGGATATTTATAGGCTGCCAACAAAACTGCAGCATTTTGGACTTTCACGCAAGGCAGACTGCCATGGTCGTCGACTGCCGCAGTTGGGTCAACCGCGGCACAAAGAATGTTTCTCTATCGCCGGTGTGCCGCGGTTGATCCAACCCCGGCACTTCAACCGCGATAGAGAAGGGACATCTCTGTCGCTAGCATGCCGCGGTTATCCAACCGCGGCAGAGAAGGTCAATGCCTTCTCATGCAGCTTCTCACACAAAGATCATGCAATGGGTGCAAGTGTGTGAGTGAAGTAAATGCATCCTAATGCCTAACATGTTATGGCATTTAACTAGCAGGATGCAGACAATTAAACATGCAAGAAGAGAGATTAATGAACATTAATGCACACAATATAAACACACACAACATACAACAAAAGACATATGCATGGGTTGTGGGTGTGTGCAACTATCTCTTCAAAGCAAGTAAGCACTTAGAAATTTACCTTTGAAGTGCTTGATCTCTTGAGGCCTTGAAAGGGACTTTGAACTTGAATCTCAATCACCTAAACTACCTTACATTCAAACCCCAAAATGTGGTTTGTCCACGAAATAAGCCAATCAAAATATGGAAATCCTTACAATCTCCCTCTTTGGCTATTTCGTGATAAAACCGCCACTCACATTGATCCTCACAACATAAATAGAAACTAAAGGGATTTTCTACATTACAAAGAGATAATTAAAAAGTATATTTTCAAGTCTTCAATCTCTTGTAGAACAATCAATCATTCAGAACAAAGTTTCTATACTTTCCAATACAAGTATGTGAGATTAATCATGTGAGAATAAAAAAAGCATTTGCATTTAAGAATTTAAGCACAACATCATGCATTGTATAAGTGTAATGCAATGCTCCCCCTTAATGGGTTACTCCCCCTCAATATATTGTCTCCTTAATATGCACAACTACTACTATAATTATCAACTCCCCTTACCACCAATTTACTCCCCCTTTTTGTCGTGATATAGGCAAAGGAGTAGTCCCTAACCGGGTCACTTAAGGCTAAGAGAGAAAGCAGCATACAAGATATTTGCATAATCATATCAGCCACTTTATGCAACTCAATCAATTGGAGAGAACCAAGGAGATTTATTTTGTGAAAATGTGTGAATTAAACAATGCTTTGCATACAAGACATGTAGCATTCAAGTCCAAAATACAATGGTATTTGGCAAAGCAAATGACAAAGGTTTCCAATAAATGTCAAATCAATTTCACCATTTTTCATGAGAGAAGCAAGGATATAGAGATTTCATTGAATTTAATTTGAGAGCAATTATATCCAACTTTATAAGCTAAACATGGCATGAGCGATTTTGCACCCTATTCAATTTTTCTGGGAATATTTCCCGTATGATAGTAACCATGTCCAACAAATAAAGAAAGAGAGACAATTGATTTTCATTTGAGTCTCATTCGCTTTTTCATACATTGTTTTGCATTTAAGAATATGCAATCATTAATTCATGCTTTTTCATTTTGCATTAGCATGTCAATTAAGAATCATCATGTCATAGAGATAACTATAGGTTATTCAAATTGTACTTCCTGTGTAAATCTCCTAGTCCAAAAATGCATGTTTGAGCATGAATATGACATGGATTTCATTCAAAGCATGGTTCACACTTATTGAAGTAAAAACATATAAGCATATGTGCAACCAAGCTACTCAAACAATTAATAAAGAAGCATAAGATATATCAAATTTTTGCATGTGACAAGTATGCAAAACAGCTCTCTTTGCTTGAGTTCCCTATATGGGGTCAAAATCTATACGACTTCAATGAAGGGTATGAGGTCCTAAAGACCTCCCAAGTCCATTGGACTTAGTTGAACCTATGTGAGACTTGTTAGTCTCATAGCAAGCGGGTTCATTATTTCTTTTCCATTTAGGTGACATAGTTTCAATCCTAGTGGTTAAAGGTTCAAGAGTTCTAGATATCATAGGATCATTAAAATGAATTTCATCTTTCCTATGAACATGCATTCTAGCTCTAGCTCTTTTCTTTTCAATCATGCTTTTAGCTCTACACATTTTGATGTAATGGAAGCAATTTGGTCTAATGTGACCATCAATATCACAATAATGACATGTAGGGATGAAATTAGAACTCATACCATGTTCTTATGTAAACATAGGAGCCTTCCCATGTCTTTGTGGTTGTCTTGTTTATTGTAAAGGATCTCTCATTCTTTGTTGTTGGCCAAGACTAGGTTGCTTCCTCAGTTGAGCTTGCATGACTGGTCTCTTGCCTTGATGGATTTGTGGTTGAGGGAAGTTAGTGTGAGGAACTTTTGTAGGTTGAGCTTAAGGTTGTCTCCTTGGAGCTTCCTTTACTTGTGCACTTTCTTGAACATTGTCCTAAATCAATCTTCTTCCTAGAAGTGTGCACCGGTGAAGCTTCTATCTTACTTAAGCTCTTGACAAACATGGTTTTGCTAGGAGTGGGACTCTCCATGTCATTTTTAAAGCCAAGACCACTCTTGTCACAAGGGCTTTTTCCAACACTCAACATATGGTTGAGTTTTTCCGTGATAGAGGTCATTTTAGCCATCATCCTTCTAGCATCTTCAATCTCCTTCTTCAACCCTTCTTCATTACTCTTAGATATAGCTAACTCATCCTTTAGCTTATCTTCATCCTTCATGGATCTCACCACTTCTTCACATAAGTGGTCAACTAGTGTTGAACGCTCAAGGTTTTCTTATTTCAATTTTTGAATCTCCTTTTCATTCTTTACCCTATAGCTTTCAAACCCTTTCAAGTAGTCTTCACGATCCATACTCTCCACATTTCCATTTATGGAGTTAGATGACACATTCTCAACTATTGAGTTATCTCATAAATTCTCCATCTCGCAAATGGAGTCATCTCCTTCATCAAGATCATCAAATTGGTCTCTTGATGATTTATGAGACATATCCCAATGAGTAGCTACACCAATCACTTCTAGAGCTACTTCTTCATCTATTTCTTTTATGGGATCATTAGTTACGTCATCCTTGCCATCATCTTCAACTTCTACATGAGTGGCACCAAATGCCGTGTAGTTTATGGCAAGGTCTTTATCACTTGAAGACTTATCTCCCTCACTGGAGTCATCTGGAGTGGTGGTCATTGCCTTTCCCTTTTTCTTGTCCATGCGATTAGCACATTCGGGGGTGAAGTGACCTATGCCACCACATTCATAGCATTGGACCTCTATCCTTTCGGTATCCTCTTACCTATGCTTAAACTTGTTGAAAAAGCCATTTTTCTTCAAGTCTTGGCCTTTTGATCCAATGCCATTCTTCTCGAACTTGACAAGCTTTTTGAACCTTTTCACAAATAAGGCAAGGTCTTCGTCCGAGTCATTCTTTTCCTTTTTCTCCACCTTGGAGGTTTTCAAGGCTAGATTCTTTTTCTTTTTAGGAGGTGATGTGGTAGTCTTATTTCTTGACTCAAAGGCAAGAATTCTACCAAAGACTTCACTCGGCTTTATATCTTTGTACTCTCTATTTTCTTCTAAAGCCGTCACTTTGGACTTGAACCTCTTGGGAAGAGATCGCATGATCTTTTGCTTGATCCTTCTATCCGAGTAAGGATCACCAAGTTGGTGACTTTGGTTCATAATGTCCATTAGCCTCACTTGGAAGTCATTGAACCGCTCACCTTCCTCCATTCGAATGGTCTTAAACTGAGTTTGGAGGACTTGGAGCTTGGAGTCCGTGACAACTTTGGTTCCTTCATGTGCGGTCTCTAGGATGTCCCACGCCTTTTTGGCGATCCTAGTAATTTGAATCAATTTGTGTTGATTCACATCCACGGCACATAAAAGGGCATGCATCGCCTTGTGGTTCCATTTGGAAGCCTCGAATTCTTGAGTACTCCATTGAGCCTTAGGCTTAAGCACTTCCTCTCCTCCTCCCGTAGGAGTTATCATAGGTGGAGCATATCCATCTTCAACCGCCATCCATACCCTATCATGGATTTGGCATAAGTATGCTTCCATCTTCCCCTTCCATGAGGAGTAATTAAAACCGATGAGTAGGGGAGGTCTCGTGCTAGAAACACCCTTGTTGCCACCACTGTTTCCACTCATAGTGTTTATGAATGAATGAAATGAATGCAAATGTATGAATGATCAAAAATCACACAAAATGCAAAACACACAATAATGAGCTAGGATCACATAATCATATCTAGGAACCCGCTCTGATACCAATTGAAAAAGATAATGCACGGTGTGTTCAAATATTAATTTAGGGGGGTGGGGTGAATATATTTTATCACTTTTTACACAATTTTCATTATTAGTCAAATATACGAAAATACCCCTAACTAGTCAATTTATATATCAAGTGTAATATGTGCGGAATTATAAATGACACTTGATATTTATGTGGAAACCCTCAACAGGGAAAAACCATGGGATGGTAAATATGCCACACTCGAACCTCGAATCCACTAATTGCGATAGCGTATACAACCTATTCCAGGTTTGACGGCCTAATCCAGGCCAATATCTCGATAACACTACCCGCGGGCCTTTAAAAGTGGATCTAGTCCAATTTGCTTGAGAAACCACCTAATCCTGGTGTAGAGACCTAATCCCAGTCAATCTCATAAGACTTATTTCTCAATGAAGAGATAAAACATCCTATGTGAATATATGATAATATTCAAGGAACAAACAAGGCTAGGAAACCTTAGATGCTTATCTAGAATGACAATATAACAATTAATTCATTCATAGATATCAAAAGCTAAATGACATGTCATAAAGCTTAGCTAAACATAGATTAGGCAATCCTATGAAGCTATCAAAATACAACACTCAGTGAATACATCACAATCAATCTCTATTTTTTATCTAGAATATATTCTAAGAGCATACAAATGATAAAAGAGATGACTTGTTAAGAAAGACATCAAAATTAGACGAAGTTAGTGAAAATCTTACCAAGCAAGATGTGATGATGCAAACCTATGCATGGATGCACTCTATGTGAGCATAGATGATGCAATATGAAGTTTGATGCAAAAAGGAAACGCTTTGAGTGATTAAAGGTGAGTTCTTGATGATTTGTCTCTTGAAATGTGTTCTAAAAGAAAAATATGCTTTTGGAACTCTTAGGGCCGACCTAAAATGAAAGTGGGATATTTATAGGCTCTTAACAAAACTACAGCGTTTTGGACTTTCACATAAGACAAACTGCCGCGGTTAGGTTAACCGCGGCACAGAGAATGTATCTCTGTCACTAGTGTGCCGCGGTTGATCCAACCGCGGCACTTCAATCGCGGTAGAGAAAGGACATCTCTATCACTAGCATGCTGTCGTTATCCAACCGCGACACTGTAACCACGGCAGAGAAGGTCAATGCCTTCTCATGCAGCTTCTCACACAAAGATCATGTAATGAGTGCAAGTGTGTGAGTGAAGTGAATGCATCCTAATGCCTAACATGTTATGACATTTAACTAGCAGGATATAGGCAATTAAACATGCAAGAAGAGAGAATAATGAACATTAATGCACACAATATAAACACACACAACATACAACAAAAGACATATGCATGGATGTGTGCAACTATCTCTTTAAAGCAAGCACTTATAAATTTACCTTTGAAGTGCTTGATCTCTTGAGGTCTTGAAAGGGACTTTGAGCTTGAATCTCAATCACCTAAACTACCATTACATTCAAACCCTAAAATGTGGTTTGTCCACGAAATAAGCCAATCAAAATATGGGAATCCTTACAGGTCCGACAAGAAGATACAACTTGAAATATTGACAATATGTCGAATGTATTCCTATAATTTTGAGGTTATCATTTATTCATTTAAATAAACCGGTTTCTTTTCTTGGTAGTTCTGGGCAATGGAGGTCATCCCTTTGATGCGCAAAAAATGGGCAATAGGTTCGCTGCTCACGGGCGCTCCCGTTTTAAAAAATGGGAATTTATCAAACGGGGATCAAGTATGTCTATAACATGGTTGGAGAAAGAGGCTCACGGAACGGTAAATGTACAATTGGTAGATTTTTTATAATTAGTTTGATATTTTGTTTCTAATTGAAAGGGTAATATTTTACAGCTAACTAGATTACCCAAGATTTTGCCTACTCGAATGGAGGTGAAAGAGGACTACTGGAAGGGCATTGACGATGACATGTCCGAAGGACCTTATTTTGTTTCGTTGAAGGATTTCGTTGGTAAAGAGGATAGAGTGGAGCCGTCATCAAAACAACTCCATAAGAAAAAACGAAAGCGGTACCATGCTCCTGATCAACCAAAGACGACAGAACTTGTTTGATTTATCACCACGTATGCGCACCACTCAGCATGTCCCTGACAGACCCCCACCTCTTGACGAGACACACTTGCCTTTCCATCATCATTCCTTAGGAGGGACACAGAGCGAAGTGCAGTCGTCTGGTGATAACCACAGGACTTCATCTCCTACCCGTCTGTGTCAACCTCCACCTCCATCAGTTGATCGTAGACAGCATTCGAAGAGATCAAAGGTGATTATAAAAAAAAAAAATGTTTATTATTCTGTTTAAATAAAGGCTGGTTTCATGAAAATTTTTATTGTTTAGGGATCAACCTCTACTTTAGATCCTAATAAACTACTTGAACAAATGCGCATCATCATACGTGAGGAGGTCCAAAGCGTGATACAATCCGAGTTTTAAAATCTACGGACCGAATTGTTCACATTTTTAGGTATTCTGGTATGTATAACTCCATTACATTATTTTGTTAGTTTAAATTTAGTTATAATATCAACTCATTTTCAATAAACATTTTCCATTTCACAGAGACGCTCTCGTAGAGAAGATTGTGCAGAACACGTCTCGGACCCATATTCACATTCAGATGCTTTCGAGGCAGCCAATCGAGGTTATGATGCAAACCACACTAAGGGATTTGCCCACACCATGACTGCCCCTATAACGCCCTCCCTTCCCCCCCCCAACCAACCAAAGACGACAGAACTTGTTTGATGTATCACCACGTATGCGTATCACTCAGCATGTCCCTGACAGACCCCCACCTCTTGACGAGATACACTTGCCTCTCCATCATCATTCCTTAGGAGGGACACAGAGCGAAGTGCAGTCGTCTGGTGATAACCACAGGACTTCATCTCCTACCCGTCTGTGTCAACCTCCACCTCCATCAGTTGATCGTAGGCAGCATTCGAAGAGATCAAAGGTGATTATAAAAAAAAAATGTTTATTATTCTGTTTAAATAAAGGCTGGTTTCATGAAAATTTTTATTGTTTAAGGATCAACCTCTACTTTAGATCCCAATAAACTACTTGAACAAATGCGCATCATTATACGTGAGGAGGTCCAAAGCGTGATACAATCCGAGTTTTAAAATCTACGGACCTAATTGTTCACATTTTTAGGTATTCTGGTATGTATAACTCCATTACATTATTTTGTTAGTTTAAATTTAGTTATAATATTAACTCATTTTCAATAAACATTTTCCTTTTCACAGAGACGCTCTCGTAGAGAAGATTGTGCAGAACACGTCTCGGACCCATATTCACATTCAGATGCTTTCGAGGCAGCCAATCGAGGTTATGATGCAAACCACACTAAGGGATTTGCCCACACCATGACTGCCCCTATAACGCCCTCCCTTCCCCCCCCCAACCAACCAAAGACGACAGAACTTGTTTGATGTATCACCACGTATGCGTACCACTCAGCATGTCCCTGACAGACCCCCACCTCTTGACGAGATACACTTGCCTCTCCATCATCATTCCTTAGGAGGGACACAGAGCGAAGTGCAGTCGTCTGGTGATAACCACAGGACTTCATCTCCTACCCGTCTGTGTCAACCTCCACCTTCATCAGTTGATCGTAGGCAGCATTCGAAGAGATCAAAGGTGATTATAAAAAAAAAATGTTTATTATTCTGTTTAAATAAAGGCTGGTTTCATGAAAATTTTTATTGTTTAAGGATCAACCTCTACTTTAGATCCCAATAAACTACTTGAACAAATGCGCATCATTATACGTGAGGAGGTCCAAAGCGTGATACAATCCGAGTTTTAAAATCTACGGACCTAATTGTTCACATTTTTAGGTATTCTGGTATGTATAACTCCATTACATTATTTTGTTAGTTTAAATTTAGTTATAATATCAACTCATTTTCAATAAACATTTTCCTTTTCACAGAGACGCTCTCGTAGAGAAGATTGTGCAGAACACGTCTCGGACCCATATTCACATTCAGATGCTTTCGAGGCAGCCAATCGAGGTTATGATGCAAACCACACTAAGGGATTTGCCCACACCATGACTGCCCCTATAACGCCCTCCCTTCCCCCCCCCCCCCCCACACACACACACACACACACAAACACACCAAGACAGCCCCCACCCACACCTAGACACCCCCTGCAACCCTCACCCACACCTAGACACCCCCTGCAGCCCTCACCCACCCCGATACAATCCTTGTAGCCACCGCCCATACCAAGACAGCCCCCACCAAAACCGAGACACACCCCGTAGCCATCGCCCATACAGAGACAACCCCTGCCAACATTGAGATAGCCCCTACCCACACCGAGACACCCCTTGCAGCCCTGACTGACCGCGAGACAACCCCCATAGCCTCTGCCCACACCGAGACACCCCCACCCACCCCGTAGCACTCACCCACCCCTAGACAATCCCCGTAGCCACCACTCACAGAGAGATAGCCCTCGCCCACACCGAGACACCCCCTACAGCCCTGATCGACCGCGAGACAACCCCCGTATCCCCCGCCCATCCCGAGACACCCTTCACCACCCCCGAGACAGCCCTTATAGCCCCCACCCACACCGAGACACCCCCCGCATCCTTCACCCACCCCGAGACAGCCACCGTAGCCCCCTCCCACACCGACACAACCCGTACCCACACCAAGACAGATCACATACATACCCTACTACCACCCTCACATGACATACATACCCCTCCATTCCCATCAAAAAGAACTCAACTTGAACCCGATGACTCTGAATTGGGAATGCCAGATGAATCCACTTCCAATAGAGGAAGTCCCAAAGCTGGTCTTCCACATCGTGACCCGATAGAAATTACTAGGGACCAACAGCTCTCAAAGTGGTTAAAAAGTCCATACACATCCCTTCAGAGCACAGAAAAAGGTGGACGTAATCTCTCAATATACCGCCTTCGTGAATGATCTAAACCTGTTGTTATAAGTGTTTTTACAAATTCTTTGTGTAGCATGTAATTTGACATTTAGTACAATGCCACTAATCGTACTCACATGTTTTTTAATGTAGTCGTAATATTGGCATCAAAGCTTGTGTTTCACAATCCTTTTTCAGAGAGTTAGAAGATCCCAAGGAATGGTTGGGCAATGAGCATGTGGATGCCTACATAAACCTGCTTTGTAAGAGGAAAAATGACACAATGGAGAAAAAAAGGTTTCCACGCAAAGTAGTTGTACTTGATTGCGCTTTATTCGTAAGTAGACTTCATTGCAGGAATCATTTCGCTTTATAAAGTTGTCTACTATATTTAAAGCACCACTTACCCGTTTTGTTACTTCTTTACAGAATGAGCTTAAAATTAGTTGGAGTCAATTTCAGCCAGATTTACATGCACTGGTGGCGAAAACGTTTTACCCGTCAAAATTTTATGTCCCATTAGACTTAATAGTATATGCTATCGGTGAGAAACCAGCCTGGGGGACGCCATGGGCTAATGTTGATGATGTAAGATAGTTGACTTACTTAATTGAATACATAGTCACTTCAATATGCTGAAACAACTTTATTTGTAACAGGTTATAGTCCCTTGTAACATAGGAAGCAGCCATTGGGTATTTTGTGTAGTTCGTCTACACGAATGGAAAATTACAATTTATGACTCAAACGCACATCTACTATCGGACAACCCACGGTACAGACAACAGCAGGTATTGCCTTTACTTCGGTTGTTCCCACTCATTTGCAAAGAGTCTGGTTACTACGACATGAGTAAACGAAAGAACCGTGGTCTGGCTTGTATGAAGGCTATGAGATTGGCCCCCTATCACTTCCCATATCAGGTGGATGGTAGCAGTTGTGGTGCTTTCATGTTAAAGGGAATAGAGTATGTAATAATGGGGAAAGAACCCATCTTCAATTTTGTGCACTAGCACATCCCGGGCTTTAAAAAACAATTCGTTAGGGATATCTTTGCCAACTCTTTGGAACCATGAGTAGCATGTAAATTATTTTTTGATGGGTAATTACAATTTTTATGTTTTTTGGATATATTTTGAAATGTGTTTGAATGAATCATCATTACACACTAAATGGTCAAAGTTTACATGATGAAAAGTAAGCTTACTTACACGATTAATGGTAAATTTAGCGTGTAAGGATGCTTAGTTTTCATTGTGTAATATTTGATATTGTTGATTTTGATGAACAATATGAATGATTACACGATGAACAGTAAGCATACTTACATGATTAATGGTAAATTTAGTGTGTAAGGATGGTTAGTATTCATCGTGTAATCTTTGATACTGTTGATATTAATGAACAATATGAATGATTACATGATGAAAAGTAAGCATACTTACACGATTAATGGTAAATTTAGTGTGTAAGGATGCTTAGTTTTCATCGTGTAATGTTTGATACTGATGATTTTGGATGAACAATATGACTGATTACATGATAAAAAGTAAGCATACTTACACGATTAATGGTAAATTTAGTGTGAAAGGATGCTTAGTTTTCATTATGTAATCTTTGATACTGTTGATTTTGGATGAACAATATGAATGATTACATGATCAAAAGTAAGCATACTTACACGATTCAATTTCAAATTTATCATGTAAGGATGCTTAGTTTGCATCGTGTAATCATTCACATTGTTCATGGTAAATTTAGTGTGTAATGATGCTTACTTTTCATCGTGTCTTTGATACTGTTATTTTGGATGAACAATGCGAATGAATACACGATGAAAAGAAAACCATACTTACACGATTCATGGTAAATATATCGTGTAATTTTTGACAATGTTGATCCAAAACCAACTGTGTGAAAGATAACACGATGAAAATAAAGCATACTTGGAGGATACATTTACCATGGGCCTGGAAAAGAAAAAAAATATATTTCAATTTCATATAAAAAAAAAAAAAACATGCCATCCCCAAAAATAAAATAAATTATTTCGAAAAAATATATTTAATTCGATAATAAATCCACCAACGGCCTAGGTGTTATTCCTAGGCTTAAAGTATCGATTCCTAAGCCTTCAACTTACCCCGCTTACCTCCTTTTTTTAACGTGTCACTTCTAATGACGTGTCGAGGAAAAACTCTCTTGGACCTATGAAATATTTTATAAATTCCCTAAAACAAAATCTAATATACATAGCTCTAGTTCACACCCAACACAGTTTCATATCTTTAGGGCCACAGATCCAGGTCACAGCCCAGGTGTTGGCCTAAAACTTTTCCCACCAAACCATACAGGACTATTTAGCAGAGTTCAACAAAGTTTCTTCAGCGGCATTCTCTTTGTCCGTGTCAATCAAGGTAGGTTCAGGTGCCTTGTCTGGGCACTTAAGTCTGTTGTGTCCTTCTTTCTTACAAATGCTAAATAATCGAGCTTTTTTGGCTGGTTTGCATGTGTTAGATGATGGTCCCGGGCAAGTTGTTTTTTTGTGTCCTTTTTTTCTACATTTTGAACAAGAATGTAACTTTCTTTTCTCTTTAGCAGATGGTATCCTCAACTTTTTTGGTCTTCCTAGTAGAATCTTTTTCTTCTATAGCAATACAATAGGGTTTTGGATTACATCAGGAATGTCCCAAAAATCAGGATCCGGAATAGGGTTGACAGCCATTTCATAAGCATGTTTAAGAAATCCTGTTGTGTATAGTTCAGAAGCCAGTGCATTGATTGACATACCTTTGAACCTAGGCCATAACACACCAACAAACACAAATTAAAGTTTGTAAACAAAAAAATAACAGAAAAATGAAAAGAGTTAAAAAGCTGGGAGGCATACCTAGCAACCGTCATTGCATGATAACACGGCAACTCATCTAAATCTCATTGACGGCATGAGCAAGAACGTTCATCAAAGTTGACCGTTCTAGGAATCCATTTGTCGTCTACCTTAAATGTATTGTAGTTAATGGGATGAATCTCATACCGATCCACTGTTTCTTTCCTACCTTTGATGTGTTCGTCTGCAAACGTTGTCAAGTATGTAGACATTTCACATGCATTTGTTCGACGATCGTAGAACCATCTTTGCAATAAATCTCTGATACATTCCGCAATTGCTGTGATAGGCAATTTTCGGACCGCAACTAGACAAGAATTCATTGACTGAGATATGTTGGTGGTCATCAAAAAATACCTCTTTCTAGGGCTATGTACACGTGAAAACTTCTCTACCCTAGCGCCCATGACCTCATTGTAAACTTTCAACTCAGCCATTAAACGGTCAAACTCCTCGATACGGTATGTATACGTAGCATGGTAGTAAAGCCAAATCATATCATCCCTCTGCTTGAAAAATCCTTTAAGATTTTGTGCTAAGTGGTATGCACAAATCCCATGTGCTACATCTGGGAATATGGCTTCCATTGCATTAAATATACCACTGTGGCGATCTGAAACTGACATCACACGGTTCGGATTTTGGATCACTTTACGGAGTTTGCAAACCCAAATGCCAAAGGGTATATCATCTCGTTTCTGTCTTTGCACACCGCAACTAACAAAACATCCCTAGTCCTAGCCTTCAAGTGGGTAGCATCGATGCAGATAACCGACATAATAACGGAATTGAACCCCTCTATAGAGGCTCCAATTACCATGAATGCATATTTCAACTGATTTTTTGAGTCGGTTTTGATCTTTGTCACAGTCCTAGGGTTCGATTGTTTCAAAACATAAAAAAAATATGGCAACTTCTGAAAGGATTCCAACTGATCGCCGAATACCTGTTTCAAAACGTGCTTTTTCGACCTGTATGCTTTGTTGTAAAAGAGTTGTATGCCATGCTGCTCCATCATCTCATAAACTATATCTTTAGGACGGATGATGCACCTAGGATCTCAATATTTTCTTGCAAACAAATCCCCTATCACGGCGGCACTTACACGTTTAAATTCAACGTTGTAGTTGTCAGTTCTCTCACATGTGTGCTCATTAATGAATGCCTTCACATGCCAATAAGTCCCCATATTCAACTTCCATGCCCGAATAATCCATCCACAACTTCTCTGATTACATTGCGCAATGAATCGTGTATTGGAAGATCATGAAATCCTGTGCTCAAACCTCTCTTCAAATGCATACGACCCTATAGCTTGATTCAATGTACGCTTGTCCTTGAACATCTATCCTTTGTATAATGGACCTTGATTTGTTGGATTGTCAAACACATCCATTGATCTAAAGGCTTTAATCGAGTAAAGCTCTGACCCTGATATTGTCCACCGTGTGATCTGGAAGTTGAAGAGTTGTTGGGTGTTCCACTCACCCCTCATTCTTCTGTTCCAAGAACCGTTTTCGCTTGCCCACTATCATCATCACCACCACAACTCTCATCTTCTGTATCACTGGTTTTTGAACTATCGAACCTTTTGGAAGTACTGATGCTTTCAAAACTATCATTGTCACCCATAACTGCATGCTTGGTAGTAGATGCTGGCGTCACTTGGTCATTGCATGCTGATGTAAATCCGGGTGAAACCTGAGATGCAAGTGGGTTATTGCTGCCACTAACTGATTTATAGTTTGGAGTACTGCCCGGAGACCGTGGAATATCAGTGGGTTTAACAGGAGAGACCGTACATGTTGATGCGATTGGATTTAGTAGAGGTTGAAATTTAGGTTTGTTGACAAATTCAATATCAATTGCGACCCGACATTTTTTCCTTATGAATAATCACGAACTCTACATCGTCGTCACTCATAACAGACAATCTAACTTTATCAACCCCTATTTCCAGACGCGAAGTTAGCTTCAACTTTATTTGATCTCTACTAACCCCTGCTTGTTGGTATATCGTTTCAACCAATTCATCATACAGTCTTTTTTTGTTAGACGTACTGAAAACGAAATAGGATCGGTAAACGCATTACCCTTCCAATGCTCACCGCACTTAACTAACAGTCAAGACATGGTAACCTTAGATCCTGAAAATAAAAAAATTCAGTCAATAACAGTATATCAATTACTGTAATTCAGTTTAGTTGAGAGCCTAGGAAACAAAATTTTGAACCTAGGAATAGTTCCCAGGCCTACAACATTCCTCCCGAGCTTAGCTCATCTTCTGTTTTCAAAATCAATAACACCAGCCCTGGCACTATTAAAAGCAAAATCAATCAATAACACCGCCTGTTTTGGTTCAACCAACCCTAAGAATTAACACCTTAATCCTAAACTGTAATGTCAGTTTAGGTAAGTGCCTAGGAACAATTGTTTTAGGCTTACGAATGGTTCCCAGGCTTACTACATTCCTCCCGGGCTTACCTCATCTTGTGTTTTCAAAATCAATAACACCAGCCCCCGCACTATTAAAAGCAAAATCAATCAATAACACCGCTTGTTTTGGTTCAACAAACCCCCGGAACCAACACCTTAATCCTAAACTGTAATATCAGTTTATGTGAGTGCCTAGGAACAATTGTTTTAGGCTGACGAATGGTTTCCAGTCCTATTACATTCCTCCCGGGCTTACCTCATCTTCTGTTTTCAAAATCAGCAGCACCCAATACAAGAGAGCAAAATCAAGCAACCAACACAACCAATTTCGGTCAACACAAAAGAATTAAACATTCACACACCATAAACACAAACAAATAAACATACACCATCAACCAACAACAATAGCAAATTCCTAAACCTGTTTTGGTTCAGCAACGATCAGCACAAACAAATATACATATACCTCTTAAAATGTTGACGTGGCATTTCATCAAACACCTTAACTAAACCCAATAATACTACATATACAAACCACAATTCATGGAAAACAAATCCAAAACCTTCACTCATTCTATCAAAAACATCTCAAACATAAACAACAATAAAAGACCAAGAAATTCAATGACATTGGAAACTTAAGTGTCATTATAGGACTTACATTGACTGTATATTCTTGACAGTGAAGCTTGATAGTTGATGTGTAAAATCGTGTTATAAAAACCTAACTCGCAAGTGCACGAATCGTGAGATAAGTACAGTGACAAGTAGAGATCGTTCCCACAAGGAAAAGTGATTTATTAATTATAACTGATTGTAATTAGAGCTAAGCAATTAAAAATAACCAAGAGATTTGAAATTGATTGACTGATTTAGAACTAAATTAAACTTAAGAAAGTAATTTCACAAAGAATTGGTGAATGTGATCAAGAGATGGAAAACTAGGTAACCGATGCTCTCCATATGCAATACTTAATGTTCATCAACTAATTCCATGAAATAGATTCAATCCAGATTCAGAGTTCATTCTCATTTTAATTATGGTATTACCTTAATTCCTTGGGAGTTAACCACGTGTTCTCAATCACAACTCACCCTCGTCAAAGGTGTAAGCCATCACCAAGAACCCATTACATGCAAGAATTATTGAACCAAAATTCTCTCGCAGTAATTCCTATGTCGAGAAAAATCATACTCATTCAATTGAAAAGTAATTAAGACAACCTAAATTCCTCTAGTGCAATCTCAATTTATAAATTATCAAAACCCTAGACAAGTATCAATTAATTTCCATTAGATTAAGGCAAGTCAAGAGTAAGACATATAATGAATTGAACAAATCTAAATCCGAATTGATTAATAAAGATATGGAGTTTGAATCATAACATGAGCATTACATAGGTTTACATCGATCCTCTAGTATGGAGTTAGTTACACATCATGGAAATTGAAAGACAAAAGAGAGAAGAGATAAAACCCATTGAGGCCTTTAATGAATTCTTCAAATCTTCGATGTTGAAATCTTCTTTGTCTCTAGATCTTCTCTGTGTAAAGATGGATGAAAAGATTGAGTAAGGGTTTTCTGTTCCTCTCCCCAGTCGTCCTTGAAAATCTTCTCTCGTCGCCTTAAATAGGTTGCTTTTTAAAATAGGTCAGTCAAAGTCCTGAAAGAAACATGTTTGCGCACGACCGCCCTTTGGACCGCTCCCTGGGCAAGGTGCATAAGTGGCGGCCCACAAATAACGCACGACTGGGAGTGAACACCGACTAGACCGCTTGGGAGGCATGTGCCTGACCGGCGGTCTGGCTGGCGGAAATTACTGATCCTTCCTCTACTGTTGATTGCTTGCTGGACTGCTTAGAGGGCACTGTATAGTCGACGGTCTGGCCGACGGAATTTCTTAGACCTTCCTCTGCTGCTGAACGCTTGCTGGACTGCTTAGAGGGCACTGCATGGCCGGCGGTCTGGACTATGGTAAAAGACAGTTTTGCCATTTTTAACACTTTTTGACTCCAATTCATCCGCAAATGGATTCCTCAGCATTGTTAATGAAAACATCCTACATAGGCTCAATAAACACATCAAACCACCAAAAATGACTCAAAGGACAGGCAAAATACATAGGACAAAGGGTGAAATATAAGCATAAAATTAGACTGATCAAATATCCTCAAACCTATCTTTTGCTCGTCCTTGAGCAAAACCTAAAAAAAACCTCAACTAAAAGAAAAACTAAATCCTAACTAAGCAACTTTCATAGGGAACGCGATAACATTGGGCACATGCTACAAGCCTTTAAACCTCTAGGTGTCCTTAGTAGGAGAAGTTTTTTCTTCTAAGGGTTCTCATCTATGACACCCACAAACATATCCCACAAAAACCAATCATTTGAGATGCAATCGATTCGTGCCCATACTGAAACAATGTATACAAAAGCCAAAAAGTAAAGACTAACATTAAGTCGCAAAACTGACTACATGGCTCAGTTTTTATTGAAAAGCCCAAACTCAAGATACTCAAGCATCAAAGACACATTCGCCGAACACCATTAGATGTAATTCGCCTTAACTCTAATTCTTACAAGATATCGCTCATATTTTCACACGGAACTTAAGCAAATTCACTCATCAAGCATATGCGAACGAAGTTATGCACAAGAAATTTCAAATTATAATCGCATATGAATATATCATTGAAAGAACGCTTGATTTGTATGCAAAAGATCTCATGAAAGAGTCAAACATTATGAACAAGATAAACATAAGATACATTTCTACTTTCCTAGCAAGGATAATCAGCAGATCAATTAGGCTTTTCAAAAGGTTGTGATGGGACTATTGGGCAAAGGTAAAGAAAGAACGGGCAATAGGAATTCAAAAATCTAGGATCATCAAATGAGAGTCTTCAATTACCTTTACGGCTTAGTACGAGCTCTTAAGTCTTCGTTGACTTCCATTGTAAGTGGAATAATGCCACTCACCATCTACTTTAGTCTCATAATTCTCCATCCTTTCTTGCCAACTCTTTCGATAGTAGGTACAATAACTCAAAGTTATTGACTTACTGTAATCTTTAAAAACCTTTCTCTGATTCTCACTACTCACCCTTCATTTTGGTGGCAAAACCTTTTATTTATTTATTTATTTTAGTATCTGAGATTTAAAACACTTTACTAAATTCAGACAACATTTTTGGATTGAATGTAGCTCCTTATCGGTCTCAGATCAATTTCTACCCCCTTCTCGTGCAGAACTATTGTATTTCCTTCATATTCTCAAAGCATGATCCCAAGCTATATGGTATGGCAAAATTATAGGTTCTCTTGGGTTACAGTTAGTGAGGTGAAGAAAGAAAAAGGCTATACAGTGTTTGGCTTCAAACAGGGCTATGGAGCACACACATAAGGTAGGAAATATTTAAGGCCTTTTAGGTAGTTCAAACATACATAGTCTAACATCACTTCCACTAGCTCATCTTACTCAAGATCAAAAATTATAAAGTGCAATCTTTTATGATGTACGTTCTATAATGCTCAATGTTCAACCTATAGAGATCAAATCTACTGCTAAGAACCTACAGAGTGTTTAAAGATGTAGAACAAAATTTCCCTCATAATATGTAATTTATGCACGCTTTTTGGCTTAGTGAACTCACAAGGGCAGTCTCCACTATTAATCATGACTATCCAACTAAGCATCCTATCCATTATCACATTAAGAGCATGTCATAAATTTTGAAAATTGCAATGCAATACTCTAAGCGGCAAAATGCTAGTTTAAACCCAGTGATTAAAGCATATCATTTCTAACGCACATACTAAAGCATCTCATCAAGGCACAAGTAAGAACGACAGACTCTACAAACAACTAAAAACTTGACTCAAGATTCAAGACTCAAATGTCTCACCCCTAAACCTAAACTCGACATTGCCCTTAATGTTGACAATCAAGACAAGAAAAAAAGGTGACAAACACACTAAAGAAAAACCGGAAATAAGACTGCAATAACAAACAAACAACAAAAATATCCGACAAGAAAAGAAACAAAAGAAACTAAAAATTCAAAAAGAAAAAAAATCATATCTTGCTAATCTCCTCCGCCCTCGTTGGAAAGATGAAGTATCTCTGTGCCTTGGTCAGAGTCTATCTGGTTGTCTTGTATTGGCTCCTTATCATCAAAATTCATCAACGGAGTGCTCTAATCTAATTCTCTTAACTGGAAATCGAATCCACCGGCCTCATAGTACGGGTCAGCAAACGGAGCCTGGGACGGCACGCCACTGTTGCTAGCTACAGAAAACTGGCTAGTCATCAACGAGCACAGCTCCTCTATGTTCGTCTCGACAGTGTCAAAACGAGTGTTCAACCGTCCCTCCAACTCTCTAAATAGTAGATCTATGTGATTCCGCATGGTCTACAAAAGAGTACCAAATGGGTCACCTCCTGGCTGGGCAGTACTTAGTGCCGCCTCCCCTATAGGCTGATCCTGAAGCTGTGCTGCTTACTCTTCGCTGCGACATCTTCTGGTCGCATATCTACCAAGGGGCTCCAAACCTCGAAGGACTAACCACTAGTTCCATGTAGTCCTGTTTACCATAGATGGCTCAACAGGCTCCAACCCAACACTAACATCAATATCAGCCTGCTGACAAAAAGCCGTGATCAAATACAAAAATACCATAGACTGGTCATCATGCAAAACTGTATCAAGGATGGCATTAAAAATTACGCGACTAATGTTGATTGCGTCACCAGTCTTCAAGCGATGTAACACATGCGCTTGGTCAAAAAAAATCTATGAATGGTGCTGAGATGGCAGCAGTGAGTATATCAGAAAAAGGTTCCAGAAAGCAACATCTACATGCGTATCTCGCTGGAATAGTCTCACTACCATATCCCACCTGTTAATTCCATCTGATCTAAGTACTGCAACTAATCTCCCTCTGTACTGGTCAATCTCCTCAATGAACTCTATCCCAGCCTCGCCATTAATCATAACCTCCGGAGCGTCACATAACTGGTTTATGGCCTCCTGGGTAATATGAACCTCAACACCTTGAACCAAAATTGGGCCCCTAGCTCGGAACCTATCTACTACGGCACTGGCATAATATTCTGCCATAATATTTCTGTTTGGTCTTAGCAGCCGTGCGACATATCTACCCCAACGACGGTTTGCTACCACTGCTGTAATAGGTGTCTGTAGCAGGCTGCCAACATCAATGCCTCTTTCCACAACCTAAGACCATCCTAGAAACTTGTTGAAATGACCCTTGAAATCCTTGTGCTACGCCTGCCTTGGTTCTACCTATCTTTTTCCTTTATCGGGTGAACTAATTCAAGGATGCTTTCTTACATGAGTTTTCGCCATCTGCATAAAAACAACTCAGAATAAAGCCACAAGAAGATCTATTTCAAAAAAAATTCGGCAGCACTTTGTTTAAAAATTCATGCTAACAATACACAATTCATGCCATATAGTCAAAAATACCCAAACACAACTAAGTTAAATGGAATTCATAGTTCATCATACTTTCTCAAGCAAAAATTAGCGTTCTCAATAGTTCATGGTATCAATTCATCACAGCCAAACATCCATAATCTCATTCATAATTAAATTCGAATTCTGCATATACCTAGTTAAAAATCTAACCAACCAAATGCATAAACATCATAAATAATTCAACAATTGAAAACCAATGGGTAGGAAAGCATGAAATCCGAAATTGGAGCACAAAGTTTCTCTAAATCACTATAAATGACAATGTAAATCATGGCAAGCATAACTTGATTGAATATAAAATTAAAATCAAGAAGAGAGTGAGAAAGGAGACATACCTTAATCTTGGATGAGAAAAAGAGTAACAATGGAGGTTTTAAGGAGAAGAGAAAGGAAAATAAAAGAAGAGGGATGGGGGAAGAAGAATTCGAGTGACAACAGTTTAGACTTTTGAGTCCCACCACTACTCAACAGTGGTCTTTAAATAGGGCCAAAATTTTTGACCTATCGTCGGCCATACATTTCTTCCTAGGAGGTGGTCTGGGAGGCAATCATGCACAATGTTGCTTACCTTGGTTGAAACTCACCGTTTCATTTATTCGCTCAAAGCCTCATCTACCGCCAGCCAGATATTGTGCCTGAGAGGTGGTCTACTCGGCGCTCAACTCCAGCTGTGCATGTTTGGATTTACTGCAGGCCAGACACTATGCCTAAGAGGCGGTTTACCCGGCGCTCAACTCCAGCCGATCATGTTTGGATTTACCGCCGGCCAAACACTATGCCTAAGAGGCGGTCTACCTGGCGCTCAACTCCAGCTAATCATGTTTGAATTTACCGTCGGCCAGACACTATGCCTACGAGGCGGTTTAGCCTTCGCAAATTAAATTTTTTTCTTTAGTCAGACCTGAACCTGCACAAATTCAACAAGCACACATAAAACACATATGCACCCAACCTATCATAATAACATATTCGTGCACCCCCAAACCTGAATTGAATAACACTCTTTGATAAGCTCAAATTCAACAAAAATAATATTCAATTAGGTCCGAAAGTGCTCGAGACTCACACTAATTAACGACTCGACACGAAACAAAGGAGAATAGTAAAGAAAATAATACCTAGGTGGGTTGCCTCCCACCGAGCACATGAGCCTTACGGCTCACAGAAACGGATCCACTTCAAGGTAGATTTGGTAGAAAAACCTCCAAGATAAGGCTTTAGTCTATGTCCATTCACTTTAAAAACTCCCCCGCTAGCTCGATTTATAATTTCTATCGTACCATACGGAAATACCTGCGTTACTTCATATGGACCAGTCCATTTTGACTTTAATTTTCCAGGAAATAATTTCAACCGGGATTGGTATAACAACACAAGCATCTCGGGACGAAACTTTTTGAAACGAATATTTTTGTCATGCAATTTCTTCATCCTTTCCTTGTATATTTTTGCATTCTCATAAGCATTATTTTGAAGCTCCTCGAGCTCACTCAATTGCAAACTTCTTTCCTCGCTTGCTTTGTCTAAGTTGAAATTCAGCTTCTTCAAAGCCCAATGAGCATTGTGTTCCAACTCTACTGGACATGTTTTGCCAAAAACTATCCTATAAGGGCTCATGCCTATCGGGGTCTTGTATGCAGTTCTGTATGCCCATAATGCATCATTAAGCTTTGTAGACCAATCCTTTCGATTTGGCTGCATAGTCTTCTTCAGTATCTGCTTAATCTGTCTATTGCTTATTTCAACCTGTCCAGATGTCTGAGGATGATATGGGGTTGCAACTTTGTGTTTGACATTATAGTTCTTCATTAATGAGGCAAAAACCTTGTTACAAAAATGGCTTCTACCGTCACTGATGATTGCACGAGACATTCCGAATCTGGTGAAAATGTTCTCTTTTACAAACTTCACCACCACTTGGCTGTCATTTGTCTTGGTTGTGATTGCTTCAATCCATTTTGAAACATAGTCCACTGTAACCAAGATGTAGTTGAACCCATATGAGGATGGGAAGGCTCCCATGAAATCTATTCCCTACGCATCAAATATCTCTACTATCAATTGGCTAGAAAAAGGCATCTCATCTCTCTTACCTATGTTCCCAGTCCTCTGGCACCTGTCACAAGAAGTACAGAAGGTATAAGCATCCTTAAATAAAGAGGTCCAGAAGAAACCTGATTGAAGAACTTTCATAGCAGTCTTCTTGGCACTAAAGTGCTCTCCACAACTAAGGTTGTGGCATAATTTTAGCACATCTTGATGTTCTTCTTCAGGGACGCATCTTCGAATAATCTGATCAGCGCCATATTTGAACAGGTATAGCTCGTCCCAAAAGTATTGCCTAGTGATAGAGATGAATCTTCTTTTTGCTTGCGAGTTTAAGTCAGCTGGTATGATACCATTTGTGAGATAATTCACAATGTCTGCATACCATGGATCTTTGTCTCTTACAGCCATCAGCTGTTCATCATGAAAGTTCTTATTGATTGGCAGAAACTTAGTACTCCCTACCACGTTCTCATTCTCCATTAATCGAGAAAGGTGATCAGCTACCACATTCTCGGTGCTCTTCTTATCCCTGATTTCCAAATCAAACTCTTGCAACAAAAGGATCCACCAGAGTAATCTTGGTTTCGCTTCCTTCTTTGTTAGTAAATATCTCTATGCAGCATGATCAGAATAAATAATGACCTTGAACCCAATTAAATATTGACGAAATTTTTCTAAGGCACTAACAACAGCAAGTAATTCTTTTTCTGTATTGGAGTAATTCAATTGTGCATCATTCAAAGTGCGACTAGTGTAGTAAATAACATGTGGAACTTTTTCAACTCGCTGTCCTAAAACAGTGCCTACAGCATAGTCTGATGCATCACACATTAATTCAAATGGAAGAGACCAATCAGAAGGCATGATTACAAGCGTAGATGTCAGTTTATCTTTTAAAGATTCAAAAGCATGCAAACATCCATTATTGAAAACAAATGTAGAATCCTTGGTCAAAAGGTTACATAGGGGACGACTGATTATCGAGAAATCTTTTATAAAGCGCCTATAAAAACCTGCATGACCAAGAAAACTTCTTACACCTTTCACCGAAGTGGGAGGTGGAATTTTAGCAATTACTTCAATTTTAGCTCTATCTACTTCTATGCCTTTATCAGATATCACATGTCCTAGCACTATTCCAGATTTCACCATAAAGTGGCTTTTCTCCCAACTAAGAGTCAAATTAGTCTCAGTGCATCTTTTCAAAACATTAGTTAAGTTATCAAGGCAGTGGTCAAAAGAATTACCAAAAACAGAAAAATCATCCATAAATACCTCAATATACCGCTCTAACATGTCTGAGAAGATTGACATCATACATCTCTAAAAAGTGGCAGGTGCGTTGCATAGCCCTAAAGGCATTCTTCGGTAAGTAAAGGTTCCGAAATGGCATGTGAACGTTGTCTTCTCTTGGTCCTCTGGAGCTATGGCAATTTGATTATATCCTGAAAATCCATCCAGGAAGTAATAATAAACATGTCCTGCCAAATGCTCGAGCATCTGATCAATGAACGGCAAAGGAAAGTGATACTTTTTGGTTGCCGTGTTGAGCTTGTGGTAATCTATACACACTCTCCATCCCGTTGTCTTCCTTGTAGGAATCAACTCATTGTTTTCATTAGCTACCACCGTGATTCCAGACTTATTTAGTACAAAATGGACCGGACTCACCCATTTACTGTCAGATTTAGGGTATATGATACCCACCTTAAGTAGCTTTAGGACCTCTTCCTTTACGACCTCTTTTAAGTTCGGGTTAAGTCTTCGTTGAGCCTCTCTTGATGGCTTCATACCTTTTTCTAAAAGAATGTGGTGCTTGCAAATGGTAGGCTTATTCCCTTAATATCTGTTATGGTCCATCCAATGGTGGCTTTATGTTCTTCGAGTACCCTCAGCAGTCTATCTTCTTTTTCTACCTCTAGATCAGAGGCTATAATCACTGGGAGAGTGTTATTCACCCCTAGGAAGGCATACTTGTGGTTAGAAGGAAGTTGTTTCAGCTCTAATGTAGGAGGAGAGCTCATAGATGGGATCAATGACTTGTTGATCTTATCTTCTATTTCTGCACTTACTCTCTCAATATCAGAATCTTCTTCTGAAACTCCATCCTGATGCAGTTCTTCATCATCATCTAATACATCACAGACCCAATCTAGCAGTTCTTCAGATATTCCTTCTGACAATTCATCTTGCACTGCTGAATTCACCACTTCTATTGAATTACACTTAGCTGAATAACAATCATCTGCTGCTTCAGAGAACTTAAGAGAATCAAAGACTTTAAATTCTATAGTTTCATCTAACACAGTCATAGTTAGCTTTCCATTATGGACATCTATAAAAGTCTTTGCAGTTGCCATAAAAGGTCTCCCTAACAAAATAGGCTTGCAATCCCTATCCTTTGCTCCTTCATCCATGTCTAGTACTACAAAATCAGTAGGGATGATGAGATTATCTACCTGTACTAGCACGTCTTCAACATAACCCCTAGGGTATCTGACAGAACCATCGGCCAACAAAAGCGACATGGTTGTTTTCTTTCAATCCCAGGTGTTCATAGATATTGAAAGACATTAAATTAATACTAGCTCCCAGATCTAACACGGCTCTCTTCAAAGTTGTACCTCCAATAGTAATGTTAATGCAAAAATTACCAGGGTCTTGTAATTTTGGAGGCAACAACTTTTGAAGAACTGCATTATCACTTCCAGTCATGAATTCTTGATGATTTTTCGTAAATCTTAATTTGTAGGTATGCAGACTCTTGAAAAATTTAGCATATGCTGGCATCTTCTGAATCATCTCAAGTAAGGGCAAGTTGACATTGACTTTTGAGAGGATGTCATATATATCTTTGTATGATTTCTCTAACTTGCTATTTTGCAGTCTCCCTAGGAAAGGAACCGGAGGAACATATGGATTGGGCGACTTGTGAAGTAGTGGTGGAGCCTTTGATTTTTCTACTACTATCTCTTCCTCCTAGGATATGATGTTCTCTTTGGAAGGACCTGAAACATTAGCAGATTTATTAGAAAGTTCAGCATGTCTATCATCAGTTAGTATCTTACCATTCTGAAGAATTATCATAGTCTTTGCTTGTTCTGTATAACTTGGAAATTTTCCATGTTTCATTCTTTGATTAGCCTCGACTAATTGCTCAATTTGAGTTTCTGTCTTCTTCATTGAAGCATGAAGATTCTGAAATTGTACATCATTATTTTGTTGAGTTTGCCTCAGATTTTGCTCCATCTGCCTTATTTGCTGCTCCAATTGCTTCCTTTGCTGCTCCATTTTCTGCCCCATTTACTACAGCAAATCTTCTACTGAAGGCTTCTTGAGTTGTGATTCAGAATTTTAATGAGCACCAGTATTCAGCTGCCTTTGGTAGCTGCTATTATTGCCCCACTGGTTTCCAGTGCTCTGATTATTGTTTCCCCATCGATTTCCAGAATTATGATTGTTTTTTTACAACGAAAAATTGGGATGATTTCTCCAACCTGGGTTGTAAGTATTAGAATATGGATCATTCTTTGGTCTATGATTATAGTTGTTCATGGCTTGAACTTCTTCTTCCTCTCTAGGTCCAGGACCTCCTACTTGGTATTCACCTACAACTGGTTTTTGTTTTAATTGATCTATGGTAATAGCCATTGCATTCATCTGCTTTTTCATTTGTGCTATTTGAATGGAGCTTTCTTTGTTGGCATCTATGGTATACATTCCCTTCCTCCATCTGGAATTTTTGTGACGAGAATTCTGGGCCAACTTTTCAAAGATAGAGTATACCTCCTCAGGTTGTTTGTCATACATGGATCCTCCACATGCATTGTTCACTAAAAGGCCTGACACTTCAGTCAGACCATCATAAAACCACTGACATAGTTGGTTAGTAAGAAATCCGTGTTGAGGACAATCTCTGGTATACTTCTTGAATCATTCCCATGCCTTATAAAAAGTCTCATTATCTTATTGAAAGAAACTCGAAATTTTAGCACGGATTTCATTAGTTTTCTGAGGTGCATAATACTGATCAGTCAGCTTTTCCCTTACTTCATCCCAGGTTCTCAAAGATGCAGGAGGCGATGTCAACAACCATGTATTTGCTTCATCTTTCAATGAATGTGAGATACATCTCAGCGCAGCTGGTCTTCTGTAATTCTATAGTTAGGTAATGATTGTATTGCTGCGTAGAACTCTCTGAAGAAAAAAAGCACATCTTCATCAGGTGTACCACGGAAAACGGGTAACTGGTTGTAGTGACTTCTTTTTAGTTTATAATTTCTTGCTACAAGTTCTAACACAATGCACAAAGGATGGTTGCTCACAACTGGTCTACTATAATCCTTCATGGTTCTGACGGGCTCTAATTCTGGCTTATAAGCTGGATTTTGAACAAGATTTGGATTGGAGTCAAAACCCTGATTGAGTCTCTCTTGATTCTGATGTTCAGCATCTCCTATTGTTAGATTTCTTATGCAATCAATATTATCGCTAAAAGGTAACAATTCTCCCTGTTGAGATCTTCTACCTTGCATCTACTGTAAACTTCTGAAATTAGAATAAGACAAACACAAGTTAAGAAAAAAAAAAAAATTAATAACTCGACTACCTAAACTAGACTAAACCTATTAACTAGAACTAGAACTAGAAATAACCAATAAATTCACTAGTCCCCGGCAGTGGTGCCAAAAACTTGATGTGTAAAATCGTGTTATAAAAACCTAACTCGCAAATGCACGAATCGTGAGTACATCGACAAGTAGGGATCGTTCCTACGAGGAAAAGTGATTTATCAATTATAACTGATTCTAATTAAAGCTAAGCAATTAAAAGTAACCAAGAGATTTGAGATTGATTGATTGATTTAGAACTAAATTAAACTTAAAGAAAGCAATTTCACAAAGAATTGGTGAATGTGATCAAGAGATGGAAAACTAGGTAACCGATGCTCCCCATATGCAATACTCAATGTTCATCAACTAATTCCATGAAATAGATTCAATCCAGATTCAGAGTTCATTCTCATCTTAATTATGGTATTACTTTAATTCCTCGGGAGTTAACCATGTGTTATCAATCACAACTCACCCTCGTCAAAAGTGTAAGTCATCACCAAGAACCCATTACGTGCAAGAATTATTGAACCAAAATTGTCTCACAGTAATTCCTATGTTGAGAACAATCATACTCATTCAATTGAAAAGTAATTAAGACAACCTAAATTCCTCTAGCGCAATATCAATTTATAAATTATTGAAACCCTAGACAAGTATCAATTAATTTTCATTAGATTAATGCAAGTCAAGAGTAAAACATATAATGAATTGAACAAATCTAAATCCGAATTGATTAATAAAGATATGAAGTTTGAATCATAACATGAGCATTACATAGGTTCACATCGATCCCCTAGTATGGAGTTAGTTACACATCATAGAAATTGAAAGACAAAAGAGAGAAGAGATAAAACCCATTGAGGCCTTCAATGAATTCTTCAAATCTTCGATGTTGAAATCTTTTTTGTCTCCAAATCTTCTCTGTTTAAAGATATATGAAAAGATTGAGTAAGGGATTTCTGTTCCTCTCCCCAGTCGCCCTTGAAAATTTTCTCTCATCGCCTTAAATAGGTTGCTTTTTAAAATAGGTCAGTTAGGGTCCTGAAAGAAACATGTTTGCGCACGACCGCCCCTTGGACCGCTCCCTAGGTAAGGTGCATGAGCGACGGCCCACAAATAACGTACGACTAGGAGTGAGTACTAGCTAGACCGCTTGGGAGGCATGTGCCTGACCGGCGGTCTAGCCGGCGGAAATTACTGATCCTTCCTCTCCTGCTGATCGCTTGCTGGACCCGCTTAGAGGGCACTGCATGGCCGGCGGTCTGGACTATGGTAAAAGACAGTTTTGCCCTTTTTAACACTTTTTGACTCCAATTCATCCGCAAATGGATTCCTCAGCATTGCTAATGAAAACATCCTACATAAGCTCAACAAACACATCAAACCACCAAAAATGACTCAAAGGACTGGCAAATTACATAGGACAAAGGGTGAAATATAAGCATAAAATTAGACTGATCAATAGTGAAACTCGATTGAAAGAGGTGGTGGCACTATCAAGATTCCGGTCGCCGTCGAGATTACAGTCGGTAGCAAGATTCCAGCGGAGAGGACTCAACTTCGATTGAGTGGATTCCAGTCGACAAGAGAACAATGGGTTTTGAAATGTGAAGAATAAGTGATCCAACTTTGATGGAGTGGATTCTCGACGACATGAGAACGGTGGAGAAGATGACCCAATTTCGGGAAGTTTTGGTTTTCTTCAATCAATTCAAGGAGAAGAAGAGAAGGACAATTTCGTCCTTACACAATGTAATAGGGTAATTTTGTCATTTTGCACGGTTTAATTGAGGAGGGCATTATTGTCTTACAAGGGCTATTTCCTAGAAAGTAAAGTTCAGGAAAGACTAGATATGTACTTTTTTTCCCAAACGGCTATTTCCTAAAAATGATTGTTGGGATGGGTTATATTTGCAAGGGCCCCAATATTTAATAGGCTTATTATGTATTTCCTTCTTTTCTTTTTAATGAAGTTAGTTTAAAACAAAAAAACAAAAAAACAAAAAAATTGATAGAATTTACCTTACAATTTGCTTACATAATTGGATGCACAATGGTTAGATAACCCAAATGATTTTAGGTTTTGTTGCAATCGATCGAGGTTGTCGATCTTCATGGAATAGATGATAAAATCGTATATTATACTGATATGGTTTTTTTTTTTTTTTTTTTTTTCTTTTGAAATTTTTTTTTTTTTAGGTGAAAGAACATCTCACAAAATTATTGTGTCTCTATGTTCAGCCAAAATACCCAGAATCAAGGTTTACAAGAACCAAAACTTCCCAAATATATATATATATATAAAATAAAAGAAAAGGAAAACAAATTTGATTCTATTCGAAAGCCGAATTTCCATAATAAACAATCTAAATTCTTGTGAGGCAGATCCAATTTCATCCCTCCCTTTCCCCATCTTCTTCGGTAACAGGGTCCGATGAATGTTAGGCATAACACCTCCATTTGCAATAGTAACCGTTCCCAATAGCTTGCTGAGCTCCTCATCGTTCCTCACAGCAAGTTGAATGTGTCTTGGAACAATACGATTCTTCTCGTTATCCCTAGCAGCATTGCCTGCCAGTTCAAGAACCTCAGCAGCAAGGTATTCGAGAACGGCGGAGAGGTAGACAGGCGCGCCGGCACCGACGCGATCGGCGTACTTTCCGACCTTGAGGAAGCGGGCGTTACGGCCGACGGGGAACTGGAGACCGGCCTTTGAAGATCTAGAGACGGACTTTGTGGACTTGGGCTTGCCTCTGCCGCCCTTGGTCGATCCTCCAGAACTCATTTTTAGATTTTTGACGATCGTTTCCTGTTGCTCTGTTTGCTTTTTTTCCTGGTTGATATTTTCTTTTGAATTTATATTTATACATGATATGTGATGTGCTAAAAGGGAAAAAAAAAAAAAAAAAAAAAAAACAGAGAAAGTCAGAAAGATGGGAGAGAATTATACTATAGATATGGTGGTGGCCGGTGGGAAGAAGATGAAATATAAATAAAATGCATTAATTGATTAATTTTTTTTGAAAACAACATTAATTGATTAATTGATGAGAGATGAGAGAAATGACAAATAAATTTATTTTAAAAAAGTTCACAGGTGGATTAATCTATACCATTCAAACATTGCTAATCTAAGAGTATCCCCATAATGCTCTTTTGTTTTCAATATTTAAATGTTTATTTACTTAAAAATAAGTTTATATTATTTTTATGAATACATTCAAATTCCCCCCTCCCCTTCCCACCAACAAATCTAATTATCTTCCATTTTTTTTAAGTTATAAATAATAACTTTTCATATTATTAATATGTTATTATTAAATATTCAATATTAGTCTCATTTAAAGATCTAGATGAGACCTTTGTAGTAGTATAATTTTTATAATGATAAAATTTATAAATTAAAACTTATTATATATTATTTGAAATTAATTAAAAAAATAAAAGATATAGATGATAAATATTAATGATGATGTTATATAAAAAATAATATAAAAGGGAGAAGTTGCTCCTCAATATTGAAGAGCGAGAAGAAAAATCTTATTTAAAGAGTCTGTTGGACTCTTATTTGAAGAGTCTTTAGGAGATGTTCTAAGAGCTTCTCCAACCCTAAGCTATCCCTCACGCCATCTCCAATTTGCAGCCAAATTCTTCTCCAACCCACTGCTATCCCTCACACCATCTGTGAATAGTGTTGGCTGGGTGAACTGTGTCATGCAATATATTGTGCGACACTGTTCACCCAGCCAACACTGTTCATATACATAATTTGTACTTTTTGTTTTGTTTTCTTGTTTTTTAAATTGGAACTTGGGTTTGGATTGGTTGGAGATTAGTATTTGTTGACAAATAATAAAAATACTAATAAATAAATAAATAAATAAAAAGAGAATATTCAAGAGAATATTATTTAATAAGTAAAATTTGGTGTAGTAGATTGGAGATGGAATAGTAAAATAATGTGACCGTTGAAGTACTTTAGTGCAGAAGTTGCACCAAATCCACTATTCGGGTTGGAGTTGCTCTAAGGGATATAAAGTTGTGTAAAAATTTGGGTTCATAAATCCTGCACCTATATATATATATATATATATAAACGTATAGGTGGTTGTACACTTGTACTTGTAACCGTGAACGTGACCCCAAAGCATGAAAATCTCAATCTTACTTGCCTTTGAAACCTGTCTCATCGTCTTTGTTAATTTAATTATCTCATTAAATATCCCCACCAAATCATTAATTTTCTTTTAGAAATATAATGAACCCTCCAATCTCCATTGAATCTTCCATCATCAACTCAATCTCCAATGTTGAATCCGTTGAACTATCTATCCAAAACCTAATCAAAATCAATTCAAGAAGGTCTAAATGGAAACTCTTTTTCAACCCCATTAAAGACCAAAACCTGAACACAATAGCTTCATGGAGAAAACAACTAGCAAGTTTCGTAGACTCAACCCCAGTTGGAGTGATTTCGATTTTGCTGCTTGTTTTGGATCTCATTATCACTGTCTTTGAACTTTCATCCTCTCTAATGTTTTCTTGCATGCCAAACAAGAAACATAACCATCTAGAAAATGTATGGTACCACTGGGTGGGAATTGCAATTCTAACGTTACTTTCGGGTAAGACGGTGGCTCTAGTGGTAGGGTTGGGTGGTGCATTCTTCAGGCGGCCGGGTTATGTAGTTGATGGTGCAGTTGTGATTGGGGCGTTGATTTTGGAAGGATTTATTGAGAGAAAGGGTGGTGGGTTGCTTGTGGTGGTCAGTTTGTGGCGCGTTGTAAGGGTCGTAGAGAGTGCTTTCGAGTTGAGCGATGAGGCCATTGAAGCTCAGATTCAAGGTTTAATATGGCAGCTTGAAGCTCTGCGGGAGGACAATGTCAAACTTAGAGGGATCATTGCTGAGAAAGAAGAGATTATAGAGAAACTCCAACAGGACTTGGATCGTTGTAAACATCACTGTCCCGATTCATTGCAGTAATTGCGTTAGAAATTACAATCTGATGCATATTTATACCAACAGTTCTCACTTACAATAAATATCGTTGTAATTGTTATACAACCATAGAAAAAATATATATATATATATATATATATATATTGCTTTTTGTTGTTATATTTGATTATTTTGAAATGTGCATGATGTCGAATGGATGAGGTTCTATCAATACCCGCCGAGATCAATCAATACATGCATTTTCGGATATTACTTCCAGAAGACTGGAGAGAACAGTAAAAGCATACAACCATCACTACAAGAAAAAAAGATGTTTTATGATAAAGAAAAACCGTTATAACAAGCTATTCATGATGGTTAAAAAACATTATTAATCTTAGCGTCAAGAATAGTTTCTTGACGGTTTTAAAAACATCATAACGTTATTTGGTGTCATAAATTTATGACGGTCATAGCTAGTTCTTTAATATTATTAAAAAGTATATATAATAAAAACCATCATAAATTTAATTATTAAAATAATAATTAATTTCTTAATTTGAAAAAATAATAATAATTACTTTTATTACATTTATAAATAGTAAATAAATATAATATCATATAATTGAAATTGTATACTACTAAATACAAAAACCTTCAGAAACAAGAACTATCAAAACAATCTGCAATTTCATTTAAGCTCAACAGAAATTTCATTACATATATTATTAAAGAACATAAATTTTGTTTCATATTCTTCTACTAACATAAAGGAAATGAACTATGTGTAAATCTCCCTCCAAGGTATCAACATGTTCTCCTTTCAAGAACTGTAAATTAGTGGTTATCCTTTCAAGATCTTTTCTTTTTGCTAGATGCAACCCAAGTAACAAATCTGCAAAAGATGAATCAAGTTTTCGATAACAATATTTTCAGAACGACTATGAAATCACGGTGTGTTGACGATTTGTGTGGTGTGTGACGACGTGGTGATGAAAATCCGCGGGATGATGAAATCCAGCAACTTTAGATGGCGTGGTGACAATTCCGGTAGCTTTGGACGCCGTGGCGACAAAATCTTATGGCGTTGACGAAGATGTTGGTAAACATAAAAGAGTAGTTATGAAGTTTCAAGTGCAGAAAAGATTTTGGATAGAAATTGCATCTTATAACAACCGAGAGCAAAAGAGAGGCTGCTGTGAAAAGATATAATAATTAGGGTTAGGGTTGTGATCTATTTATATAATTGAAAACATTGTGTGCACTCATGAGTATGGTACACATTATAACAACCAGTAAGGACATAACATGTGTAATTTTAGAGTAAATAATTAACTTATATATAACACTATATATTATTAAAATAAATAATATCAACTATATAAATAATCAAAATTCTGAATTGAAATTTGAAATCCACGATAAATACTAATATTTTAAGATTTTTTTTAAAAATAATTTTATTTTTATAAATATAGCATAAATACTAAATTTATTTTTCTTTCTTTTTTTTCAAATTATTAACAACGTAATATGATTTTAAGTATTAACTTTTCTTGATGGCTTTTAAGTATCAATCTCGTATGACGGTTTTAAAACGTCAACAGTCCTCGATGGTCTTTTAAAACCATCAACATTGAAATGACGTTATCTACGAGTGTCATTTAATCTTGACGTTTTTTAAAAACCATTACATTCATATGATGGTTTTTAAAAACCATCAAAGAATGTCATGAATAAGTGTTATAAAACTTCATATTTCTAGTAGTGTATATAATTAAGGACTTGTTTTCTTCAAAACTATCGAGTACAATATTGTTGTACTCTAAATGCTAGCTAGAATAACGTATTTATAATCAAAACTGAACTTTTACATTATAACATTTCTATAACTCAATTATTTAAGGTTGGAAAAAATCTTTTTTTACTACAAGAAGATTACTTTGCCCGTAAGATGTTTTTCTATAAATTACTTTAAAATTTGTCATCCATGAAAAACAAATTTTAATATTAACCTTCGATCTCTATGAACACTACAAGAAAATAATATATTTCTTGACAATTAAAAACCGTCAAGAAAACCTTCCTTGACTGCTTTTCTAACTGTCAAAGATACTACTGTCAAGAATTTTTTTGACAATTTATTCTTGACAGTTTTAACTGTCAAGAATCCTTGATAGTTTTTAAAATTTAAAATTTTAAAAAATTGTCAAAAATTTATTATTAAATTTTTTTATATTTATACAACATCCCCGCCGCTGTCGCCCGTCCGGCCATCTCTACTTCTGATATCAAGAATCGAACTTGAAACCTCAAGTCAAGTGGTAAAAACTTACAACTTTTGACTACACGATTTGATTTGTTAATAATTGAACAATATTTATATATAACCTATATGAGTTGTTAGAAAAAAAAAAAAAAACTTGTTAGATAAATTTAAATTTATTCAACTAATCAAAATTCTAATTTCTATGATAGACATATATTAAAAAATATTTATTGAAACTTTTAATAAAATTATATTTTTTTAAACATATATAGTCCAGTTATTGGTCTATACTCTATGGTCACGTTTGGTTACATGGTGTAATGATAATTGGAATGGTAATGGGAATGAGAATGAGAATGAAAAGGAAAGGAAAACTGAGTTTTTTTGCCTGGTTGGAACTTTAGAATTAGTTTCTGAATCGATATTATTTTGTTTGATTAACAATAGAATGGAATGGAGTAACTAGAGCCTCTTCCGGTCAGATTATGATCTTATGGTCTTCATCAAAGTTGTAGATTGTGAAATTTCATGCAGTTTGGAATAAAGAATCTCGTGATTTGGAGTTGTTTTCATAGAGTTACGCCAGTTTCAAGTTTCTACACTGATTTATCTTTTATTTTAGGGTTACTCCGCCGTTTTGCTTTTTTTGCCCACTTCTGGTAAGATTCAGTTTTTTTGTCCTTCTTCAATATTGTAGATCGTGATTTTTTATGCAATCTAGAATCAAGAACTTTGTGATTTGGGGTTCATGTCACTGAGTTACGTCCGTTTCAAGTTTTGTGAGATGAGGGAACCCTAGAAAGAAGGGAACCCTAGAAAAAAAATGAATAGTGGTTGCTACTACAGTAATTCCGTCGCTGCTATAGTGCCCTACAGTTTCCGTCAATGCTACAGTGCTACTACAGTATTATGCTGCAGTGTTTCCATTGTAAAGCTAGGCTGGATTCAAAAGCCTTGCACATGCACGCTTCTCTTAGGTCGCATGGGATTGCCGCAGTGAACATCCTTTTTTTGTATTGTACTATGTGGTCGTCCGGATCTGTTGTGCCTTTGTACTGCTTCATGTTTGGGAAGTTGAATTTTCTAGGCATTTCGGTGAGGGCAATTGCATCGACGAAAGGTGAGTCGGCGAAACTGTTTACCATGCTTTTTTTTTTTACTGGAGTTGGGACTCCTAGAATCCTTTGGATAAGGGCTTCCATCTCGGGGAAACTGCAAGAAAGTTCGGGGTTAGAAAATAAATGTAGATCAGATCTAGGTTTTATCAATCCCGGTGTCGACTGGAGTGACACAAGCGTTCTCAGGGTGTTTTTAGGTTGTAGATCCATGAATTGATCCTGCCCATTCGACATTTCATTCCGGATCAGCAAGTTGTTAAGGTCGATTTTGACTCGTGTCATTTGGGGCATTCACTGGCCTTGTCCGACATTAGGGTTCATGTCTAGTCCTACTGGATCAACAGGTGCGATCGAAGTTGTTCTATCGACCTCATGTTCACCATTTGGAACCGTTATAGGGCACTCCAACGTAGCGTTGTTGGGTGCTTCTCCGTCGATCAAGGCTCATAGCTTGCCGCTCTCGCTACGATTGACATTTTCTACTTTAAGTGCACTTAATTTTTTTGCATTTTCAGTCATTTTGGCAGTCAATGTAGCGATCTGCTCCTCGACGGTTGGCATGCTTCCATCTCCAGACATGTTGGAAAGTTGGTTCTCAATCGGTTCATCGACTAGCTCGTTTGTAAAGTTGCGATGGGCCCCACGGTGGGTGTCAAACGGTAGGGGGTCGACCTACGGATTATGTGGATCGAGTTGGATCTGTGTTAGGCTTAAGGAAACTTAGTTGAATAATGGATGTCATCTCCTCAATTAGCCTGCGTCGAACGAAGTTCGTTGTCTCCTTAATCGAACCTGCAAAATAACCAAAAAAAAAAAAAAAAAAAAAAAAAAAACAAAGATAGAAGAGAACAATGAAAAGAACAATTAAACAATCGTTCAAAGGGCAATAAACCAAACTGTTTGCCAAATAATAAGAATTCAGGTGGTTTAATACCTAAAAAAAGTTCATAATATAGAATGCAAACTCGCGTAAAGTACAGGGGGGACTAGTGCCAATGACCCAAATATTTATAACAATTTACAAATCAAGAATAAAGGGGTTCCTGCAGATGTTACAGTGCAACGGACTTCTTCCAATGTAATTTAAATGTGATAATAGATAATTAACGGATGCCTGGATGTGCATCAGTTGGACTTGGAACCACAACAAGAAATTTGATCGTTTACGACTTCAGGATTTATCAAGTAAAATGCAGTAAGGGACATTTTTTTTACATGATATTTTGAAGGGTTTTTTTTACGGATTTTTTTTTCTTGATTTAAAAAACGTTGAAATTGAATTTCATTTGCAACATTTATAAAATGTTGTAATGGTAAAATTAAAAAAAAAATTAAGAAAAATAAGCTGACATTTGTCACTGTATTTGGTTTCTCTGTGCTGAATGGTCTTCACTTAATTTCTCTTTACAAATTTTGCACCAGGGACGACTCTCAAGCTCTAGACAACTGTGACTCCGTCGCAGCCTGCCCCCATCAACATGTAATTTTAGGGCCGGGCCTAATTATAGATCAATCCATGTAGCTATCTAAACGAATGAAAATTTTGTAAATAAATAGATACGTATTCAATCCACTTTTGTGCTTTTTCTTTTGCAAGCTATGAGTTCACAACAGCTAGAGTTCAACAATACACAAGAAGCAATTAGGATCTTAGAAGTAAAGGGTAGCAGATTATTTCTATAATACAATGCTATCTACTTATTTTCTGCAACGATGATGTTGTGAACTACATATTACACTTGTTGAACTGAAGTTAAAGTCTTCGATTTTGATGTCTTCGCTGTCTCCAAATTTCCCAACCACTGCGAAGGAATTGAATTTCATAGCAGGCTATATAATTGCAAGATATTAGCTTACATAATCGGACTGGTTGTCAATCTCAGATTTGAGGATTCCAAGGGCCATTTGGTCGAGTAGGGTCTGGACCAGAAGAGAAATGCTGAGGTGGGAATTCGTGATTGTGATTGTGATGACATTGCAGCCAGTTGGAAGATGAAGAGGACAAAATTGTTCTCCGAACAGAACGGATCAACCGTTACATGTTCTAACTTCTACTAGAATTTTGAAAAACAATTAGGGTTAAAAGAAACAATCTAGTAATCTACAATTATTTTGATTACGATCGAATCGGATTTTGAATTGAGGCCGGGTACCACAAATGAACCTTTGCTATTATTTAATAAATAAATAACTATTGAATTTCAATACCGGTTTTACTCTATAGCTATGTATGTGAAATTCAAGTAAAATTTCATATACTAGATCATAGATTTTAGTGTTGAAGACTTGAAGTTATACATTAATATATAAATTAGAGCAAACTTATAAAATTGTTATATATGTGATATTAATAAGAAAAATTTGTTATTAATTTAGTTATTCAAGTAATGAAGTTAAATTACCATTCAATAAACTTGAAAAGCACCAAAAATCTTGACCTAATAAATGGAACATTTTTTTTTTTTAGGTCCATCAATTGTTCACAACCAAATTAATTTTTTATTTTCCGGACCGTCAATTCATGTGCTTTTGTTCGGACTAAATATATCCTCAATTGTTCACAACCAAATTAATATTACTAGCATATTTAGAGGTTGTTTGTTTTTTCCATTTAAAATTTAATGAGTCTGAATCATAATTATTAAGTTGTTTTGTTTATTTTTTTAAGTGGTCAAACAATTTAAAAATACCAAAAAACAATTTAAAATTAAAAGTAAAAAATCTTAACTTTTTACTTAATTGCTAATCACTGAATTACATTAAGTACAATTCAAAATATTTTCTTCTCATACTATCCTTCATATATAATATATCTCCAATTTCATCATAACTATATATTGTATAGAAATCTTTATTTTAATATGCTGCTTATAGCTTTAAAAATAAAAAAGAACCTTAATCACTTCTCATATTGGTGTTTAATATTAATACTTTATTATGATATTAGGGTGATGTATTTATATATTATTTTTTTAGAGTGTTTTGTGTGAGTTTTCGTACTGCCCCTTTTATTTTTTGAAAAAAAAAAAACCTTTTCTTTTCTTAGTAAAAATAAAGTTTGTTTATAATCGAAGAAGAAGATCATGATCATATGTGTTCATATATAATAATTATTTTATATATAATTGTTTAACATGGGTATAGATGTAAAATTATTTTTTTTCAGACAATATTATTTTAAAAAAAACAAACATGTTGACAATACATTTAGATGTGAGAAAAACTTAATATATATGTATATTGTGGAGGCCGTATAACTTAATAGTTAATACAATATATATAATTAATGTTACAAAATTATAATTAATGAAAAACAAAACGCAAACACTGATTAATTTAATGAAAAGTAAAAAAATCCATAAACATCACTTTAATGAAAAGCAACAAATCAAAGAAATTATAATTAATGTTATGAGATTAAAATATATATCTAACTATCAATAATACATGATATTATATATTTAATTATCCAAAAAACCAAAAAAATAAAATAGCAATCTTTGAGAATTAATAAAAGTAACTGAAAATGATTCAATGACATAGGGTTTTATTGTCCAACATAGTAGAAAGAAAATTAGAAAGACATAAAATAGCAATAGAACCTAGAAGATGCATTGAAGCTCTGCCTTCAAAGTCGACATTCTTCTCCGCAGGCCGTCACTAGACGCACCAAAAGCAGCCCCCCAAGAACCAGTTCTCCATTCGGCCTCCAAGAAGAGTTTTTACATCTCTTCTGATCGAGCTCTGAGTCGGTCTTCCGGTGCATGCAAATAAAAGTCGATTCTTCTTTAATATAATTTGGATAAGCTACAGAGTCGAACTTTCTTTATTTTGCTCCCTTTCAACACCGCAACTTCTCTTTTTACATGTCTTCATGCGGTCCATTTCCAATCGAATGCACTTGAGATTGGGCTTGGATCTTCAAAACTTTGAAATTGATTATTTTCCGAATTCTATATAACTTCATCTAAAACACAAAAATAAATAAATTAAGTAGCTAACAAGTTTTAATTTGTAGATATAACTTCTTTTGCGTTTGGAGAAGTGAAGGCAGAAAGCTTTTACTCTTTTTTCTTTTTAGTGGCTTTTGGAATGAGGTTCCATAATTGATTCACTATGTATAATAATTGCAGATTTGAAGGAATTGTTCTAAGGATCACGAAAAAGTTGAGTGTAGTAAGAATGCATGGTGCCTATGTTGTGCAGGAGAAAAACTTACATGGGACAGTTTCATTGTCATATAGTGAGACGGTTCAATGAAAATGTGCCTTTTACATTAAGAAAATAAAAATATATTTTTAAAGTAACAAATGGCACACTTCCATTGAACGGTTGTGGCAATGAGGCAGTCTCATGTAAGTTTTTCTCGTTGTGGCGTAGGCCAATAACGATCAACTTTTTTATCACTTATCTCCTATTCTATAAAATGTATTGAAAACAACTAATATTTAACTTTAATTTGTTGAAGGCATGATTGAATCTTGGAAGATCATTAATAGTATCACTTTATACTTTGCGACATGAAAAATTAAATTAGTGGAATTTTGCAGTATTTATATTTTCTAATGGTGGATTTGATTGTAAGTTGTAACAGTAAGTCTGAAACATCAATTAGAATTTAGAACAGAAAAACTTTTTTGTTCAACATTTATGGAGCGATTTGGATGAGACAAGATTGCTGTACGCCACCATTTTTGTCCTCATGACCAAGAATGCATGTAATTAATAGTCTAGCTGGATAAATTTCTCATTTTAAGAAAGTTTAAAGCATCTGTTGTTCATGGTGCTAATCCTAGATTGCACGCTTCGAGCAGGCCTCCGTAATTGAGAGTAGTTATAGCAAAACAAGCAGAAAACAAATTAAAGGACTCCATACGTACACCAGCATACAGACATCATTTAGCAAGATGGCGATCGCGGAGAGCTTGGAATTTGACGATTAGTTTGTCATGGGGTGGCAAGCTTTCTTTGATTATTGCAACTTGTGAAAACTCGTGCATCCAAGCTAACAGAGATGGAAATCTCTCCTCATCTATGATTTTCATACCAACTATTTCTTCGAATACAGGGACCAAACTAGCAAGCCAACCCAAGGCCAGATCCGTAAGTCCAATCTTCTCCCCGCCGAAGAATTTCTTTCCCTTGAGCTGTTCCTCTAACAATTTCAGGTTTTCAATGGCTTCATCAATAGCATCCTCTTGTTCTTTCCCTTGTTTAAGGAAAGCACTCCAAATTGATGGTATAACCTGAATTGAAAACAAAGACGTACGTATCAAAACATCTGGGATCTCGTATTTGAAAATTAACTGGCCGGGGAAGTTTTGTTTACCTTATCGTCGCCAAATTTGACCCAAAATCGAGCAGTGGCTTTGTGGTAAGGATCTTGAGGCAGCAAAGGGTTGTGCTTCCATGTGTCCTCAATGTATTCAAGAATGACAAGTGATTCTGAAATTGAATTTCCGTTGTGTACAAGGACAGGAATCTTCTTATACACAGGATTGTATTGGAAAAGTAAAGGGCTCTTGTTGGATAGATCTTCATCTATTGAATCGTATTGAATGCCCTTGAGTTTCAGTGCCCAAACAATTCTGAGACCAAATGGGCTTGACCATGTCTTCAAAAGCTTCACTTCTTCTGCCATATTGAAATTATTGATAATGTTATGTTATGCAAATTTGAGTTTTGTTTCTATATATTATCACCATCTTCAACAAGACAACAACTTGAGTGGTGGGCCAGGCGCACTTGCATTCACGTCATTAAATACGTTTTCATCTCCTAAAAGGAATCTTTCTCTTTTCAACAAGGACACTTTCTTAATCGATGAAATATATGCGAGCGGCATGTATTATGTAAAAGATATAATTTTGGACTTTTCACTACAGGCTTTTTAAAAGGAATAATATATCCTCAATTACTTTTCAAACAAAGATGAGGTTGATCCATCTATTTGCCCCCCACACCTACACATGAGATTGTAGATTTGCCACATGAGGGAGAGTAGGACAGTGATAGTCTTTAAAATGTGATGGTGGACGTTTTGATCGAACCAGTCGAAGAGGGAGATCAGGTGGCACGATATTGGACACTGGTGAAGGAGCCGATATTGGAGGGGTATCCGGTAATATCTCATGGACAAGAAAAATATCTGATGAAATCGAATCCTCATGAGGTTCGATCTCATGGGGAACGGATGCAGATGGTGGAAAAAAATATTGAAAGTGCCATCATCATGTATTGGAAATGGATGAACCGGCATGTTCGAAGGAGTGGGTGAAATTTTTTAAAAGGAAAAACGTGTTCATAAAATATGACATCACGAGATGAAAAATCTTTTTAGACTGAAAATCGAATACATGATATCCTTTTTGTTCGTAAAGGTAGCCAACAAAAACACCCAGTTTACCTCTCTAATCAAATTTATTTCACGAGATGTAAAATCTTTTTAGACTGAAAATCGAATACACGATATCCTTTTTGTCCGTAAAGATAGCCAACAAAAACATCCGGTTTACCTCTCTAATCAAATTTATTTGTGACATGAGGATTCCGAGCAAAACATAAGCAACCAAAAACTCGAATGTTAGTAAAAATCGGTGGTTTTTCAAATAACATCTTGTGAGGAGACTTGCCTTTTAATAAAGGAGTTGGTAGCTTATTTATGATATATGCAGCAGTAAGAACACACTCTCCCCAAAAGGACAATGGAAGATGAGATTGAAAATGTAAAGCTCGGGCAACATTTAAAAGATGACGATGTTTGCGTTTGACTACACCATTTTGTTGTGGTGTAGCGACATAGTTCTGTTGATGAATAACTCCATGAGTTGAGAAAAATGTGCATGGTTTTTGACAAAAATTCAAAGCCATTGTCGTTTCAAACAACTTGGATTTTAAAATGTTCATTTATGTCACCAACCCCAGAAATAATAGACTTAATTTGACAATTAAATTGATTATGAACCATGGCAAAAAAGATTGTAAAATGTGAGATGTTTTAGACTTAACAGTCAGTAGATATATCCATGTGGCATGACTAAAGTCGTCAACAATAGTTAAAAAAAATTTAGCATTTGAATGTGATGGTAATAAAAACGGACCCCAAACATCACAGTGAACCATTTAAAATGGTATACTAGTTTTTATTGAATTATTCAAAAAAGACAAACGAGTTGCTTTGCTTGAGGGTATATCATGCAATCATCATTATTTGAAGAATGAATAAAAGAAAATTGCCTAGCTAACAGTTGTAAACAATGGGGTGAAGCATGTCCTAATCGGCAATGCCACAAATTATTTAGAGCAGAATTTTGAAAAGAGTAGACGGTTGCGAGGTTGAGGTGGTAGAGTCCCTCATGTAGGCATCCTGATCCAATCTTCTTCTTCGATAACAAGTCCTAAAACACACATTCATCATTATTAAATTAGACAGAAATTTTTTGGGTTTTGACAAGTTTACTAATGGAAATCAAATTGAATTGAAAAGTGGGAACAAATAAGACATTTTTAAGACATAATATCGGCGAAAGAGTGACAGTCCCTACATGAGTGATTAAATGGTCCGTTCCATCTGGGAGTTTAAATGTGGAACGTTTAGAGCAAAAAGAATAACTGGAGAAAAAAATTCAAAGATGAGCTCACATGATTTGTCGCCCATGAGTCAATAATCCATACATATTTAGAGGAACATGAGAGGGAAATACCTGTCAGATTTGCTTGTGGTGCAATACTATTTGAATCAATCATACTCAAAAGTTTGCTATATTGTTCCATAGTAAATGTGAGAGGAAGGGTAGAATTAGGAGCAGGGCCTACTGAGATTGTATTAGAATGAAATTTTTTGGGAGGATACCCATGTAACTTGTAGCATGTCTCTTTGTAATGACATATGGTTTTGCAATGATCACAATATGGACGTGGTTTACCATTGCGATGAGTTGGACTATGTGGTTTCCTATTGAAAAACTGATTCGTGGCCTATTCTTTGCTGATTTGCCACTTTTAGAAGGTTGAGAATGGCGATAGTTTGGCCTCTAAAAGTTCAAGGCAGTAGCCTCTGGAACAAGGTTGGACTATGCATGAATCTCTTGTTGCTTTTCTTCTTGCCTAACAAGGGAATAAATTTTTGCAACACTTGGAAAAAGATCCAATAGTAAAATTTGGCTACAAATAGCTGAAAAACGGTTAGAAAGACCTTGTAAAAATTCCATTGCACGATCTTCTTGAACCCGAGTTACGGCAGCGTGTCAATGACCACAAGTGCAAGCAGAAACAGTTGATAATGAAGTTAATTCATCCCATTAAGATTTAACCAAAGAGTAATAAGCTGATACCGTAGTGTTGTCTTGTTTGAGCAAAAAGATTGATTGCTTGAGCTGATAGATCTTGGGTGCATTTGTTTGCAAGAATTAGTCACTTAAATCCCTCCAAATATCATTAGCAGAATCAGCATAAAGGATGCTACCATGGATCTTCGGTGTAACTGAGTTAAGAACCCAAGAAGTAACAAGGTCATCACATTAAGACCACTTGGATTTCTTTAGAAGATCAGTTGGTGGCTAGATGGTTCTATCAACAAAACCGAATTTATTTTTCGCCCGAAGTGCCCTTGATATGGACCATAACCAAGTATTGTAATTGTCCCCTAACAACATCGGAGAAACTAGAATGGTTGTGGGATTGTCTGAGTGATGAACAAAGAAAGGGTCGTTAGATCCCTAAGAAGAAAACGGATCATTGGATCCTTGAGAATTAGAAGTCTAATTCGTTGAACTTGAATCCTTTTTGTCAATCATGTTTTGAAAATTGCGGAAGGGAAAGAGACACAAGCAAACAAATGGGAGAAGAAGAAGAGAAAAAAATCAGAAGCAGAGTTGCTTTGATACCCTATTAATGTTGAATGAGAAGAACAGTTGTAGAACAATTGTTCTATGTTTTTGTATATTATTCATTCAGGAATCATACAAATATATATACATTGAGGTTTAACTTGAATGTACTTCTACTATGAAGCCTTCTTAAATCCTAAATTATTGTAATATTTCAAATAATAAAATTCATTTTCAAACAAGATTGTATATTTGAGACAAAGGCAAACCACTAAAGTGGATGACTCATGTTTTGGAATTTAACTTTCTTTTCTAGAAATATATATTTTGAAGTATTATAATAAAGTGTTCAAAATTTTCTAGCACTTTTTACTCCCCTATTTTTAGGATTAGAACTAACTTAGTAACTTAGGTTTTAATAGCACCAAAAATGTTTCCGACAAAATTACCCTTCCAAAAAAATAAGCCTAATGCTTTTTTTTTTTTTATTCCGAGACTTATTTTGGTGTTTCCGATACTTATTGTGGTATTTTCGAGACTTGTTTAGGTATTTTTGAGACATATTTTATATTTTCAGGACTTTTTAAAGTATTTTTGAAACTTATTTTGTGTTCCCAAGACTTATTTGGTATTTTTTTTCAATTTTCTTATGTATTTTTACAATTTTCGAGACTTATTCGACAAATAAGAAACTTTCCAGAATATTTTTTTTCTTTATCTTCTTCATCGACCTTCAATGGAGGTTGAATTGCCTCCATTGATGGAGGTTGAATTGCCTCCATTGATGGAGGACCTCACCAATGGAGGTTTAAAAAAAAAAAAAAAAATCAAACCTAAAAATGGCAACAAAAAAAAAATAAAAATAAAACTAAATGCGGGTTATTTTTGTCCATTGGTGCTATTTAAACTCAAATTATAAATCCAGTGCAAATCCTAAAAGTCTCTATGGATTTGGTGTCATTTAGACCTATTCCCATTTACAATAAATTTGAACACCGAACCGAACAGTCGGGTCAATGGTCTACCGAAATCAAATAGCACATGAATGGTACGGTTTGAATATCTACTCCCCACATATACTTATAAAATTAGGACTTGAATCCCCATCCACTAGCGTGGAAGAAAAAGTGACTACCACGTTGCTGCAAATGCCAAATGTTGTTGTGGTTGTTTCTTTCGCTTGTTCTCTTTTTGAGTTGCAAATCCCAAACGAGGGTCTCTTGTTTTCTATGTATCATTTTTGTCTCTTTCCTTTGTCATTACTTTTGTTGAATGTTCTAATTATTCTTTTGGCTTATACATCTTCTTCTTTTCTTTGGGGGGGATTACAATTAGGTCTTTATATTTTTAGGAAATGTTACATTTTTATCCGATTTATGTGTATTAGAGTCTTTGGTCCTCACCTTTTAGAAAATACATCAAAATGGTACATTTGTCTGTCAATGGTACATTTGTTAGTCAATGATTAGTCAAAATTAACGAAAACATAGGTATTTATGTCTTTATACACAATTAGTGTACACATGTGAAATGTGTACCGATAAAAAAAATTAAAACGAAGAAAAATTAAAAAAAAAATTTGAAAGAAAAAATATTACGTAAATCTTCACTGTCCATCTTAGTGATGGAGGGGGCAGATCAAATTAATATATACAGTTCTTTTCTTATCAGTGCGTCATGATATAACTTCATCAGTGCGTTGCATGTGGGCTATAGATTATGGAGAAGTTTTGACAAGTGCATACACTTGAGTCAAAGCATGTAAATTTAATGATCCATATCCAACGCATTGATGAAGTTATATCAGAACGCACTGACTTGAAAATTTTCCTTAATATATATATATATATATATTTGATGGGTCTCCACCAAACCCGTTTTTTTATTTTAATAAATTGTTTTGTAATCTCCAATGTTCATCAATGTGATGGACGGTTGGGGATACATTTAATATATATTGTTAACGGTGATTTTCGAATTGCCACGCGTCCAACAATAATATCACGTTTAATGAAAACAATAATGTAAATAAAAGCATGCAAAACACAGGTTTTACGTGGAAAAACCCCTAAAAGCGGGAAAAAACCAAGGCGCCCCTTAAGGACAGGAAAAATAATACTATAATCTTCTTTTCGGTTACACTTTTGATGTTTCTTCTCTCATACAATAACTCTCAACTCTCCATCATTCAGAACCCCCTTTTTGAAGACTACATGGTCCTATTTATATCAAATAGATTAAGGTTTCCCCTTGTTACTGCTGTGTAGGTGGCGGACATCCCAAATAGAATCATTTTAGGATTTCAGTATTGTGGGCTATTTAGGGTTTGTTTCTAGCTTAATATCTAGCTTTCTGGAAGTCTTAAATCTTTTCCTATTTGGGCTTCCTTTTTTGAGGGGAAATAGAGATATTTCCTTACTAGGATCTGAGTCTTGGAATCCTGAATCTGTAAGTCCTCGTTTGATGAAACTCTGCCTAGGTAACAAATTAATTCACTTGTACTGACCGAAAAAAGCTTTGGCGAGCAAAGCTTGTGGCGAGTACATCATTTGTTTCGAGGCGAGTAGATCTTGGTCGAGTAAGAGTTTATAGTGAGCACGGTCCTTGGCTACAAGCTGAATTATCTGGCGAGTACATTCAGTTTGTTGGCTTTTGATGACGGGGCATGTTGGTCAATAATTCCCCCATTGACCATTTCGAATGAATGATTTGGACTTATTCTTCCGTGCTTCTTGTATAAACTGCTAACGTGTCTCTTGGTTCAAAATATACATACAACAATACCCCCATAAATACTTCCAGGTGAATAAGAAAGTGGATCTCTTTGTCTCTTTGTTTCTACGAGTAGTATTTATAGCAAACTTGTCTTTTTACTTTGGGAAAAATTCCTTAAAAAATTCTTTCCCACCTTTTCAATTTGTCACCTTCTCTTTCTTATCCACATGGTCTTTAGGTGTTGATCTCAAATGATTGAAAGCTTCCACAATATGCTTCGTTTTTAGCCATAAGTTTTAAAAACGCATGACTTGACATTAAAATGACGTTTTGACTGTAAGATGTTCCCTAGGACGCCACGTGTCTATTTCTTAGTGTGTTACTGGGTCATCGCCCAGTGCTTTAGCGATTTTCACTATTATATCTAAAGTTTAATTTTTGAATTTCAAAAACCTCGCCTCTTTTAAGGCACCATATCGTTTCAGTTGCCTATCCTTACTCTTAGCATTCTTGATTCTCTCTCTTTCTTTTTTACCAGAACTTCCAAAAATCCTAGAGCTGTAGGTTTTCGGCTTTCTCCATTCCCGACATTGAAATTCCCGGCGTTCCTCCTTTCTGTCTTTCCTTTTTGATTACCAAACGGTTCGAGATCTTTGATTGCGCTCATTTGTTTGTTTTATGAGATCATTTGTGCATCCTCCATTTAAGTGGATTTTTCTGGTGAGTTCCCATGGATCCTTTTCAGCGTTCTATACTTTTTAATCAAATGATGTGGGCCTTAGAGCTCAGTGATGGAAATACTGCAAATAAGATCAGATTGTTGATTCAAAATTTCAATTCGAGCTTTCCAATTCCTGTTTCTTTTTATATCCCCACTGTTAATAAAATTAGTGATCCTAACGTATATCTTGCTTCATCTTTTGATAGTAATTCCTTAGAGATGACGAAATCTTCAAGACCAAGTGGTAGCAAACGAAAGTCACGTAGGGTTCCTAGAGAATCCCTGATTTGTGCTCAAACGATAGTGGACTTTGATGTTGAGAATCATCAGAGTGTTAGGCTACATTTCTCTTTTGATCGCCCGAGTACTTTTGATTGTGAAGTAAATGTTGTTGGCGAGCAACAACTCCAAAAGTATAGGCGCTGATTCGATATTCCTAACACTGTGCACCTAATACTTCCTGGCGATCGAGCTATATGGAATCCTTCTGAAATGCTGTTGCTATTTACGGCTCAATGCTTAGTTGTGGGATTACTCTTTCTCTTCAACCTTTCATCACTAGATTCCTCACCGATGCTAGGCTTGCACCTGCTTAGTTGGCTCCCAATAGTTATAGGAATCTAATGTGTTTATGCCTTATATGAAAATGAAGGGTTATGAGCCTCCCTCTCCCCGTGAGATTCGCCACCTCTACACATTAAGGCTATCGAGCCATGGCAGTACTTACTTTCTCCTTTCTTTCACTGTGGAGAATTGGATTCCCGAAGGTGTGGTGAATCCAAGTCAAGTAGAGATCTTAGACGACGAGAAGAAGAAGGGTTTTATTGGGTTTTACCATCCTCAAATAAACTTTGGAAAAATAGCTGGTTTTTCGTTAGCAGTGCATGGTGAAGAGATGCATTAGCTAGCGTTGGCTGAAATCTCTCCACGAGAAGGGTTCCAATGTTGGGAAAAATACCAAAGAAGTACACGCAGCGGAAACGATACTAAAAATTAGATTTAGTGACTTTTAAAAAATTTTCCTTTATGAACCTTAAACCCTTTAATTAATTAAACATACATATACAATAACAAAAAGTAGAATACCTTTTGTCGCGTGATCCGATTGACTTACGTCGATGGTAATCCGCAAGATCTTCAATCCTAGCACGAACGTGGATCACCTAGGAGCGTGGTCTCCCTTTTCTTTGAATTGCAAACCTGTGAATGGACAAAACAAACTTTTCTTTTCTTTGTTAGTCACAAAAACAATCAAAAGAATGACTAAGATTATTCCGGTCACTTTTGAGTTCTCAATCTAATGATCGAAACTCGCATGAACCTAGATCGATATCGTATACACAAGCTTATTGATGAATAAGCAAATAGTATACTATCAAAGAATAATCTAACACTCCTTTTTGTTTTAGTAGAATAAAAAGCTTTCTATGAATTGAGAAGAAGAAGAAATTTGTATCATGAACCCATATCATAGTGGCCGAATTCTATACTTGTCAATATATAGGTGGCCTAAGTTTGCTTCTTCTTTTCTTTTATTATTAGGGTTGCCGAAATCCTAACCTAGAAATAACCGAAATCACATGCCCACCATAGGCTTATGTTGCACCCTAATTTTCATCTAGTTTTTAAGACATCAAACCCTAATCCAACTCATAGATCTTTTATTCTTTTATTTTGACTAAATAAAAAAAGACTTCTTATTTGATTAAATAAATAAAACTAATTATTTATTTCCTTATCAAACAAGTCTTTTAATTTTACTTTTAGGAAATATATTTCCTGATTAGAAAAGATTTGTTTCTTTAATTAAACAATTAATTAATAAATTAATTAATTCTTATTTAATTAAAACAATGAAACAAAATAATATATTAGGTTAAACTAACCCTTGCCGCCCCACTTAGAGTAAATGGGCCAAAATATTATTTTCTTATTTCATTTAATCCATTGGACTTTAAATAAAAAGCCCACATGTGAACCAGACCCATTCTTACTAAAAGAAACAAGCCTTCATGTCTTTCATTAATATATTAATATAATTGAGCAGCCCATTACTAAAATAATGTGCAAATTATATTCTTAATATATTAAATGCAATTCTAGATGGACCCTTAAATTGGTCCGGTAGAATATATCAAGTGATCCATGCAAGTCCGTGTGGATTGGGGATCTTGGCGGGCCATCTAAATTTAAGCTTCAATAGACATAACCTAATCACAATCAACAAATGATTCACTTAGGTTCGATCCATTAATTTTAACTCATTCCACTAAAGAGCTAAAACTGAACTCTTAAATAAAGATAGAAAAGGAAGATGCTCCTCATTCATACCCTAGACAATCATATTGGAGATAGTGTATCCTCGTGATTAATATCAGTAATCGCCAAGAGTTCATAGACCGCCTATAACTCTCCAAGTTACCATATTTACTCATATGACCACGTTTTGAACTTGGATATTTTGACTTGTCCAGAAGCCATGTTTTCAATAGACACTATTGAAAACTCAACGTTGAGATTTAATATCCAATTACCTCAAAACATCCATATGATGATATTATACTCTCATTTAATTAAATGGAGCCACGATGTCCATATCTATAAACGAAGTCCTCTATCGATTAACAAATGAATATCACCAAACTATCGAGGATAGACTATGAGATATAATCGTACTCATTGATAACTCAAATGATATCACTTGCAACCATAAGTCCATCATTTATCTTAGGATTAAGATAGACTCTCCGATTGTCCTGATAATGAAAAGACTTTTATCTACTGACGGTTATAGATAAAGTATTTCATTGTGATCCAGTTCAATGCACCCAGTGCACTAGATCCTTTTGCTCGAAGACACTCCGATGATTTTAGACTCATCATATCTCATTTGATCCCACTCAAATGCTAGCAAAAGAATTCCACAACTTTAACAAGATAAAGGTGCCCAACCTTTAACTTAAGTTGTGAACATTATTCAAGACTAACTAAAGAATTGTGTCTACCATATACATATCCAGATGTACGAACAATTCTTCTTTTCCCATAGTCTTTAGACCTTATGATTATTTACTTTGACAATTATAATATTAAACTATAAATGCTATACGATTTGTTAAACCAGAAATCACTTTATTAATATGAAAAAGATTGTCAATTACAACATTACACTCTTGCTATTGAGCATAATCCTAACATCCAAGACACTTCATGTCTCCTGATACTTGGTCCAATACATTACCCGTTCTGTTGGATAACGAGATCTTTCATCTTACAGCCGCCGTCGTGCTCCCTTTGGCTGAAAGGGGGGAACCTTTCCTTTTAAATGAAGAGAAAATGATTAAAGAGAAACTTTTCCCTCGTCTGCATGCTCGGCTCAAGCGTTGTAAGTTCCCTCATTCGTGTCTGATGTCTTTGCTTTCTTCATTTCTAGTCTCTCAGTGTCACTTTATTCTTTCTCACAGTGAATGAATTTGACGTGTGACTTAGAGGCCCGGGCGGTGAAGAATTCTGAGGCTGCTAGCTAAAGGCATACTACCGAATTGGGCTAAGGAAGGAGTCACAGTCACATTTAGTGATGACTCTGCGAACAACGAGGATACGGGTGATAGCCTTGAACAACCTGTTGAAACTGATCCTTAACAAGTGAGTCAAGGGAGGGCTATGGTGCTCAAACCCGACCGAAAAGGTAAAGATAAAATTGGTACTTCATGGGTGAGTAAAGATGCCCCTATTTTTGATGCTAACGTGCCGGAAACCCCCGAGGATCCTACGAGTGACTTGAACCCTATAGTTGGTCGAGGGAAAAGAGTAGCTGAGAGTACTCCTGAGCACGCCACTCGTCTTACAAAAAGGGCAACGAGGGTGGTGTAATATGTGATTTCCTCAGACGAGGAAGGAAACTCCGAACACGAATTTTCCTAGAATACTCCGATTGAAGGGGTAACTTCAGAGGTCCCCCTACTGGGGTCGGGGTTACCGATTCAGCTCCTTTTTCAGAGAATGTTGGTGGCCCGCCTGTCTCCACTTTTATTCGGTAAGATCCAAATGTTCCTGTACTTGATCCATTAGTTGCAAATGTCTTTACTTCTGTTCTACCAGATACAAACATCTCTACTTCTACTCCATCAGATCCGCATATTCAGTCGGTGAGTTTCGTTCAGCCAAATAATGCTGCTCTTATAGATTTGTCCGGACCATCCGCATGGGCGATAGGCTCGAAGGGTGTCCGTGAAGAGCTTCCAACTACTTCGGCTGAAGCTGGCGAAGCTTTCGGCATTGTTTCCCTTTCAGATTTTTCTGCCACTGAAATATTTTCACACCTGATCCAGAATGATGTTTACATCGGGCCAGGTTGGGAACACGTGAAGAGTAAGTCTTGTAATAAAAAGATGAAATTCTTTTTCAACTGCCATTCCCTGGTAAGTTTCTAATATTCTTGTTTCATTCATCCTTTATTTCTTCTAACTTTTCTTTTTTCTTTGCTTAGATGATGTCCGAGATGGCCGATAATTATAAGCGCAGAAACGCGGTCTCTGATGAAAACTGGCGTTTGCGTGATCAGATATCTCGTGCGGTGGCAGAGAAGTTCAGTCCTTAGAAATCTCATTTGCAGTAGCTCGCCAAGCTGAGGGAATCTGCTGATGGATTTCTAGCTGCCCAACTGGCGGCTGAAGAAAAATTGTTCGTAGTTGAAGAGGAGATCAAGCTTTTGAAGGATTAGCTGTCTTCGAGTTAAGATTCTCTTGCAGCCCGCATGGAAGCTGAGAGGATAGTTAAAGAAGCCAAAGAGAAGGCTAAGCGGGAATATGAGGATCTGCGGAGTCAGCAAGTGTCAAGGGACGTTATCTTTGGGGACCTAAAGGGTAAGCTAGAGGTCCAAGCTATTGATCGGTTCAAACGGTCTACTGCTTATGACGCGCTCTTATTGTGGGAGTTCAAGCATGGAATGAAGCAATCAAAGAAGTTCTTTGTGATGAAGGATCATTCCAATGAGAAGGCCTTGAAGTGCTTTGATAAATCTCTTAAGTTGCATATGGATAGTGTCGTGGGTTCAATTAAGGATTAGATGAAAATGTGGAAAGCCCGCTGTCGCTATATGAGAGCTGAACCTCATCCGATGCACCTTGAAATCCCAACAGAGTGGGTTTTCAACACATATTATTCTAGTACCAAGGGAAGTCTTACCAGCACGGGCGATGAGCCAGATTTGTGGCCGGCTTCTGGTCCGGATTATGAACCCTTTATGCCGATAGAGGATGAAGAAGTGGCTTGGCCTTCATGGGATGAGATTGAAGATGAAAAGGATAGTGTTGATACTCATCCAGTGAATACTTGACTCCTTTGTAATTTATCTCGCCATTTTGTAAATGTACATTTTATCATTTATTTATGTAATCAGTTAATCTTTCCATCAGATACGTTGAGTGATTTTTTGTTTATGTCTTATATTGATTTATTGTTCAGCTACCGTTGTTGAGTTTTTGATTAAGTCTTGATATCTTTTATTCAGCTGTCATTGCTGAGGCTTAGGCTCAATCCCCTTTTGTTATTCAACTGCCATTGTTGAGTTTTTAGCTAAGGCTTAATGCCATTGTGTTATTCAGCTGCCATTGTTGAGTTTTTGGCTTAGGCTTAATGCCCTTGTGTTATTCAGCTGCCATTGCTGAGTTTTTAGCTTACTCGATAATTGTCAGGACCTATTCGACCATACACCGAGTCTTTAAGCATACTATTGGGATGTCTCTTACTTCTGCTTCTGCTTCTGCTTATATTGTTATTGTTACTAGTCTGTTCAACCCCCATCGCTTCTTTATAAATGTGTTTTTAAGGGCTGCTTTTGAATGCTTTAATCACATCTCTATAGGTTATGCTTCGCCAATGGTGACGAGCACCAATTGGTCGTATAACATCTTTCTAGCTCAGGGTGTTATGACATATTCGTCTCGGCCTGCTATGCTTGGTGAATACCCTATTCGTCTTTCTTTTGTTGCTTGGTTCTTTGACCTCATGTAATGGCGAATAACATTTGCCTTTTGAGGGTAATACTTCAGAAATGACTTTCTCTATTGAGCATCACAAGTATTTTAGTAATAAATTACTCTTTATTGAACGTCTTGAGTACTTTGGTAATGGATTACTTTAATGAGTATCTCGAGTACTTCAGTAATAAATTACTCTTTATTGAATAAATCTTGCAACTTTAACAATGCTTAAAGGAAAAATACTGAAAGAAATTCTAAAAAAGCAAAAAATAAACTTTAAAGAATGAGGTCTTAGGGATAGTATATCTTTAAATATTGCACATTGCACAGTTGAGGAAGCTCGTCGGCTCCCACTCGAGTGAGGCGATATGCTCCAAGTCCTACTATACCAGTAACATGATATGGTCATTCCCACTTGTCTGCAACCAATCCTGTAGCTTTATCTTTAGTTCCAGGTGCAACCCTTTTCAGCACTAGGTCGCCGAGTGCAAATCTTCTTAGACTTACATGTGAATTGTAATACCTAGCTGCTCTCTGTTGGTAAGCTGTGTTCCTGATTTGGGTGTATTCTCATCCTTCTTCTAGCTCGTCTAAACCATATTTTAGCATGCCAACATTGAGCTGAGGTTGAAAGAGTTGTATTCTTGGCGAAGGGAATGATGTCTCTACCAGAATGATAGCTTCGACTCCGAAAACCATGGAATAAGGTGTCTCACCTGTTGAATTTCTTTCAGTGGTTCGATAAGCTTATAGCACCTGTGGTAATTTTTCTGCCCAATTTCCTTTCTTAACAGCAAGCTTTTCTTTTAGATTGTGCTTGATTATCTTGTTCACCACTTCCATCTGTCCATTCATCTGTGGGTGAGCTAGGGATGCACAATAATTGTTGATTTTGTATTTCTTGCACAGTTCTCTGAACTTTCTATTGTCAAATTGTATCCCATTGTCGATGATGATGGTGTTTGGTATTCGGAACCTGTATAAGATATTTTTCTTCACAAAACTGGTGGTGTTTACTTTTGTTATGTGGACCAATGGTTCGGCTTCCACCCACTTCGTGAAATAATCCACAGCTACAATAGCATGCTTTGCTTCTTCAACTGCCGCAGGCATTGGACCAATAAGGTCAATTCCCCACATGGTGAATGGCCAAGGGGAAGTGATACTTTACAGGTGTTCAGGTGGCTACCGGATGTTGTTTGCAACTTTCTGACATGCTTCGCACCTTGTTGCTATTCTCGTGGCATCGACGAGCAGCGACGGCCAGTAAAACCCTTGCCTTAATGCTTTGTGGGCCAGCCTGACACCCCTAGTATGGTTTCCGCAATTTCCACTGTGTATGTCATTTAGTATTCCTTCAGCTTCTTCCGGTCTAACACACCTATGTAGTACTCTAGAGAAACCTCTTCTATATAGTTCATCGCTGAGGACTGAATACCTTGTTGCTTTGAATTTCAGTCGTTTTGCCTCTAGCCGGTTGCTTGGCAACGTTTCATTGATGAGGTATTCTTTAATCGGCGTTGTCAAATCATCTGGCTTGTTTTTGATTACCCCAGCTTCGGTTTGTTCAGTTATACTTGGCTGGGGCAGATGGGCCATAGGGACTGTTTGTGGCCAAATGTTGACCGTTGCCGAGGCTAATTTGGCCAGTGCGTCGGCCTATTCATTCTTTTCTCTTGGGATTTGCATGATCCTGAACTCTTTAAATCGCCCCAATAATCATTTTGTTAACTCTAGATAGACAATCATGTTTTCGTCTCTCGTTTAATATTCATCCAGCACTTGGTTAACAATTACCTGGGAATCACTGAAAATTTATATTTCGTCAGCTCCCAAAGCAATGCATACTCTCAAACCTGCTATTAGTGCTTCATATTATTCTTGATTATTGATAGCTTTGAAATCAAAACGTAGGGCACATTCCACTTAATTTCCTTCTGGGTTGAAACCACTATCCCTACCCCGCTGTCGTGCGTATTTAATGAACCGTCCACTTGAAGTTGCCATTGGAAACTTTGCTTTGTTTCCTCTGCCATTATCTTTGCTACTTCTATGTTTGGCTCTGTAAATTCTATGACAAATATACGACCACCTGACCTTTGATTGATGTTCTGGAGAGGTATTTGATGTCGAACTCACTCAGCTCAATGGCCCATTTAGTCAGTCTTCCGGACACCTCCGGCTTCTGTAAGATCAGTTTGTGTGGGCAGTTTGTGTATACTTCGATCTGATGGGCTCGGAAATAAGGTCTCAGTTTCCTTACTGTTGTTATTAGGGTGACTGCCATCTTCTCAGCTGGCGAATACCTTGTTTCGGCGGGTAATAATGCTTTGCTTGTGTAGTACACCGGTTTTTGGACTCCATCTTCTTGTCTAACTAGTAAAGAACTTGTAGCTACCTTTGTGACAGACAGGTATATGTAAAGTGTTTCGCCGTGAAGCGACTTTGATAGTAATGGTGCCCGACAAAGGTAATCTTTCAACGCCTAGAAGGCTTGTTCGTAGTCTTCATTCCATTCGATTCCTTTACCCTTTTTGAGAGCCCTAAAGAACGGCAAGCATTTGTCAGTTGACTTGGATATGAACATGTTTAACGACGACAAGAACCTTGTGAGTTTCTGAACATCTTTCAAATTTTTTGGTGAAACCATGTCGGTTAACGCCCGAATCTTATCAGGATTCACTTTTATTCCTCTATGATGCACTTGATAACCGAGGAATTTTCCAGATGGTATGCTGAATACACATTTAGTAAGGTTTAGCTTCATGCCGTATTTGGTTAGTACATCCAAGGTTTCTAGCAAATCGCTCACATGCATGTTGATTGTTATGCTTTTTGTCAGCATATCATTGATGTACACCTCCATATTCCTCCCTATTTGTCTGGCGAACATTTTATTGACCAACTGCTAATATGTTGCCCCTGCATTCTTCAAGCCGAATGGCATGACTGTGTAGCAGTATAATCCTTGGTTGGTTATGAATGCTATTTTGTCCTCATATGGTTCGTGCATCTTGATCTGATTGTACCCAGAATATGCATCCATGAAGCTCAAGAGTTCGTGTTCGGCATATGCGTCGACCAATTGGTCGATTCTTAGTAACGGGAAGCTGTCTTTGGGGCAGGCTTTATTTAGGTTAGTAAAATCCATATACATTCTCCATTGATTGTTCTTATTTTTCACTAGCACAATATTTGCTACCCATTCGGGGTATTTAGCTTCTCTAATCGATCCTACTACAAGCAATTTGGCTACTTCTTCCCTTATGGTTGTACTCCTCTCTAGGTTGAAGCTTCACCTCTTCTGTATCACTTGTTTGACTTTGTTATTTATCACCAAATAAAGCGAAATCACATTCGTGTTAATCATAGGCATATCTTCGTGACTCCAGGCGAAGATTTCTTTATATTCCTTTAGCAAGTTTGCTATGTTTGTTGTGACTGGCTCAGCCAACCTTGCCCCAATCTTAACGGTTTTGTTAGTCTTCCTTTTGTCTAAGATGACGATTTCAGTTAGCTCTTCCTTTTCTCTGTTCGTCTTATCTTTTAGGTCGAGTTCAAAACTCTTGGGTACTTTTCTCTCGGCTCGGTCAAGTTCAAATATACTCAAAGCTTCCGCCCCCGCTCTGTCTTTGAAAATTGATAAGTTTGCTCGGTGGGCCATCTCTTGTGATCCCTTAAGCTCTCTTGTGTCTTTGAAAACTGATAAGTTGCTGCGACCAGTATGGGGTCCGCCGAATATAGTGTTTATAGTGGCACATGAGCTATTCTTTCTCAGACTCTTTCTTTCTTGCCTGCTTCCCTGGTTGTCTCATCAACCCTCATGCTTGTCTCCTTTTAAGGTGAAGTCTTTGAGATGGCCGTCTATGATCAGGCTTTCTATGTGATCACGTAGTTGGAAACATTTGGAAGTGTCATGTCCATGATCTTTATGGAAGCGACAATATTTTGTTGTGTCCCTCCTGGTATTGGCAGACTACTGTCTAGAATACTTGGCAAGTCCCTTGTCTTCTACTACTGAAAGTATGTCCTCCTAGTCACTTGTCAAGGGACTGTAACTGTTGTAATTACTTCGGAACCCACTGGTTCAGTTGCTCCCTCGGCTTTCCCTAAATTGATCTTTTCAGCTTCTTTCATCTCTTCGGCGATCACGTGATCGCGTCTTTGTTTTTTCACCTTTAGATTCAGATTTTACGTCCGGTTTATGGCCATGCACTTAGCTACCCCCTTGTGCTACTTCTTCTTCCTCAGCTAAAGCGTAATCACTGGCTATATCCATCGTCTCTTCATAGGTTTTTGGCCGTTCTCTACGTAAGTCAAAGGATAATCGATCGCTTTGCAACCCATTGGTAAAGGTGGCTATGACGGCTACGTCACTTGCGTCTTTAATCTGTGCGACTTCCTTGCCGAATCTTGTTAGTTACTTTTTGAGCGATTCATTTGTATCCCGTTTTAAGTTTGAGAGGTGGGCGAGTGACTTCCTCATCTGCACTCTACCTATGAATTGCCTTATGAAAGCTTTGCTGAAACCTGAGAAGCTGCTGATGCTCCTGGGTGGTAGCCTCCCAAACCATTTAGATGTGAGGTCTCCGAAGGTTTGTGGGAAGGTTAGGCATAAGAGTCCTTCGTTGGATGCGTATTGTGCCATGTCGTTACGTAATCTCCTGACGTGCTCCATCGGATCTCTGTTTTCTTTGTATTGTTCAATGGTTGGCATCCTAAATCTTTTTACGAATTGGGTGCGAGCTATCTGGTCACTAAAAGGATTGTCTGACTCCTCGTCTGATGAGGCATTGTGTCCGTATCTCCGAGCCATCACCGAGACCTTTTTCGACAGTTCTTGAAGAGTAATGGTTCGCCAACCTGTAGGTTCCTCTCTTGGGCTGAATCAACTCTCAACTCTCCATCATTCAGAACCCGCTTTTCGTAGACTATATGATTCTATTTATATCAAATAGATTAGGGTTTCCCCTTGTTAATGTCGTGTAAATGTCAGACTTCTCAAATAGAATTGTTTTAGGATTTAAATATTATGGGCTATTTAGGTTTTGTTTCCAGCTTAATGTATAACGTTCTGGAAGTCTTAAATCTTTTCCTATTTGGGTTTCCTTTTTCGAGAGGAAATAGAGATATTTCCTTACTAGGATCTTAGTCCTGGAATCCTGAATCCGAGAGTCGTCGTTTGATGAAACTCTGTGATGAGAATCAAAAAGCATCATCAAATGATCCATTACTTGTTCCAATTGGGCCAATTACAAGGGTCAAAAGGATCAAAGAAGTATTTAATGAAGGCTGATTATGAGTTGTTGAAGTCCAAGTTCGGCCCACATGAAGACCAAATCCGGACTGAACTTTGTGGGCCTCTACAGAGAGCATCTGAAGTCGGATTGCCTATTATAATATGTTTTCTGAAAGCCCATGACGATCTCTATAGATGTTATGAAGACTCCATCCTCCAAAACAGATCACAACGAGCCCAAATTTGGCTATCTATTTTGTTGCGAGTGAGGAACAAGCTAGGGTTTGGATGAGTCCGAATTTTAGTATATTTCCTATTTTATTTATTTTCCAAATAAAGAGTCAATTTGTTTCCCAATTGAAGGGCTGATTTTGTTTCCCAAATGAAGTTTTTCAAATAAGGAGCAAATCAACTAATTGTTAGTTTTAGTCTTTATTTATTTCCTAAATTTGTTTGCATTTATTTTCCTGATTGTAAGACATTAATTGCCGAATATTTTATTTCATTTATCTTTCTTTTTAGGGTTTAGATATTTTTAGTATTTAAAGAACTCATTGATGTATTATTAAGAAGACTTTGGAATAAAATAATTATTTGAGAGAACGTTTTCTCTTTGGTTCTTCATTGAACTATGAACTTATCAAGGGTTATACCTTGTGGCGTTCAAAACCCTGACTTATCACTCACGTTCTTCTCTTATTGAGTGTGGCGTCTACAACCTTCTTGATATCGTTGGTTCTTATTTCTTTATAGATAACGGGTCGCGGTCCTTTATTTTCTTTGTTTTTTATAAACTTGAATTTAAAAAATAATCCTTTGAATCCATATGTTGGTTCTGGGTCTCACTATTCTTGGTGAGGTTCATATCACTCTGCCTAGGTAACAAATTAATTCGCTCTTATTGACCGAGTAAAGCTTTGGCGAGCAAAGCTTGTGGCTAGTACATCATTTGTTTCGAGGCGAGTAGATTGTGGTCGAGTAGGAGTTTATGGCGAGCACGGTCCTTGGCTACAAGCTGAATTATCTGGCGAATACATTCAGTTTATTGGCTTTTGATGACGTGACATGTTGGTCAATAATTCCCCCATTGACCGTTTCGAATGAATGATTTGGACTTATTCTTCCGTGCTTTCCTGTATAAACTACTGACGTGTCTCTTGGTTGAAAATATACATACAACATATATATATATTCAAGTTAGTGCGCACTGATATAACTTCATCAGTACTTTGGATGGACTATTAGATTTATATACTTTGACTTAAAGTGTATTCACTTATCAAAACTTCTCTATAATCAGTGGTCAACATACATTGGCACTGGTATAGTTATATCAGTGCGTACATATGTGAACGGGACCGTATTTATATATATATATATATATAATTTTATATCCACCGTCCATCTCAAAGATGGATGGTGGATATCCATTTTTTATTTTAACATTGGAGATCCATTTTTAAAAAGATTACATATATATATATATATATATATTTGCTTTTTAGCTGTTCTCCACTATCCATCTTTTGAGATGGATGGTGGACATCTACTTAAGAAAAATATTTTTAAAGTTAATTATTTTTTATAAAAAATATTTTGTTCAAATTTTTTCAAAGAATTGTTTTTTTAATTTCCTTTTTTTTTTATTTTAATAAAACATTTATTTGATCTCCACCAACCATTGAGATGGATGGGGTCAATGGATGGTGATGATCCATTTTCTTTTTGTTTTTTAATTTTTCAATTAATCTTTCTTTTCAATTTTTTAATATATAATTATTTTAAACTGAGGCAAAAAATAGTACTTTCATGGCTTCGATTATGTTTGATAGTTAAGTTGTTTGGTCAAAGGACTATTTTGATGTATTTCGGTATTTTCCATAACAAATGAGGATCAAAGACCCTAATAAATATAAGTCATGTAAAAAAGTAATGTTTTATTAAAATATAAGAACTTAACTGTAATTCCACATTTTCTTCATATACGTTTTATTTATTTTATCAAAAGATTTGTTAACACCCTCTGAGGTCTGATTTTTATTTTTTAAACAACCCTTTAATTTCAAATTTATGTAGAAGCCATTTTATGAAACTAGAAGCGGTTAAAAAGGTTTTTTTTTTTTTTTTTTTTTTTTTAAGGAATCTCCCATTTTTCACTTCTGGTATAAAGCTAGTTTTATATAATTTTTCAAGTTGCATAATAAAAGATATGAAGCTTCAAAATAAATGAATAAATAAATAAAATAAAAGATACGATAGATTTAAATTAGTTTTTTAAAAAAAATTTTTTTTTAAATTTTATGGGAATAGTTTTAAATGAGTTAAGGTACCGTTTTGGATGAATAATGTGAAATATTAGTTGAGGTATCATTTTGGATAAATAGTGTAAATTGTTTTCGGATATAGTGTAGCGTTAATATGCTATTGAGTGCATCTTGATGTCTACAAAAGTTCACCCTTTAATATAAAAAATATGGGAAATGCTATCTACCTTTCTCAATAATTATACATTTTTTCATTTAATAAAAAGTTTTCACTTTTTGTTACAAAGCTTGTTTATGTCTTTACACCTTATTAATGAAATGATAAAAGCAGTCATCAAGAGTAAAGACATAAATAAGTTTTGTATCAAAAAATGAAAGCTCTTTATTAAATGAAAAAGTGTATACGTGTCAAACAATGAGTGAGAAAGGTAAATGGGAAAGACAAATGAGAAATGTAGATAGCATTCCCCTGATTTATTTCATATCAAAATTTGAAGACACGTGTTTTTTTTTTTTTTTTGTTGAAATAATTTAAAGGCATCTTTTGATAAATAGCCTTATAATTATAGGGCTTTTTAAATTTGTATATCTCCATAATTTTATTGTTTTTATCAACTTTTTAGATAAAAATATCCTTAATGAAATTTTCAAAAACAATTTTATAAGTTTTTTTTTTTTTTTTTCTTTCACAAGACCTCCAACAATGGATGTATGTAATTAAAATAAAAAAATAAAAAAAACAAATTAGCCTGTTTTTTATTAAACACATTAAGATTTTTTTAGCGTGTATAATTTTTTTTTTTGAAGTTTTATTTACCATTAAACCCTTTTTTTTTTTTATCGTGTATAATATCATCAACAAAACAATTGGAGTTCTATTCAACATCGGCCTCTTATCTCTCTCGCTTCTTCGAGCTTGTTTAATCTAATATTTAATTTTTAATTTTTAATTTTTAAAATCTTAGCATACACACCAATTTTTTTTTTGGAGGTCTTTGCATAGGAATTTGGATCCTCTACTTATCTGATCTTTTTCCTAACCTCACTTAATCTCATAACACATAAATATTGCAATAACCATGTGATTAAATATGTGGTTAAAATGTGATTGGTTTCCACAACCACTTTATTAACAATTAATCATATATTTAAAAAGGTCATGAAAAAGATTAAATCAATAGATGATTCAAATCCCTTTTCATAGACCTCTAATAAAGAGATTTGTTGAGCCTCTAATGGTCGACCTCCAATGTAGATATATCTATGACCTCCATTAGGTTTGCATCGTAAAGGTCCGTGCATCGACCTCAAATCTCCAACAATAAAGCATGTGGCATGTGTTAAGACCTCTATTGGAAAAAAAAAAAAAAAATCGACATTTTTCTTAGTGAAAGATAAAAAATAGAAAAGCATATTTTGTTTTTGGCTATTTTAGCTATTTCCCAATTTTTAATCAACAATAACCTTCATAACATGTATTATTAACCCTTTATTTTATGGGAGAAAATAAAAAATTGTCTCTTAAAATATTAGATTTTCGTTTTTAACTACATACAAAAGTGTAACCTGTTTTAAGAAATTACTCATGTATATAAAAATAAAAACACTCTACAAAAGCGCACACACACACACACACTCTCTCTCTCTCTCTCTCTCCACTTCAGCCATCCCTTTCCTCCCACATCCACCAGCACACCGCGTGATGGTGCGTTGTAGCTAGTGCACACCCAAGACAAAATTGCCTGGGCGCCTCAACGGCAATAGTGTTTAAAAATAAACAGTGGCATTTTACCGTAACACCCTTATTAAGGTATGTTTCAGTAATTTTTTCAAACAAAAATGGTCATGCTTTTTTTTTTTGGGCCCTTGCAAAAATGTCTCCACTTTGTTTTTCTTACATAAACGTCGTGTATTGAAGTTTACTTTGCAAGAAATGTCCCATGTTGGACTAAATTACCCTTCACACATAAAAAGGCGTGCAATGTCAAAAATGCCCAAACACATTTTTGTTTCCCGAAAATACCCTTCTTTCCATTTCCCTCCTCTTTCCATGAGAATTGAATTCCCTCCTTATTTCCTTTCTGACAGTCGTCCCAATCCATCTCTTCTTCTTCCCTTCTTCCCCACCCTAACTTTGTTTCATCCCTTCTTCAACTGTATTTCCAAATTCTAGATTATTTCATCTCTTCTTATTCCTCCTATTCTCAATAAACTTGTCCTCAACTCTTTTCAACTGAGCCAATTGACAGCACACGCGATGATTCTCTAAACTGTCGTAAATGGTATGACGTGCGTGTGTTTTTACCCTTTCGCAAGTATACGAATCGTTAGACGCGTATAGTGGTTACGAGTATGGGATTCGTTCCCACGAGGAGGTGTTTACCTTAAGTAGGTTCTAGGTCTTAGATTATTTACACTATATACACTAATTACATACAAGAAAGTAAATGGAGGTCATCATAAGCAAATTAACTAACTAATCTAAAATTACACTAAATGTAACTACCACTAAGGGTTGTCATTCCCTTAGGCAATTAACTAACTAATCATTAAACTACCAACTACAATTAACTAAATTAACTAACTAACTAAACTAATTACCAACTAATGCAATAGTCATGCAAGAGTGATAATGAGATATGCTAGGGAATTAATGAATCATGCAATTATTGAATTACTAGTTGATACAAACTAAGCACTTCAATTATAGGTTAACTAAATTAAGCAAGGTTTTCATTAATCAAGTAAATCCTATTTTGCAAGTTAACAATTGAACAATCAATTAACAAGCATATATCTATTAAAGCTCAATATCAAGTAATATATACAACTAGTTCATATATAATATACATGAATACACCAAATCCTTAACATAGCTATTTAATTACTCATTAATAACAAACTAAGGAAATAAGAGAGACAACCTAATGATCTTGAGAAGTCTTTTAGCTAGCTCAACTCCTCTTGCTTTCCAAAGCACGGAATCAATGTGTGGACGCTATGGATAGAGGTTGGTGGCTGGAAAACCACCATAACTTCTACTTACAAGCTAAGTAAGTTTGTGTTCTTGGTGAGCTAGGTTATTCTAAGCTATTTGGTTGGTATATGTAAGCTTTGGATGGATATTAGGGATTATGTTTAAGGAGGTAAGAGATGTACATTTATATGGGAAAGTGTTTTGGGCAAGGTTGGACGAGCATAGACCAGTTTATCCCTCTGAATCGACAAGCTTGTGGGTTCGAAACACCAAGTTTTTGGGTTCATTCCCGCAGCATGAAGTCCAGGTGCATTTTGCACAAGAACCCGCGAGTTCAGTCTCTTATGCTTCACGAGTTCTTCCTCTTGGCATGAAACCGCGGAGAATCCGTGAGTTTGGAATGTCTGGTTTGCTGGAAAGAAGAAGTGGAGGCAAGCTTCCAAGCTTGCATGGTGATACTTCGCTTTTTCCTTCATTAAGAAATCGCAAGGATCAAAAAATTGTTTCATTTAAAAAGGGGTTTCCTACGTAATGTGCTCTAAACTAGCAAAAGACTAGTAAAGCGGTAAGCGAGTGTATCGTTCCATAGGGAGGTGTGATTCGTCTACCGTTTCATGTTCTAGTGATTATTGTAAGCATGTAAATAGAATGCGGAAAGGTGAGAATGGTGTGTGTGAAGTGTATGTACATGCGATGTGTGTGTGTGTGTGTGTGTGTGTGTGTGTAGAGAATAGAAATGAAAATAAATAAAAACAAGAGAATATGAAAGGGTAAGAATGGTGTTTAAAGTGATAAACAAAATGATAGATAGGAGAGATGCATGAAAATGGTCACACAAGGTTCAACAAGTTCACCATACATAAGTGCACAAATAGTTGGTTGTTAGGCATTAAGCATATCCAATTTTAGTTAAGGGTTCGTTTTTGCCTCATTCCGATTTATACCCATTTATAGAGCTAACGGTTGAAAAGTGTGTTGAGAGCCTCTCAAACACAAAACCGCAACCAACATTTGTGAACACATTCTACAAACCGATGCTAAATTGAGTCCCAATATTAACACGGTAATGTAAAATGGCAATGTTAGGTACAATGAATATAGAAAGAGTGATTGTATCTCTAACTATAACTCACCTAGAGTCCCTAGCGTGAGAAATAGTCTAAGACCAATAATTGTAACTCCAACCATGACTCTCCTAAAGTCCCTTGAGTGAGAAATAGATAAAGTTCAATTGTTAACAAAAACATAGAACCAAACCTCATCTAATATGGCAATTAATAGGTTCATCCATTCTTCCTAGCTAATTAGCCAAGACTATGCCCAGAGAGCCCCTCCAAAAGCACAATCCTAACTTTAAGTCACTCAAACCCATTCATACAAGTTAATTTCAGCCTTCCAACAACATACAAACTCAAAATAGGATATTTGATTACAACTACTCCTAATTTACATTAATCTACTTCTAATCCCATCCATGAATACATATTAATTTCTAATCTTCATACACAAGCATTTCAATATAGAGATATATTCAATAAAAGAAAGAATGAATCAAAACACAAATTAGATATAAAAACAACCATCATATATACTGAGCACAAATATAGGTTTACAAATATTGCCAAGTGGGGATTACACATTTAAGAAAACAAGAAATACAAAGAGATGAGTTAAAGGAGACAACCCTTGAAGAAAACCTCCTCCAAGTCCTCTATGAAACCCTAGCTCGAAATTGGTCTAAAGACCCTCCTTTCTCCTTACAATCTACTCTTAAATGGGTGGATGATGGATAGAAGGTGAAATGGAAGGCATCCATGGAGGAAAAACCTCCATGGATGACCTTGAAAGTTTCTCTCTCTCTTTTGGTATGGAAGAAGATAAAGAAGAAGAAATGTGGGAAGTGGATTCTGTTGGCGAGAAGAAAAGAATAATGTGTTTAAATAGTGTGGGGAGGTTAGTGCTAAAAGTTGAGAGAAAGGACAAGATTACCTTTCAAGTTTTGGGCAAAAAAAGACTTTCTGGAGTGGATCGGCGACTTGGATCGGTGGCCTGGCCACCATTTGAAGTAGTCGTTTTGACCTGACAGCATTTCAGCATTTCAGTATCACGCACTGTTATGGAAATAGGCATAACTTCCTGTAGAAAACTCGAAATCGCAATCCTTAAAATGTTTTGAAAACTAGACTTCTGGAGCTTTCTGAATATATAAGATATTAACATGGTTTGATCTGAGGAGGGAGATATGACTTTTCAAAGTTAGGTGTTCTGCACGAGCATATACAATTTCAGCCCTTTTTGGCTCATTTTACCTCTCAAACTAATATTTAAGATCAAAACCTTGTTTAATGGAATATAAACCTACACAAGGCTCAAACAAAATATTATATACAAAAATACGCTAGAAAACGAGACAAACGATCGAAAATGGAGGACCTAAAATAGGTATAAAATAGTCTGATCACATGGCCATGGAAATTTGGAAGACTTGGAGGTGGGAGAAACTTCAACATGGGAAGCTCAAAGTGGTAGCATCATGACCGGAAGGAGGAGAGCTGCTGATCTGGGTAGAAATTCACAGGAAAATTCACAGGAAAATCCACCGAAAATTGGCCAGACAGCGTCGGGTAAACAACTGTGTCAAACCGAGTCAAGTCGGGTCATTGGGTCATCAGGTCAAGCTTTTTGCATGGCTGAAGGTTGAAGAAGGCTGATGTCATTGTGACGTCAACATGACGCGCTCATACTGGCTCAAAATGACACCGTTCTACTAACAATGATATGTGCTTTGCGCGGCAAATTACAGAATGCTCCCCTGACTTCTCCCTTAATCACAGAATCTTTAATAAATGTCTCATATTTGCACTTTAGCTCCTGATTTCGGTAGAATTACCAAAATGCCCATGAATTCCTCTATTCATCTGAATCACTTATTTAAACTGTTAAATACCTGGTTTTACCCAAGAAACAAGCACAAAGTAATAGGTATTAGGGGTATAAATAGGTACTTTTATACCCCGATCAAACCCCCAAACCTAACTTTTGCTAGTTCTCGAGCAAAACAAAACAAATAATCAAAACACTAAAGCATAAATAAATAAACATAAACTAAGGTAGCCCATTGTCATGGGAGAAACGATGGCACTTAGAACGTGCCACAAACCTTTTAAACCCCTAGGTGTCCCTAGTAGGAGTGTAATCTCCTCAGGGTTTACCGCTACGATACCCATAAACTTAATGCTAAAAATTAAAACTAAAATTCAAAACAACTTGCGAATGCCATACAAAATGAGATATTAAAAGAGTTGTTCAAATGAGGAATAACACATGTGAGAACCGCTGATTAGAGGATAACGTAAAGTCATTCAATTGATGCAAATCCCACACTCAAAATGGCATAGCATCAAATACAACATACTCCAATGTTTCGGATGTAATTCGCCTTGACTCTAATCGTCACTGGATTTCACTCTATTTTTCTCTAAGAGTCCTAGGCACACTCTCTATCAAACACATGCGATTTGGAAGTTATATAAATGGAAATCAAATATATAACGCATGTGATTGTTTGAAATAAAGCACATTTTTAGTGAATTGACCTCATGAAGGAATTGAATGTCATGAACGTGGTAGAGCATATTAAAAATTCGTATTACCGAAATAGACTTTCTAAAAGATCAATTAGATTCTTCCCTACTTGTGTTAGCCAAGGTGATTTATGGTGAATGGTATATGGAAGATACTAATCATGCCAAGATGTTTCACATTACATTATTCAATGTGAAGCTCACTTTAGATTACTCATTTACAAGCGTCTAGGCTACAATTTTGAACTTTGATTTGTGCTATCTATTTACTCTCTTGGAGTAGTCATTGCTTTGAAGATTCAAGGCTTTAAGTGCTTAATTTTTAACACTTAATTTTTGAAAGCCTTTATTTAAGCACAAGTTACAAAATATGCCTAAGTACACGCTTTTACAAAATTTAGAACTTAACGATTGAATTCTCTACTTAGTAGAACTTTACAAGATTAGTAGCTATGTAAGATTAAGTGTATAGGTCTTTGAATTAGGGAGTTGTGTGATAGGTTTATGTGTTTAGGTAAGTGTTTGGCCGTATTTGTATTGAATCATGCATAAAGGGAAATGGACATGTTCAGGCAATTTGGTAGTGAAATACTAACAAAGTCCTAATATCATATCTAGAAGTTCGTCTATTATGGGAAAACAATTTCAACATGTTATCCACATTTATGAATGTTCTATGGCAAACAATGCTAATAATGCGATGAAATCACAATGAAAAACATATCGAAGAGTGTATAAGAGTAGAAACAAAATTTACCCTTAAAATGAACGCTAAGGCACAAAACTCACGGGTAGTCTCCACTATTAATCCTAGTAACCGAGTACGGAGTCTCATCCACTTAGACACTAAGAGAAAGGGACTAAGTTCACATCATGCGAAGCAATCCTAGACTGACAGTTGTTAGTCAAGACTCAGCAACTAACACATGTGAAAGACTCCTCAATGGCACAACTCAATACATCTCATTCAAACAATTTTGTTCAAAGGTAAAATTTTGAAAAATTTATTCAAAAACACAAAAACTAAACCAGACCATCATATGTGTCTATACCCCTAAACCTAAACTCGACATTGTCCTTAATGTGGAAAAATTAAAGAACATGGACAATGAGTTCATGATTCAGAAATCCGGGTACAAACATACTAACACATATATACAAATAATCACATGCATAATAAATATATAACACAACCCAAAATTATAAAAAAAAAAATTAAAAAAAATTACCATGTGAAGAAGGCATCTAAACATAGAGAACAATATTTCAAGAAAACTGTCACTTTTCAAATTTGAATAACGTCTACTTTTCAATGCATATTTTCAAAGCTGCTCAATAAAACTTGCTCAATTTTGACACAAGAATATAGACATGCAAACGAACACTTTTCATGTTGAAAACATTTGAAAATTTAATTTGGAAAAGCATGAAAACAGACGTTGAAAGTAGGTCATGTGCAGAAATTTAAAAAACAGGGCACGTTCATGACCTTTGGTCGAAGAAATACTCATAACTTTAAAACCGTCGTCCAAAAATTTACGTTCTTTATATCGTTGGAGTCGTAACAAAAAAACGATGAACGTGTTGTAGGCGGAAAAATTTATTTCTTCACCGATTAGTACAATTTTTAAGACACATATCGCCTCAAAAATTCAAAACAGGGCATCTTCTAAAATCAAAAATCAATAACATAGTATGCAATCCTAATATCTAGTATGCAATCCTAATATCTACAAATAACATGTAAACACATATTTACAATCCTAAATATCCACCACTAATCACAATCCTAGTCACTAGGCAAAAACAACCAATTCACACACTTAAGCTAATCATGAGATATAAACTTGAAGTAAAAGCTTAAAAGTAAGAGATTGGACCTTCCTAGGATGTGCTAGCTTTGTGGTATGGTTTATGGTGCATGATGTGTGTCACGGCTTGGTGTCGTGAGTTTCTTCCCGCGGTCTCTTCTCACGGAGGAATTCTCAGGAATTCGAGCAGGTTTTGCTCCTTCTGTTCCGCGAGTTTCTTCCGGCGGACTTGTCTCGTGGAATTTCCTCAAAGAATGTCGCGCCTTTGTGCCTTCTGGTTAGCGGGGTTATGCTTGCAGATATGAAATCGCTGAGGCTCCTCAATCTTCACAAGGGATTCATCCCTCTGTCATGCGATCTCTTTCCCAAGAACAAATCACGGGCAAGGTTCCAAGAGAACCCCGTGGCTTTGTTGAGCGAGAATAATCCCCGTTGTAGGCATTCTTAGCCTATTAGCCCTTCTCTTTGATTCCATGCCCTGCACACACAAAAACAACACAAAAACACCACAAGTATATGCTATGCAAGGATATAAGTAAGGAGTATAACCCCTAAACCTATCTATTTCCATGCATCTCGTATCTATGGTTAAGCACAAATGCACCATCACAAGTGGATTGATAAAAACTCTAGACTTTAAACACTAAACTAAGAATTGTTCAAAATAATTACAAACTAAAAAGTCCTAAAATTAAAATAAAAATGAATGACCATTAAGTGCATCTTTTCCTTAAAGCTTGAAATTCCTGCACATTAACAAACATATCAAAAAGTTCATACAATTCAAGCACTCAACCACCATCAAAAACGGGTGGCTTTACCACAACATAGCCATTCTCATTTTTCTTGACCCAAAGGGGTCCATTCCTCTTGAGTCCGTCAAGCTTGATCTTATCAATCCATATGGATTTAACAACCAACCTTGTAATCCTAGGACTCACATTTGTCACATGTTGCCATTTCATATTGGCACATAGAGATCCAATATGGCCTATAATGTGGCACTTGTAACAAATGGGACTAAAGTGAGAGATTGTACCTTTCTGATTTGTTGCGGGTTGTTTGGAGGCTTGCTTGATCTTATCTTACATTGAGGCCAACTTTGGAGTAGGTCTCTTGAGGACTTCTTTCATCAGTTGCTTGTCCTTCAAGCTTTGTAGAGGTGAAGGTGGGACTTATTTGCTTTTGGTTGTGGCTTTCTTAAGACTAGGTTTGGTGACCATGGCACTTGAAGCTTCTTGACTCGAGTCAAGCTTATCCTTAGGAAATGAGATCACTTCCTTACCCTTTGCCTTCAACACTTGCTTAGCCTTTGCAAGCCTTGCAAGGTGGTCAAGTTCCCTAGTCTTCATTATCTCTAAAGCCTCATCCCTTTGAGCCAATTCATCATTAAGCTCTTCAATCTCCTTCAAGGATGAATCCCTTTCCTTCTCAAGTGAATTGATTTTCATCTCTAAGCTCACATCTTTGCTTATCAATTCCTTACTCTCTTGTGCAACCTCTACTCCTTTCTTTTCATACTCTTCATACTCCTCATCGAACACCTCCTCTAATATGCGCATATGTTCATCTAAGCGGTCATATTTTCCTTTTGAGGATTTAAAGACGAACTCCGGTTCTTCGACCTCTAGTGATTGCACTTCTGAAAATACCTACAAGGTTATACTAAACAACCTAGAGGGGGGGTGAATAGGTTGACACACCAGTTTTAAAAATTCTTTTGTGACTTATATCAAAACCTTGGTGATCATACAAATTAACCTTTAACATGATTGTTATAAGAAAACAATTAACACATACATGCTCAATTCACCACCCTTAGTCTATAAAACATATAACAAGAAACAATGTATCTCATATACAAGTATATTTGATGAAGAGCAAATTCCACAAGTTGTACTTTGAATATTACAATGTAATTACAATAAGTAGAACTTTACAACTTGATATAGAATATTATAAAATACAATGTTCAAACACTTACAACATACAAGAGACAAGTGTTGATTCAACCAATAATGTGTGCATCTCTTTCTTTACTAATAACTTGTTTACAAGGATGTAAGGAAATAAAGATCTTAAACAAGTTATATTAATCATATATACAAATATAAAGAGATAGATATAGAGATAGAGACATTTGACACATTGATTTTAACGTGGTAAACCTCCAAAGAGGAAATTGTCCACGGGTTGAATCCACAACCACCGGTAAAGCAATTCACTATCATGAAAAGGACTTACACACTCAAGGTTATCAACTCATGATATCCACCATAAGCTATCAAATCCTAGTCTACCCTCGGGCCTAGTGAACCACCTAGCCTACTTCCTATCCGAGATGTGTCATACACCTCTAGGAAGCAACTTCCTATCCAAGACGCTCACATCTCTAGGAATATTCCCTTGCTTAGCTATCTAGATCACAAATGATCCTAGTTAAGCTTCCCTAGCTCAACCATCCGGAGTACCAAACTCCTAGCTAAAACTTTTGCTTAGTTATCCGAATCCTCTTGACCCTAACTAAGACTCCTTGCTTGGCTATCTGGAACACTTTCCCAGCCAAGTCATCTTGCTCAAATTAAGGCTTCACTCACCTTAACAAGAGAATTCCACCTTTTGCAAGACAAATGATCTAAGTGATACAAATGATGCAAGCAAATTCAACATAAGACATATGATCAATGTGAACTATGGAAACTAGAATTAAACAATGAGCACACAATGTATGATATTCTAGTTTAACAATCCAAGTGCTGCAATCATACAAGATGATGCATGGACATATGAAATGTACGGATCAAGTACAAATCATGTAGACATAGACATAATCATGTGAGCACACAAGTCAAATATTGTCTAGTCATAAAAACATGAATTGAAACCTAGAGCATGTGAAACACCTAACACATGTGATTCCTAGTTTCATTCACAAAGGTAATACTTGAATAAATCATATACATGAAGCACATATTCAAGATATTAGAAACATATACCAAAAATGCTAGGATCACAAAATATGATCAATGAATATTCTAGCAAGTATTTAGAGAAAAGATATAATGAATAATCAATTAAATCCTAGTTAGCTCTAAACACAAAATCAAATGTGCTAATCTTAGATTTGTTCAAATAAAAGATCCAAGCACACGCTAAGATTATTAATCATAAAATGAGCCAATCAAATCACAAATAACCCTAGATATCAAACTAATCATAATACAACTCTCAAACATGTGAAAAACTAGAATTATAGAAAATTAGTTCACATTTGTCTATAATTAGACTTGATTAAGTTTGATTATGAAGCTATCTTTCTCAATAGCATTCACCATACATATATATACATATAGAAGAAGAAAACTCAAGGTAATTGAAGATCATAAAAGATGAAATCACAAAGTTTAGTTCAATACCTAGGAATCCTGTGTAGTTTCGGTTTTGATGGTAAAACTGTCACAAAACTCTATCAAACTACTATAAACCCTTTTTAGAGAAGGTAAGGGACTTGAATACGAAGATTTTCCAACTTGAATCACTCAATTCGAAGTCTGAATGAGAAAATTATGGTATTTGGAAGTTGGAAAAATTGGAGAGACAATTATGCACTCTATCTTTTTCAAATTTTCTTCTTGTAATGAAATGGGAGGGAATGAAAAGCATTTAAAAGAATTAAAGAGAGGGGAAAGATGGACCGATCAGGACATGCCACATCACCTCCACATATGGCCAGCATGTGGCACATGTGGGCAGAGAGCAGCCTTGGTCGTGTGTCACACGTGGCACTCCAAGGTTGGCCTTTGGCCAATCTTGCTCCTCTAGAGCACCTCTGGCGTTCTTCGGTCGTATTCGGGCCTCCGAACTCCGATTTCGAATACATTTTTCAATTATGAATCATGACTCCCTCATGCACAACGATGACTACAAAACTTTGCAAAATGGTTGAGAATTTATCTCAGAAAAAACACGACGAAAATAACTTAATGAATGAGAACGTAAAGTAGCGTAGCTACATCGTTTGTATAGGGAAAAATAATAAATAAAAGTGGTAAATGCAGCGGAAGCGATACTAAAGACGATTTAGTGACTTTTAAAATTTTTCCTTTATGAACCTTAAACCCTTTTAATCAATAAACATGCATATATATCAACAAAAGTAAATTACCTCTTGTCGCGTGATCCGATTGACTTACGTCGATGGTAATCCGCAAGACCTTCAATCCGAGCACGAACGTGGATCACCTAGGAGCGTGGTCTCCCTTTCCTTTGAATTGCAAACCTGTGAATGGACCAAACAAATACTTTCTTTTCTTTGTTAGTCACAAAACAATCAAAAGAATGTCAAAATTATTCCGGTCACTTTTGAGTTCACAATCTTATGATCGAAACTCGCGTAAACCTAGATCGATATCATATACACAAGCTTATTGATGTTTAAGCAATTGTATACTATCAAAGAATAATTTTTCACTCCTTTTTTGTCTCTCTAGAATAAAAACTCTCTTAGAATTAAGAAGAAGAAGAAAGAAAATAAAAACTCAAGCACCAATTAATTATGGTGGCCGAACCCTATAAGAACACATATATAGGTTGGCCGAATTTTTTCTTCTTTTTCCTTTTAGGGTTGCCGAATTCTATAATGTCACTTATATAGGGTGACTTAAATTCAACCCTAATTCTTTTCAACTTAATAGACTTCAAACCCTAATCAAACTCCTTGATTTTTATTCTTTTATTTTGACTAAATAAAAAGACTCCTTATTTGATTAAATAAATAAAACTAATTTATTTATTTCCTTGTCAAACAAGTCTTTTACTTTTAGGAAAGATTTGTTTCTTTAATTAAACAATTAATCAATAAATTAATTAATTCTTATTTAATTAAAACAAATGAAACAAAATAATATTTTAGGTTAAAATTTTAACCTTGCCGCCCCACTTGATTAAGATTGGACCTAACATTATTTTCTTATTTCATTTATTCCATTGGACTTTAAATAAAAAGCCCACATGTGAACCAGACCCATTCTTACTAAAAGAAACAAGCCCACATGTCTTTCATTAATATATTAATATAATTGAGCAGCCCATTACTTAAATAATGTGCAAATTATATTCTTAATATATTAAATGCAATTCTAGATGGACCCTTAAATTGGTCCGGTAGAATATATCAAGTGATCCATGCAAGTCCGTGTGGATTGGGGATCTTGGCGGGCCATCTAAATTTAAGCTTCAATAGACATAACCTAATCACAATCAACAAATGATTCACTTAGGTCCGATCCATTAATTTTAACTCATTCCACTAAAGAGCTAAAACTGAACTCTTAAATAAAGATAGAAAAGGAAGATGCTCCTCATTCATACCCTAGACAATCATATTGGAGATAGTGTATCCTCGTGATTAATATCAGTAATCGCCAAGAGTTCATAGACCGCCTATAACTCTCCAAGTTACCATATTTACTCATATGACCATGTTTTGAACTTGGATATTTTTGACTTGTCCAGAAGCCATGTTTTCAATAGACACTATCGAAAACTCAACGTTGAGATTTAATATCCAATTACCTCAAAACATCCATATGATGATATTATACTCTCATTTAATTAAATGGAGCCACGATGTCCATATCTATAAATGAAGTCCTCTATCGATTAACAAATGAATATCACCAAACTATCGAGGATAGACTATGCGATATAATCGTACTCATTGATAACTCAAATGATATCACTTGCAACCATAAGTCCATCATTTATCTCAGGATTAAGATAGACTCTCCGATTGTCCTGATAATGAAAAGACTATTATCTATTGACGGTTCTAGATAAAGCTTTTCATTGTGATCCAGTTCAATGCACCCAGTGCACTAGATCCTTTTGCTCGAAGACACTTCGATGATTTTAGACTCATCATATCTCATTTGATCCCACTCAAATGCTAGCAAAAGAATTCTACAACTTTAACAAGATAAAGGTGCCCAACCTTTAACTTAAGTTGTGAACAATATTCAAGACTAACTAAAGAATTGTGTCTACCACATACATATCCAGATGTACGAACAATTCTTCTTTTCCCATAGTCTTTAGACCTTATGATTATTTACTTTGACAATTATAATACAAACTATAAATGCTATACGATTTGTTAAACCAGAAATCACTTTATTAATATGAAAAAGATTGTTAATTACAACATTACACTCTTGCTATTGAGCATAATCCTAACAGTTTGGACTCGAAACCTAATGAAAGAGTAACCGAATGACCAGGACTCAATAAGGTACCATATGAGATCATGTTCAAGTCCAAAATACAACAAACACAAACAAATAAATGCAATGTCACACAAGTATGTCATATCTAAGCGATAGTGATAAAACATGCAATTCTACAATGCTTGTCTATATAAGACTAATGCATGAGCATACTTAAATATGTGTGAATGTATTATATCAAATGTTTGCACAATGATGCAAAAACACACATGAATGAATTGTGTGTGTGTGCGCTTACGCCTTGCAAGAGGAAGAAGAAACTTGATACCTTAGCATCAAAATATGTGATTTTCCTCTTGAATACGATATTTGCATAAGACGTCGCTTTTAACCTTTGAAGCTTCTTTTCACCAAGAACCACCTAAGCAAAACCTATTACAAATATAGAGAGTTTTGCGATGGAATCAAGCCAATACAAATCAAGAACCTTACAACTTCACTACTTCAAAGATCGGTTAGTGCCTTCATCTCTACAGATTCTCCTAGGCTACTAAACCGTTGCTCGGTGAATAAGGGGTTGTCTTGGCTGCCCCACTAATGGTCTTGCCTTCCTTGATTATTGCTTGCTTGATACGGAAACACGGCTTTCACTTCTCCCATTATCGATTGTTGCCCACGGTGTGCCATGAGATTCTCCATTTCCCGTGACAAGTCGCCTAGTTGCATTGCTAACTCCACCTTGGCTTTCTTCTCATGAGAAACATTCATTCTACTTCGTTGTTAGGAATTCTCACCCAAAATCTCATAAACGGTAAATACTTCGCTGGCAGTTTTCTCCCTCATTGCTCCTCACAAGTATTATCAACCGTGGCTTGTGTGAATCTTATTAATCCATAATAGAAACATTGTAATAGCAGGGCGAATGGGAACATGTGATGCCGGCACTGTGTATTGAGTAACTTGTATCGATCCTAAGTCTTATGGAAAGCTTCCTCTAGTTCTTCTTTGAAGCTTACTATCTTGCCCTGGATTTCTCATGTCTTTCAAGAGGGGTAGTACCTTGAGAAGAACTTAGTCTCTACCACTTCCTAAGTAATTAATTAACCTACAGTTAGAGCCAATAGCCACTTCTTTGCCTCATCTTTCATGCAGTACGGGAAGCATCTCAATCTCAACTGATCTTCTGCGAGCTCTCCGAGTTGGATGGTAGTAATGATATCGTAGTACTCCTTCATGAACTGAAGGGAATCCTCATCCGTTTCACCTCGGAAGACTGGAAGCGTGTTGAAATGAGAACTTTTCAACTCATAGCTCTGTTGCAAATCACTTAACAGAATCGTTAATGGTTGAGCTCCCATAATCGGAAAGGCAAAGTCCTTCATTAGCCTCTAAGTAACGGGCACAATGGTAATGTTCTCCATGTTAATCGGAATCCTAAAAAAACCAAACAAACAAAAATCAAATCGAACAAGATACGATATGAACAATAAAAAATTAAACTACAAATAATGAAAATAAAACTAACACTAAAACTAACAAAAGATAATACGTCTCCCCGACAATGGCGCCATAAACTTGACAGTGCACGTGACGGTTCTCTAAACTGTCGTAAATGGTATGATTACCCTTCTGCAGGTATACGAATCGTTAGACACGTACAGCGGTTACGAGTATGGGTTTCGTTCCCACGAGGAGGTGTTTACCTTATGTCAGTTCTAGGTCTTAGATTATTTACACTATATACACTAATTACATACAAGAAAGTAAATGGAGCTCATCGCAAGCAAATTAACTAACTAATCTAAAATTACACTAAATCTAACTGCCACTAAGGGTTGTCATTCCCTCAGGCAATTAACTAACTAATCACTAAACTACCAACTACAATTAACTAAATTAACTATCTAACTAAACTAATTACCAACTAATGCAATAGTCATACAAGAGTGATAATGAGATATGCTAGGGAATTAATGAATCATTCAATTATCCAATTACTAGTTGATACAAATTAAACACTTCAATTATAGGTTAACTAAATTAAGCAAGGTTTGCATTAATCAAGTAAATCCTATTTTGCAAGTTAACAATTGAACAATCAATTAACAATTATATATCTATTAAAGCTCAATATCAAGTAATAGATACAACTAGTTCATAGATAATATACATGAATACAACAAATCCTTAACATAACTATTTAATTACACATTAATAACAAATCCTTTTGAGCTAGGTTATTCTAAGCTATTTGGTTGGTATATGTAAGCTTTGGTTGGATATTAGGGATTGTGTTTCAGGAGGCAAAAGAGGTATATTTATATAGGGAAGTGCTTTGGGCAAGGTTGGGTGAGCAAATACCAGTTTATCCCTCTGAATCGGCAAGATCACGGGTTTGAAACACCAAGCTCACGGGTTCATTCCTCTAGCACGAAGTCATAGTGCATTTTGCACAAGAACCTACGAGTTCAGTCACTTCTGCTTCACGACTTCTTCCTTTTGGCATGAAACCATGGAGAATCCGTGAGTTTGGAACATCTAGTTTACTGGAAAGAAGACATGGAGGTAAGCTTCCAAGCTTGCATGCTTGTATGCTTGCATGGCCATGGAAGTTTGGAGGACTTGGAGGTGTGAGAAACTTCAGCATGGGAGGCTCAAAGTTGTACCATCATGATCGGATATAGGAGAGTTGCCAATCTGGGCATGAATTCACCGAAAAATGCATTGAAAATTGGCCAGACAGCGTCGGGTAAACTATCGGGTTCAAACGGGTCAAGTCGGGTCGTCGGGTCGGGCGTGTTGCATGGCTGAAGGTTGACACGTGCATAATGGCTCAAAACGACGTTGTTCTACTAACGTTGATCTGTGCTTTACATGACAAATTACAGAATGCTCCCCTGACTTCTCCCTTAGTCACATAATCTTCAATAAATGTCCCATATTTGCACTTTAGCCCCTGATTTCTGTAGAATTACCAAAATACCCCTAAATTCCTCTATTTACCTGAAACTCTTATTTAAACCGTTAAATACCCGGTTTAACCCGAGAAACGAGCATAAAGCAATAGATATTAGAGATATAAAATAGGTACTTTTATACCCCGATCACCAATTCCAAAAATGATTTATAAACCCTAAAAACAAAGAGATAGAGAGTGATGCAGGTGACGGGGTCGACAGGTGATAATGGGTTTCTCTCTCTAGTCTTCATATCTTCTTGTTTAAGCTTAAGTTTGAGTCATTGCAGAGATAGAGGAAAATCCTTCTCGTTATGGCTTGTAGATCGAAGGCAAGGAAATTGAAGCTACTATCTATGTGAGGAAGTCAAAGAGAGATCCTTGAACTTTCTTGAGAAAGGAACGATTGGTTGCTTTCAGGGTTCGAATTGTCAAATGAACCTATCGGTTGCAGGTGAGTGTTTCTTTAAATATGTGCATTGGAACCTTTGAAATAGATTACAACTTTTTATTAAACTTTTGCGTAGTTTAGACTCTGAGCTTAAAATATTTCTAATGATCATGATTTTTTGTTTATTATAACTTCAAGCAACTACAAAAGCAGCTTGTATCATTAAGAAACTAAAAAGTGAAAATGTTTAATTTTTGCCAACTAACAAGGTTGAAAGGTTTAAGGAATTGTATTATGTTTAGGGAAGAATGATTACTCTACAATCGAATATTGCTTTATTTCCAGGGACTTAAATATTCCAACCACATTCAATAACACAGCACACATAGCACATACATTGATAAGGACCACAGTTTATTAGGCTCAATGATTGTTGTTGGTGTTGTCTTTTGTTGGATAGAGAAAATCAGGGATCATATATTGCTTGATTGTGATGAGTATTTAGTTGTGATGAATGGGTGTGTGGGATGTGTAGAGTGTTTAATGAATGGCATTTATGGTGGCGTTGTTTTTTAGGCTTGATAACTCTGTCCTATGCTTGAAATGACTTCGATATATGTTCTGAAATTTGTTCTAGAGATTTCAGAATGCCAAATTGTAGTGCTACTAGTGTGTGGTATTTGTTGTTTTCTATGGCATTTGTTGAAGTGATGCTGCTGTATGGCATTTCTTGTTTTCTATGTCATTTTTTGAAGTGCTACTGTTGTGTGGCATTTGTTGTTTTCAATGGAATTGTTGAAATGCTCCTGCTGTGTGGTGTTGTTTTTTTAGGATTGATAACTCTGTCTAGAGCTTGAAGTTCAAGTCTTGGGCTTAAAAGCCTTGTGAAGGGTTTGAAAATCCTTCTACATGGCTTCAAATCAATTTATAGGGCTTTATAAATAATTGTCCATGGCTTTAAAAATCCATGCCCTGAGCTTCAAAATCAACTGTTTGACTTACCCGGTTACAGATTTTAAATGGTTAGAAAAGCAATTGTTTCTATAATTAGAGGTCAATGTCTTCATTATAGGTTTTGAAATTTGTTCTAAATTTTCAGAATACCATTTTGTTATATTTCTTCATTTTCATATCTTTGTTACTTTAACATCATTTCCAGGGTTTATAGATATGATAGATGGGTTCATAGTGCACTGCGATAGACATTGGATTGATGATCAGGTGATGGATCCAATTTACTATATTTGTCTTCCTTTGCATGTCATGACAACAAATATAGTAAATTGTTGGAAACAATATATCACCGGATCGGGGTTAGTAACGACAGATTTTGGATTAGCTTAAGTTTAAAGCTTTTAGCGTTGAAAAGGAGTTATACATTATCCATTATGAGTGACAGTGATGTATCTTGTTTGTTATCTTATAATCGATCCTCCTGGACTAAAATTAAGGTCGAAGTCATAGAAAGATTTGTACCGTTGAAGGCAACTAAAAATAAACTTTAAACTCCGATGAAGTCAAGCAATACAACAATCCAATCACGTATACCTTCGGCTTATAAACCCTCTGGTATTTCAAAATCCCCAATTAGTACTACATATTTCCCGTCAATGAGTGGTAGCAACCAGCCGTTTGGGCTAGTGCCTTCCCTCGGATTTACATCGACCGAGAAAGATTAAGGGACTCCAGCATCGACTACCAAGCATGTAGAGGCTGAGGTGGATGATTCTGATAGTCCTGAAACCTCCGATACAGAGGATGAGGATGAGGATGAGGATAAGTCTAGCAATGACGGGCTAGCGTCAACAGACTGTAGAGAAGCTGAAACAAATGGAGCACCTAACAGTTCTACACCCTCTACGACGACAAAGTGGATAATACCAAGGTCAGAACTGTACTCAATTCAGCCTCTTAGATCAAAAGAATTGTTTGAAGACAGTGGAGACTTTAGTGAAATATACAAAGGATAAATGTTCAAGGACAAGAAAACCTTGAAAGGGACTCTAGGGTTCAATGCATTGCAAAAGAGGTTTGATTACAAGGTTTGAAGATCGAATCATACACGATTCGTCGCAATATGTAAAAAGAGAGATTGTCAATGGGTTTTTAGGGAAGAAAAGTCAAGAAATGGTACGTAATGGAATGTTAAGTCCGTCGACTCTAAGCACATATGTGGTGATAATGGAAACTATAACGTAGATTTTCACCATGTAAGTTCCCATGTAATAAGGCAACTGTTTACAAGAAATTTTGTCGATCCAGGACGCCACATCTGTCTTAAAGATATAATGATTGACATGAGAGATAAGCACGGCATAAACCTCACCTACAACAAAGCCTAAAGATCTAAGGACCACGCTTTACATAGTGTTTTCAATGATCTGTGGGAGTCATTTAAGATGTTGCCTCGCATACTTTCACATGTTGGAAAAATCTAATCCAGGGACGAAAACCAAGATTGAAACCAATAGGAAAAACTGATTCAAATATGGATTCATGGCACTTGGGGCTTGTATAGAGGGATTCAATACAGTTATTAGGCCGGTTATTGTCATCGATGCTACCCACTTAAAGTCCAAGACTATAGGTGTTTTGTTAGTTGCGGTATGCAAGGATGGTAATGAGATGATATGCCCTTTGGCATTTGGGTTTGCCAATTCCGAGTGCTCAAAGTTATGGACATAGTTCTTGAAGCAACTTCTCGGCATGATCTTGCAACCCGAACTTGTGATGATAGTTTCGGATCAGCACATGAGTATCTCTAATAGCATGAGAGCAATATTCTCCAATGCAACATATGGGGTTTGTGCATACCACTTGGCCAAAAATCTGAAACAACATTGTAGGAAGCGAGGTGATGTGATTAACCTTTACTATTGTGTTATATATGTGCACGTTGTTGAGGAATTCAACCGTTTAATGGCTGAGCTAAAATCCATCAATCCTAAGATTTATAATGAGCTCGTAAATGTTGAGATACAAAAGTTTTCACGTATCCATAGCCCTAGAAAGAGGTACTATATGATGACCACCAACAGAGAAGAGTCAATGAATTCTTGTCTACTTGCAATCCAGATTGTCTACCATATCGATTGCCGAATTTATTAGAAATTTGTTGCAACGTTGGTTCCCCGACCATCGAAGTAATGCAAGAGAAACACCAACATTCTTGACTAATGATGCGGACCAACACATCAAAGATAGGGTATTAGCATCACAACGGTATGAGATTCACCCCATTGACTTCTATAGATTCAAGGTAAAAGACCAATGGAAGGAAGTAATTGTCAACTTGGAACAATGTTCATGCTCATGTCGTGAATGAGACCTCGTGTATTCATGCCATGGCTGTTGCAACGTATGCTTATATAATGTTTATTTACTTTTTTAATAACAACCATAATCTTCAATTTTTAATTGTAATTAATTTATTTGTCTCTTTTGTATCAGGCATAAAGGTATACCCATCAACGCATTATGTTCCGACTTTTTCACAACCGGATGGCTGAAACAGGCATACGACATGGCTGTGAACCCTATTCCAAAACCTGAAGAGCGGGACATTACTGATGATGTACGAAATCGCGTTGTATAGCCATGGAAAAAAAAACGATTGACAGGAAGACCAAGAAAAATCGAATGCCTTCTATTAGGGAGAAACGAAAGCAACAAACATGTGGGAATTGTGTGCAAAATGGATACAATAAAAAACGAACCCATCATGTAGCATAGGGAAACTAGCAAAAAAAAAAAAACACATGCTTGAAGCATGTGCAAGAAAGAGGGACATAACATACTTGCGTGCCCGAATAGGGATAATGCACCCAAAACAAACTTGCGTGCCCGAATAGGGATAATGCGCCCAACCCCAGTTTGGCACCCCACCTAGCTCGGATGACACTGACACAAACGATGAAGAAGTTGATTGTTAGGTATGGGTGAGACTCATCTTTTCCTTTTATTTTTTTTTATAAAAAAAAAAAAAAAAATCTTTGAGAGCTAGCAGTTGCTTACGTTTTTGTTGTTGCATGCACATATACCTTCACTGTAGGTTGAGATGCAGAAGTGCAAGAAAGTTGTTGATGTGATGATGGTGTAGTATGTGTTGTAAGCTGCTGTGATGATGGTGTATGTAGTTGTACAATTTTTACAACTTCTTTTTAGGTGGTGTGGTGTAGTTGTTGTAAGTTGTAGGGGATGTTGTTTATGGTTTTAAGTTGTTGCAATTGTTTTTAAGTTGAAAAGTAGGAGCAGCCCATCATGTGTTGTAAACAATATTTACAACTGTTTTAACTTGTTGTGGTGATGATCTTGTATGGAATAATTTTGTATTATAGAATATTTGTTGTGGTCTTTTTATGAAATATTTGTTGTGGCCTTGTGATACTGGTATTTATGTTTCTGTTTAAGTATATATTCTTTGCAGTATATATTGTTGTATACTGTTCTTTGTAGTATATACTGGCCTTGATATTATTGAGCCTAGGAACCATGCAAGATAGGGCTTGAATTTATTTATTATTATTTTCATAAGTCTTGAACTAACAATGTGAATCCTTGGAACAACATTGATGTGTTAAGCCCAGGATATTATTGAGCCTAGGAGTCATGCAAGACAGGGCTTGAATTTATTTATATTTCCATAAGCCCTGACATATGTCAAGTCCTGGAATAATTTCTGAAACCCTAGAATAATTTTTAAAGCCCATGAGACATGCAAGATAGCTTGAATTTATTTATTATGTCCATAAGCCCTGACCTATGTATGTCAACCCCTGGAAGAACATTGATTTGTTAAGGCCTGGATATTATTGAGATTATTAATTAACAATATTTATTTAAATATTTATTTGTTAAATGAAATAAATGTATGTAAAGAGTAATGGTGTCTTTTCAATTTGAAAAATTGGAAAATGATGCATGCATTGGGTCATGAAAAGGCATCGAGATGACCTTTCAATTAATAAAAAACTTTTACAATTACCAAAGGCATCAATATAACCTTTAAATGAAAAAGACTTTTACAATAACCATTGTGACTTTTCATTTATGGTGAACGTTTGCATACATCATTTATAAATACCTTGTCCCTATTACATTTTTTTTCTCACTTCAGTTCTATTTGTTAATCATATATTTTTTCGTGCAATGGCAGACAACAACAACAAAAAGAATAATGTTGGCAAGCAAATACAAGAAACAGACAAGCTGGAATCCATCTTAAATGTATGCGGCAACGGATTGCAAATTTAGAGAGCACCATCCGTGAAGAGCGAGTAAATGATAGACGCTTGATTGTTGACAATGCAGTTTTGATGGGAAAAGTTGATAACCTGGAAACAAAAATTATCAATTTACATGTTCAGATGGAGGCAAAAGATAATGAACTTAATGGGTTGTATAGTCCTGTCGAAAAATTGCAGAAGAAGATGTTGTACTTCAATATTCCACCATCTCCCTAGAGAAATGCTTTATAATTGTGTTCACAGAACTTACAGTTTGATGTCTTTGCTATGAATTTTCTGTTACTTATCTGTGTTTGTGTTAATTCTCTGTTCTTATGGTGTACCTCTCAACATTTTGTCTTCTCAATTGCAAAAGAAATTTTCTATTATGAATGAAGATATATTTTCCTGACACAATATCACTAATAGCTCTACTATTATGAATTAAACACAATGAAAGTTATCTTTAATTCATAAAAGCCTAAAATGGCAATATATATAATGTTACTCTGATGCCTGGGGATGCCTTGAACAAACATAAATTATACATAATAAACATAAACAAATAGTCAAACACAAACACTGTTTAACAGAAATTTGCTCGCTGTTACTCCGATAACAAAAAAAAAACAATAAGATATAGTGGAAATGGAAGGAAATGTCTTTTGGTTTTTACGGGATCAGTGTAAAAAACCTTATCTTCTGTGGTACTAGAAATATCAATTGAAAGTTCACGTTGAACAGCACGGCTTCGAAGAGCTTGATATGCTTCATCCACCGTATTAAATTTCTGGTAAGAAGCACCGGCAAATCTGTCAACTTGATCATGACATTCAGGCCGTGAGTTAAAGACACCAGTTTTCCTTCCTTAGAAAATGGCATACACCAATTTCTACGCCATTTAATACAACACACTGAATAACACTTCAACAAACAATTAACCAACAAACAAATATCAGATGATTTTTAATAATGACAAAACAACAAAAAAATCTTTCGAACAAAAAACATTAAACTTTCCTATTTTGCTGATAACCAAACAAAATGACAGCGTACGCCGTTTTTTACTCACTTCACTTCTAAAAAAAATGAAATAACAAAACTTGACAAGTTATGGCTAATAGGGCATAGAAGTCTTTCAAAAGAAATCGGAGGTAGAAGCTATACTTGTTTGTAACTTCAATTTCTTTCGAAAACCTCCATGCCCATTGAACAAATGAAGATATCATGCAAAATAACCTATGGGCGTGTGTGTTGGTCGTCAGATGTGGTGTAGAAGATGAAGATGCGTACAAGATGAAGAACTAGATGTGAAGAAATAAGAAGATGATGAAGAAGAATTGAAACAGCTGGGGCCTGATCCATAAATACCTAATAACCTCATAGAGTTGTAGGATCTAGCTGTGGTCCACTTTGATTCGTTAGTGGGATCCAGCAGTGTTCCACAAACTTCCAAAAATGCAATGAATTTGAAGCCCATAATCAATATAAGTGAAGCCTTGGAATCAGAATTGAAGCCCCTGACTAAAATGAATTAGTGGGATCCAGTTGTGGTCCAAAAACTTCATTTCAATACATTGTTTTTGAAGCCCATAAACAATACAGGTGAAGCCCTGGAATTGGAATTCAATCCCATAATCACTGTACAGAGCTTAGATGGTATTCTTTTGCATTTAATTTAAATTTTTCGACAATTTTAAAAAAAAATTCCGATTTTACGGCATTTGTTACACATGTGGCAACACCATAGAACTTCGACACCATCAAAAACGCAATCTAGATTGGGAAGCCTTAGTCATACAGTATGTAGTAATCTAAAGTAATAATGTAAATGTCACGTAGTACTTTACTAGGGTTAAAAGTGTTACTAAGCAATTGTAATGAACTTGGTCACAGGGTATTTTTGTGACCGTCCGATGCTCTCGTAAAACTATATAATATTGACCACCTATGTTCCATCCGCTTAGGACCGTCTCAATCAGGAAGAAAAAGATGGGACCCACATCATCGAATGCATAAACAAAAGACATTCAAGCCTTAGAATAATTTTTGAAGCCCGGAACTGAAAAGGACTAGTGGGATACAATTGGATTCAATAGTTGGGCTCAAGGCCAGGTAAAGCCCGGATTAAGCCTATAAGCCCATAAATATAACTGGAGACCTAAAAGCTCACTCGTTGAATTACCTAATAATCCTATAGATTTGTGGGATCCACCTGTGGTCCACTTTCAATCGTTAGTAGGATCCAACTGTGGTCCACAAACTCCCTTTAAATGCATTGAATTTGAAGCCCGGAATCAATAGAGGTGAAGTCCTGAAGTTAGAATTGAAGCCCAGAATCACTGTACAAGGCTTAGATGGTATAAACTTTTGCATTTAATTTAAATTTTTCAAAAATTTTAAATTTTTTTTCAATTGTACAGAATTTTTTACAAAACATGTGGCAACACCCTTGAACTTTAACACCACCAAAAACGCAATCTAATATAGGAAGTCTTAGTCATACACTATGTAGTAGTATAAAATAATAGTGCAAATGTCACACATTACTTTACTAGGGTTTGAGGTGTTACTAAGCAATTGTAATGGACTTGGTCACGGGGTATTTTTGTGACTGTCCGATGCTCCCACAAAAAAAAAAAAAAAAAAAAAAGTTTCCTACCTATGTTCCTTTCACTTTGGACCATCTCAATCGGGAATAAAAATAACAGACCCGCATCATCAGATGCATAAACAAAAGACATTTAAGCCCTGCAAAAATTTATGAAGCCCTGAAATAAAAAAGGACTAGTTGTGAAAGGCTGAAACCCACGTGTTGAATTACCAAATGTGAATTACTACGTGCTGAAAGCCCACGTGTGAAAGGCTGTGGACCACCTTCATTCATTGGTGGGAGACAGTTGTGTTCCACAAACTTTCAAAAATGCATTCTTCATTTTTGTCGAGATTGTTGAAGAGAAAACACCAATTTTGTTTTTTCTTTCCTGTGACATTCATGATTTTTTTTTCTTTCTTTTCTCTATCTCTCTCTGTTCTTCCACCCGACCAGATCTGCGGGTAAGCATTCTTCAGTTGCCTTGGTTGTTCAAACACCAATTTTGCTAATATATGTACTACCATTGTTCAAAGTGTATTGTATGAAATGAGGAAAACATTTGAGAAGGTTTAAGGCTCTAAGACTGTTGAAGAGAAAACATCTAAGAAAGTTCAAAGCAATAGATATATGATGTTATTACTTATTGTCGTTATTTTTAAGGAGCAAAACCATATTTTTATGTTTATGTTTATTTTGCTGTTGAAAGGCAAACCCTAGAGTGTTCTTTGACCTCAACATCGGTGGCCATCCGACGGGTAGACTTGTGATAGAGCTTTTTACCGACATTACCCTTATAATAGCAGAGAATTTTTAGGCCCTCTACACCGACGAGAAGGGAATCCGCAAGAACAAGATGCCACTCCACTATAAGGGAACAATTTTCCACCGTGTGAATCCCAACTCCGTGTTCAAAGGAGGAGACTTGACTGACGGGAATGGACTCGAAGGTGAGTCCATATACGGCGACAGTTTCACCGACGAAAACTTTGTAAACAAGCACACTGGTCCCGGGATCCTCTCCATGGCAAATACTGGCCCAAACACCAATGACTCCCAATTTCTCATTTTTAACACAAAGAATGAGTGGCTCAATGGCACCAACGACGTCTTTGGTCAGGTCATCAAGGGATTTGAGGTCATGAAGGCCATTGAGAAGATCGGTTCCATTTTCGGTTTGACATCCAAGCCCGTAATGCTCGCCAATTGCGGTCAATTGTCTTGATTTATTGGCGACCGTGGTTGTAGAGTTTGATTATTATTTTTTTCCACAAGTGCTACTTGTATGCTACTTGGAATGGATTATGCTACTTGTATTAGTTTTTGTATTAGATATTGGTTATGCTACTTGGAATGGATTATGCTATTTGTATTTGTTTCATTCACCCCGCCAAACCAATATTCATGGGCTTCAAAACAGAACAATTAATTTCATTTCATTTCATTCGCTGCAAACACATAAAAAAACTGGGCTCCAATACCAAATATCTTAGGCTTCAAAACAGAAATAGTGGGATAATTTGTGAACACATATCCTGGACCCAAATCATTGGATGCATAAACAAAAGACATTCAAGCCCTGGAATAATTTGTGAAACCCGGAACTAAAAAGGACTAGTGGGATCCAGCTGTGGTCAACAAACTTCTAAAAATGCATTGAATTTGAAGCCCATAATCAATACAGGTGACGCCCTAGAATCGGAATTGAAGCCTAGATGGTATACTTTTGCATTGAATCAGAATTTGTTACACAAGATGTGGCAACACCCTAGAACTTCAACACCACCAAAAACGTAATCTAGTGTGGGAAGCCTTAGTCATCAACTTTGGAACGTCTCGATCGGGATGAATAATACGGGCTTGAATTTATTTTTTATTTCCAGGTTACACACTTACACCGTATTTTTTGGACGTACATAATGTTTTTGGTAGGGCAATGTATTTTAATTAATAATATTAATTTAGTAGTTAAATGAAGTAGTAGTAATGGTAAAAGTAAATTTAGGTGAGATAGAGAATCTTTACATTACATTAATGGTGTCTTTTTAGTTTTAAAAATGCATGCATTGCATTGGGTGGTGAAAAGGCATCCCCGACCTTTTAAAGAAAATAGACGTTTACGATTATCATTGTGACTTTTCATTTATGGAATGAACCTAATGTTCGTTTTCATTCATTATAAATACCCTGTTCTTTTTACAATTTTTTCTTACTTCACTTCTATTTGTTTATCATTTTCTGTTCGTACAACGGTAGAAAACAACAACAACAACAACAGGAACAATGACAGGCAAATGCATGAAACAGACAAGCTGGAATCCATCTTCGAAAGTCTGAGGCAATGGGATACAGATGCAGAGAACACCATCTGTGAAGAGCGTGAAAACGATGGATGCCTGACTGTCGACAATGCAATGTTGATGGGAAAAGTATATAACTTGGAAGCAGAAATTATCAATTTACATGTGCAGATAGAGGCAAGAGACAATGAACTGAATGCATTGTACAGTCTTGTCGAAAAACTGCAGAAGAAGATTTTGGACTTAATATTCCACCATCTCCCTAGACATTGCTTTATGATTATGCTCGAAATCAGATGTTTTTTTTTTTTTTAACAAATGAAATGAAATTTTTTGTTTTTTTATCTCTGTTTGTGTTTAATACTCTAAGTACTATTATGAATATCATATTTCCTTAATCCCTGACACAATATCTCAAAATTGTAGAAAAAGTTATCTTTAATTCATAAAAAGGCAAAGTAAGATGACTTGAATATACATAAACAACCTTATCTTCTGTGGTACTAGAAGTATGATTTGAAAGTTTATCACGCTGAACTGCATGGATACAGATAGCTCCATATGCTTTATCCACCATGGTTGTGGAATTTATTGTAAGAAGCGCCCGTAATTTCTGCACCTGTTTTCATGCCTTTGAAAATAGCATACAACGATTTCTTAGCCATTTCATACAACACAATGAATATATGTACAAAAAGCAAGTATCTAACACACTAAATCCAGATTTGTTTTTAATGACAAAACCACAAACAAAATGAAGACATTAAATCATGTAGACACGAGACATTTTTTTTCAAAAGAATTGAATCCAGCGTATAGTACCCCATTTTTTTCTCACTTCTTCTAAACAAAATGAAATAACAAAAACCAGTAATGGTTAATGGGGCATAGAAGTCTTTCAAAAGAAATCAAAGGTTGAAGCTATACTTGCTTGTAACCATGATTTCTTTTAAAAACCTCCATGCCCACTGAACTCATTTTCGAACTCAAATCAGAAATTAACAAATAAAAAATGAAACAAAATGAAGATGAAGATGTGTAGAAGAAGACCTGTGAGTGTGGGTGCTGGTCATGAGGATTCAAAGAAATAAATCAGTGTGTATAATATTAAGATGTGTAGACAATGAAGATAAAAATAAGAAGATGAAGAAAAAGTGGAACCAACCATCAATATAAGTGAAAGACTGAAGTGGACCCAAACCCACCCGTTGAATAATCTAATAACCCCATGGAGTTGTGGGATCCAGTTTTGGACCACTTTCATTCGTTAGTGGGATTGAAGGTGAAGCCCTGTATTGGAATTGAAGCCATGATGGGTGTAGAGAAGGTCGGTTCCATTTCCAAAACAAAACAATCAAACCCCCAACACACTAAATCAACTAGGCTTCAAACAAAATATCCAGGGCTTCAAAACAGACCAATTCATTTCATTTCATTCTCCTCAAATACATTAAAATAAATAAAATAAAAATAATAAAAATAAAATAAAAACTGGGCTTTAATACCAAATATGCTGGGCTTCAAAACATAACAATTCATTTCATTCGCTCCACAAAACAAAACAACCAAAGAAAAGCCCCAAGTACTAAAACAAGAAATCATGGCCTTTAAAACAAATCTATTCATTTCATTAAGAACACCCAAAATAAAACACAACCAACCCCTACCATGGATTACACTACAAGGCTTCAACTGGAAATAAATCAAAATAAAACAAAGCAACAAGAAATCCTAGCCTTCAAAACAAATATATTCATTTCATTCAGAACACCTAAAATAAAACACAACCAACCCCCACCATGGTACAATGCTTCAACTGGAAATAAAACAAAATAAAACATAGCAACACAACCAAAGCATAACATTACTATAACAATTGTCAAAATGTCCTAATTTCAGCACAATTGACCACAGTCAATCACCATTACGGGCTTGGATGTCAAGCCGGAGCTGGAACCGATCTTGTCAACGGTCTTCAAGAAGTCAAATCCTTCAATCACCCGACCGAAGACAACTTGCCTGCGATGGAGCCATTCGGTCTTCACGATACAGATAAAGAACTGGGACACGTTGCCTCTTGTGCTGGTTTTGGCTATTGACAGGTTACCGGGACAGATGTGCTTCTTCACGAAGTTCTCGTCGGTAAAACTAAAGTCGTTTATCGATTCACCTCGGGTACCATTTCCGTGAGTGATGTCTCCTCCATGGACCATGTAGTTGGATATCACGCGGTGGAAGGTTGAACCCTTGTAGTGGAATGGCTTCCCAACCATGTCGATCCCCTTCTCTCAAATATAAAGAGCTCGAAATTTCTCCGCTGTTATCGGGGTACTGTCTACGAAGAGCTTCATCACAATTATACCCGTAGGGTGGCCATCAATGCTTAGGTCAAAGAGCACTCTAAGGTTCGCCATAACAGTATCTAGGGTAACAGAACAAGAAAGTGAAAATGGAAGGAAGGAGAAAAGAGAGTAAGGAGGAAGAATAGGGACTTATAATTTCGGATTTCCATTAATGCCAAAGGCGGCGCCCCTTTTCTTTACTAAGTTAGGTTGGGGTTCATCATTCATGTCATTTGTTTTGGGTTTGTTATTGTTATTGTTTTGTTTGGGTTTGTAATGCAAAGAGCCCATACCCAATCTTATTTCGGTTCATGTCATTTTTTTGTGTTAATGTATTATTAAATTAAGTGTATGATAATCAACATCCATGTAATGTAAGAACTGCAGTAATGCTAATGTTTACTATATTAAAAAGGCATCAAGCCTTAATTCGATATTCGTTACATATGTCAAAAAAATCAAGTGCACAGCTATCAAATGGGGTTACGATATTCGTTAAAATTTTGGGACATTCCTATGCTGCAAATCTGCAATTTAACTGGGCTTTAAAATAAAAAATATCAAGTGTACAGGCGCACATCTACCTACCCTAAAACAGCTACCCTAACAAGCAAATCTCATAACCTAAAAACATATACTCATCATGTTAGCAGTCCCTGGAGGGAATGAACAGTTCACCGTTTATGAAAATATCAAATGATATTGCCTCACGAAAGCTGGGAATATCTTTTTGTCCAAAAGTATCCATCAATGATGACAAAGGGACTCTAGATAGTATCAATTATGCGTACTTTAACACAAATGCACCACAACAAGTGAAAATGCGATCATAAATATTTGTATCATAATAAAGAACTGGAAGTTATAATTCAAAGAAAATTAACTACTCATCATCTTGTTGAGGAATAATGGATGGTTTGATGTTTTAATGGAGTTGTGTGAGGAGGTATCTTCAGTTGTTCATAGTAGTTTGAATGCTTAATAATTGAGGGTAACAAATAAAGTAACCCTCGGATGTCTTTCAACCAGTCATTTTTTTTGTTACGATCCCAAAATAAATCATACATATTCACTTTCCCTGCTTTTAAAAAGACTTGACACAAAACCCAGTGATCGTCGGTGTTGTAAGGAATCAACACCTGTGTACACAATACAGATGGTTATTAAATAAAGATACAAATGGTTAAAACAATATAAATGAAAGATCAACGTGTCACAAACTTACCAACTCCATAGTCCACCACGGTTGAGTGTAAAGAGCACACTGCCTGAAAGATAATCTAGTGTATCATCATCTAGTTGGAAAGTTAGGGGATCGTATGCGGGGTATTCTTCCCAAATTGGGATAGCTGGTGTAGGTGTAAGATCCTTCTTCTTTTTGGTATACTTTTTCACCTCTTTTTGCTTCAACCCAGTTGGATCATTTTTTTTTTCTTGTTCAAGTCTTTCCTTTTCTTAGGCCTCAAATTCTTTTAAAGATCTTTCCGAGTCCAACAACTGCTAAACAACTTTCCACTTCAGGTTCACATGAGTCTGTTTACAAAATAAAAACACTTTCGTTCAGTCTAGTATAAAATGGGACATCAATGTGAAGGAAAAAAAAGTAGAAAATCCTAAATCATTCTAGTACAAAATGAGACAAAATGTCTTGTCTATGTCAGAAATAAGAGCAAGCAAGAGTTGTTGAAACTTTTAGAAAGGAAAAACATAGGAACTTGGAAGTAATTCCTCTACACTTGGAAGTAGTTTGAAGTTTGAAATTATTCTGTGTAGAATATCATAAAAAGGCTCAAAATAAAATACTTTTGTTACCCTATTAAGCCTGACTAATAGCTAGCATGACATGAGTGATATAAGTCAAGTTAAATGCACTTAGGAAAAATGTCGTCAAGACCAATCCGATATCCTAACGGTAGCTAACCTTTCCTTTTGAATGCCTCTTCCACAGAACGTCGAGGTAGCTGTCTATGTGCTACAAAGACATTATATATAAACGTTAGAAAACTTCTTTTTATTTGTGCTTGTAAATAGGAGTTAAACAATTTATCACTTACCATGTTGGATAACCATTTTGTAGGTTTGACCAATTCGTTGAACTGTTCACGATTCATCTCGATCGTTTGCCTAATATAGACACTGTTGAGTTGGTCAAATTAAATTAAATATTATGAAAAAAAAATCACACTTAAATCAAATATACAAGCAAAACAGAGGAGAATAGGAATGGAACATTACAGAGTTTGATCTTTCTTCCTTAGATATGACATGAACCGAATATAGTTCTCATTCACAACTTCATTCGAATCTCGGGTTTTCTTTTTCTTCTTGGGTATGGGCATGGGATCAGTGTGCTGCCCAAGAACCTTGACCGTTTACGACCTCTTTTCTTGTCGTTATTCTTGTAACACACATTTGGGTTAGGCGTATCTAAAATTCCCTTATGCAATATAGTGTATATTATACCTAGAGGGGGAGCGGGTGAATAGGTATAGGCCCAATTTCTTCTAAATTCAAATTTTACGAAATACAATAATTAAATGCACACTTGATGTGTCTTAATCAAATGATTTGCTATAATCAACACATGCAGAAATCAATATACAAGTGATGCAATCATTACAATATATGGAAGATAATGGAAACATAAAAATGAAACTTGACACATTTGTTTTTACGTGGTAAAACCTCATAAGAGGAAACGTCCACGGGTTGATACCACAACCACCGGCAAAACAATCCACTATATGAAAAGGACTTACACACTCAATGCTATCAAAACATGATATCCACCATAAGCTATCAACTCCTAGTCTACCATCAGGCCTAGTGAACCACCTAACCTACTCCTTATCTAAGGTGTGTCATACACCTCTAAAGAGCAACTCCCTATCCAAGACTCTCAAGCCTCTAGGAAGATTTCCTTGCTTAGCTATCTAGATCACAAGGATCCTAGTCAAGTTTCCTTAGCTCAACCATCTGGAGTATCACACTCCTAACTAAGACTTTTGCTTGGCTATCTAAAACACTTTCCTAGCCAAGTCTTCTTGCTCAAATTAAAGCTTCACTCACTTTAACAAGAGACTTCAACATTTCCACAAGGCAATGATCTAAGTGATGCAAATGATGCAAACACAGTCAAATAAAGCAAGATGATCAATCAAGCTCTATGTACATGCTTAGAGATGATTTAAAATATATTATCAACACATAATCACAAATCTATCTAGAAATCAAAGCATGTGAATCAATAAGAACAAGATATGAATATTCAATATATCACAACAAAAATCTTAGTTCTTAGATCATGAAATTAAACTTAGAAAATATCATAAGGCACATCACATATATCATTTCTAGAATCAATTTCAAGTTAAATCAAGTTTAACAAATATATGTTCAAGAGATATCATAAAGCTAAAACTTAATTAACAAATGATCAAACACCCCTATATTATGAACTAACATCATTCTTAACACATCTCATCTATCAATTAGAAATATTAAAAGAGATGATCAAAGAGAAAGTGAGAAGAAGAAGTTTCAAATACAAAGGTTGAGACTCGGACTAAAATCTGCATGTTGCGAAAAATCACGAACTCAAATGACTCTGAAAATGCTTAGGGTTTGTAGCTCTCTTCAATACCAACATTTTGGGCTTTTGAATCACTCAATTTCGAGTTTGTATGAGAGAGTTATGATCAAAATAAGAAATCAAAAATCATGAAGAAATTCTGCACTCTTTCTTTTTCAATTTTTCTTCTTCACCAAATTTGGAGGGAAGGAAGAGAGCCTTTAAAAGAATACAAGGGAGGGAAAAATGGACCAATCAGTAGCAGTCACATCAACCTCCATTTGTGGACCGTCTGTGGCACACGTGAGCAGAGGGCTGTCTTGGCCGTGTAGCACACGTAGCTCACACATGGACACACATGCTTGGCCTTTTGCCAAGCTACCTCTTCTCGCTCTCCTCTCACGTTCTTCGATCGTATTCGGGCCTTTAAACTTTGATTTTGAATCCATCTTCGGAATATGAATTGTGACTCCCTCACACACGACAACGACTACAAAACTTTGACAAAAGGTTGAGAATTCATCTTGGAAAATGACGACAAAAACAACTCAACGAATGAAAACACAAAGTAGTGTAGCTACATCGTTTGGACTCGAAACCTAATGAATGAGTAACCGAAATGACTAGGACTCAATAAGGAATCAAATAAGATCATGTTCAAGTCCAAAATACAAGAAACACAAATAAACAAATACAATGTCACACAAGTATGTTATATCTAAGCGATAGTTATAAAACATGCAAATCTACAATGTTTGTCAATACGAGACCAATGCATGTGCATACTTAAATGTGTGTGAATATGTTATACCAAATGTTTGCACAATGATGCAGGGACATACATGAATGACTTATGTATGTGTACACTTACTGACGTGCCCGAACCGGTTCTACAAAACTACACTATTCTACGTCGATTATACTAGAGGGATGCGGGGGTTTAAAACCCTTCGCAAGTGCATGAGTCATAAATGAGTATAATGTGCAAGAGTAAGGGTGTCATTCCCACAAAGAACTAGAGCGATCGGTTAATAGAAGATCTAGTTAATTATTATAAGTCTAAACTAATTCAATTCTTAATGATTAAAGATTAATGAGCTAAAGATGCTAGAGGAAACATGTAATTCTCAATGAGGTACCACCAAGTAGTCACTCTTGTACCTCTTAGAACCTAATCACTATGGTTTGTCCCTTTTATAATTAAGAACAATCAACAACTCACTCAAATATTCTCTAAAGACATAGATGAACATTAAGTGAGATTTTTGTTGGAACTTGATTGAGAGTGTGAGTCTAAGGATATCACCATTAATCATACATTCTACTAATGAGTTATTGGAGTCAATACCTAATTCAATAGTTATGAATAAGGCATTTCATCAACTCTTAATACACTTATCAATAAATGCTTTTCTAAGATCTATGAGAAACATGTTATAATTTCATCAATTAAAACATTCATCAAGCAAGTGATTTATACAAATAATAGTGCTAGTAAGGTGGAAACATCATTACATTCATAAATCCCCCAACATAAGTTGGTTAGTTACACATGATCACTAAAATAGCATAAGTATGAAGAAAAAGAATAAATACAACCCTTGAAGGCTTGACAGCTTCTAAGGACAAAATAACACCCTTCTCCACAGTAAATACAAGCCAAGATGATCACTACCAACTTTCAAAAGTTGATTTTTAACTAAGTACTCTCAAAAAAACAATAACCCTTTGAAAGCTTCTAAGCTAAAAGGGAGAGTCTCTACAAGTATATCTAAAACTCTCATTGTGTTTTTTTTACATCAGCCAAACTGCCTCCTTAACATTGGTTTGCAGTTGGACAAGGGAAAAACTAGAATTGCCCTTAGACGAGTCATGCGCGGTTTCGTGCCATGGCTTACATCCGGCTTCAAGATCTCGCGGGGTCTCAACTCCTCAGCGGCTTTGTCCCCATTGTCTCGTAGGTTATTTCTAGCGGGTATGAACCCGCAAGCTTCTGTAGCATCTTTCGTGGCTTCATTTTATTCTGTTCGACGATTTCAATCTAACGAACCGAACCGAACCTAACCCAACCCACGGGGGAGATCCCAGCGAGTTCCGATCTTCTGGATGGCAGGAATTGTCTCTCCGTTGATTCCCGTGGCTTTGTTCCACGGGTTATGTCCCGCAAGTTTCCTTCGTTCATGGCTTTTCTCCTCTTTTAACATCTTTTCTCCAACTTTCATGCAAACACCTTCATAGATGGCATATCACCTGAACTTAACCGAAACACAAGTTATATCCACAAGAGTGCTCAGAAACGAGCACAAAAGGTAGGAAAAGAGAGCGCTAAATGTGAATATTTGGAGCGCGATCACTTACGCCTTGCAACAGGAAGAAGAAACTTGATACCTTAGCATCCAAGTATGTGATTTTCCTCTTGAAGATGATATTTGCATAAGACGTCGCTTTTAACCTTTGAAACTTCTTTTCACCAAGAACCACCTAAGCAACACCTATTACAAATATAGAGAGTTTTGCAATGGAATCAAGCCAATACAAATTAAGAACCTTACAATCTCCCCATTTGGTTATTCCATGGTAAAACCTCATCCTCACCATACATTGTTCACTCTAATAAACTCAATATTGATAGCATTCTCTCATCTTCACATTACAAAGAGATCCCTAGACTAAAAGAACTTCAAATCTTCATGAGTCTTCTAGAATCCCTTCTTTAATCTTCAAGGAACCTATGAGCAAAATAGCAAACCAACAAAAGAACTTCTTCCAAAGAAGAATGGTGAGATATTATAACAAAAACAAATAACAGAACTTTCCTAATCTCATCCAAAAATGCATTATCTCAAGTGAATAACATGCTCTTCCTAAGTCTCTCAACCTTGTAAAACCAATAATTCTTATCTCCCCCTAAATACAAGAATGCCCCTCCTTAAGACAAAGTCTTCATTTCAAAACAAAGAGGCTCACATATTTGGAACATTTCTCCACACAAGGTGAGGTATACATTTTTCTTCCCTGTATCAAACATAGATTCCCCCATATCAAACATGGTGAGGTATACAAATTCTCCCATTTTTTGTCAAAGAATAGACAAAGGAACACAAGAGATAAAGAACGAGATATTAAGCAAACAAATCGTATAGAAAGCAAAGTTGAATGAACTAAAGCTCCCTTTTAACATATGCTCCACATATTATCACTAAGTAGATCTGTTCACAAGGGATTTACACATTCACACAATCAAGCAATAAGAGAAAATATTTCATCATATTTCAAAGTCTAAGAGAGAATCATAGATTTTCATTAATCTCTCAAAAATATTCTCACATTGCTAATGAATCAAGCACATAAGCAAAATATGTATGTGTATGCGAATGTTTCTCACATATATAGTAGGAGTGATTGTGATATCAACATACAAACAATTTCCACACCTATCCAACTAAAGCGTTTCCAAAAAATAGGTCAAACCGATATTCATCTGGGTTTTTTGTTTAAAAAGAATAGATATTAACATTTGAGTGTGTGTGTGTGTGTGTGTGTGTGTGCATGTGGCTCGTTTACTCATTTCTATTTGACAACCCGAGCATTTCACAATTCTCAACTATATACCAATAAACCTTTTTATTTTTCATTTCTTTTAGGCTTAGAATAAAAAAAAAAAATTAATAATTTTTTTCAACACTTCTTTGATTTTTTCTAACATAAACATATACACCTCATGGCGGCTTTCACTTATCACAATGACGTAGCCCTTTCTTATATTGGGCGGCTTCACAACCAAGGTGTGTAGCCCTTTCCATAAGGGTGCTCATTGAATTCTATGTAGAGTCGAAGCAAAATGGGTACATACTATAGGTCATCTATCATGTGCTAAGCAATAGGCTACTAAATGCATCTATAATCTACATACTTTCAAGCTTAAGATTTTCAATCACATATGCTCAAAAACTAAAATATATAAGAGAAGCATTTGTGTACTTGTCAAAGATAAGATTTTCAAGCTTAAGTGCATGATCTAAAAACAATAAAATATATTTGTTTAAGATCATTACTTCTCAAGTGAGTAGCTCTCAAAGATATTGATTTTCAATTTAAGTTTTGCTCATCAAGCCACTTATCAATCACACAAAGACATTAATCAACATAAATCATGTCAATGGACATTCTAAGAGTTTTAAACCTCTCTTTGTTTAAGGGCTTTGTGAACTAGTTTGCAAGTTGATTTTTAGTAGGCATATGCTCTAGAGTAACAATTGAATGTTCAACTAGGTCTCTAATAAAATGATGCCTAATATCTATGTGCAACGATATCATGCATACACAGAGTTGAAAACATGAAATAGAAAACAAGCTTTTAGAATAGAGAAATACCTTAGCAAGCTTTTTCACCAATGAAAGGTCTCCGCTCTTTTTATGAGCTCTCTTGGCATGTGTGTCCTCATGACAACAAGTTGTTGGTGTGTCATCTCAAAAGAATAAAGACCAAACACTTTCAACTCTAACAATTATGAAAAACAACTTTCTCTAAAAGTCTAACAAAATATTTCACCAAATAGATTTCAAAATTCAACTTCTTTAAAGTTAAACAACAAATTTTGACTATCATAGTAAGTATGAAAATATTAAGTTCATGTATTGAATAGAGACACCAAGTTTGAATACTAAACTTAGCACATTACAAATAGCGTAGTCAAGCATCAAACTTAGAACTCTTATCAAACAAGAACAAAAATATTCTCATATGTGCTACTCAATCAAGTATGAGAGCACTCACCTTTGACCATATTGGTCTTAGGTGAACCAACACAAACAATATCATGATCATTATGCATAACAATATGAAATCTAGAAGATAAAACATCAACTATCTTCTTCATTAAAACATCACACATATTAAACTCATCATTGTTGCCACACACAAATATTTCATCAAGACTCTTCAAATGATCATGGTTAACACTCTTCTTAACCAACTTTTTCTCAATATTTTTCTTAACATGATTATCATTAACATGCATGTCATTCTTTTCAATCCAAATCTTCTTAGTATGTTTCTTCACATGAATATCATCAATATGCAAATTTCTCAAAGCATCAAAGCTATTATCATATTTAGAAACTTTCAAAGAAGATTTATCCATTTCACAAGAATGCACACCATTCTTCTTAACCCAAACTTTCCTTCGTGATTTTTTTTCAATAACATGTTCATCATGCATAGTCTCTAAAGCCCTAACATGTTTAGAAATAACCAAAAGAAGTCTTTTCAACTCACTAGCATGCATCTCATTCCTTACTTCACATTGTATAATATACTTGTAGCATTTAGGTATTATATGCCCTACAACAATGCAAAAATGACAAACCAGGATAAACTTAAAGATGTTATGTCTTACTCTAGACTTAAACTCATGCTTAGGAGAATGATCAGGTAACTTTTTCACATTTTCAACATGTTCCACATTTCCTAGTTTGCACTGCCTAACATATTCATAACACTTAGGTCTAATGTGACCAATCACATTACAATAATGACAAACCATAATGAATTTAGAAAAGTTACCTTTTAAATGTGCATGTTTTGGTTGAGAAGTCGGTTGAGAAGTTCCATTGCTCTTCTTGTCTTTGTCTTTGTCTTTGTCTTTGATGTTGAAAGGAATAATGGTTGAGTCTTTCTTTTTCTTGGACTTTCTTGACTTGTTCTTAATTGTAGGAATCTTCTTCACTTCTTCTACGAACCCAAGCCACTCATATCTCCATGATGCTTTCCAAGTTTTATGACTTTATCAAGCTTAATGTCTCCAATTTTCATGCCATTAATAGACTCTTTAAGAGATTTGACTTCATCTTTAAGCCCACACTCTTTTATCTTCATGATAGTCAAAGAGTTCTCTTTTTGCTTAATCTCTCTGTTAGGTTTTTGGTTTGTCTTGGCATATATTCCATATCAAAGCAATGTTTTTCTTGTATTGATTAGTGGTCTTAGGATTGATGATTTGAAGCTTCAAAGAAAGATTTTGCCACATTTCATGCAAGATGGTGTTGTTTAAAGAGGAATATGCTTCATTGCACAATAAAGGTAAAATAGACTTCATTCCTCTTACAAGGCTAGGCACACACACAAACGGCATTCATTTGTGTCCCTGCATAGTTGAACAACATTTATTTAACACTTTTACACACTTGACAATATATGCTTATGCATTAGATTTAAATTGATAATCATTGGAAACTTACGAAGGTGTTATTCTTCAGCCAAAACAATATGACATTGAATATGTACGAGCCCCAAGGAAAACTTTCAAATGCATTGATGTCCTCAACTAAAGACACAGCAAACTGGGTATGGCTGTCCGTGCTTCATCAATCCCAAAGAACTGGGACACTATTAATAGGTATCCCATCTTCAATGCGTCATCACCTCTGCAGTCGTGGGCTGTTTAAAAGTTGCCTCCAACAGTTCAATCGTTGGACTTTTATCTTCAAAATATTTTGTCAAAATAGATTCATCACAGACTTCTTTCTTTTCTCGGAACCCTTCGGGTAGTGTGCCCATGTTGAGGCCACTGCACATGCAGAATTCCTCTCTACCAAACCAAGCCTACTGCTGCCCCAAACCAAACCAAATCAAATTTCATCCTCATTTTTTGATTTGGGCAAAATGATATATCTTTTCAAAAGATTATAGATTAGCATCCCATGAATCTTAATTGGTTGTACCATATCCAAGTATAGCCCAAAGGGGCCTTGCTTAAACCTATCAACCATGCCGTAACGTGTCAAGACCAACTTCAAATCTTGAAGGAAATATTTTTTGTTTTGCGAGTTGATTCTCGCGTGTATCTAGGTTTTACGGTCTGGATACCGCCATAGTTTTTTATTACGATTGATTGGCATCTGGTTTACAACAAAGCCAAAATTAATTAATGCTAAGTATAACAAACATAAATAAATTTATAACTTTATTTAGCAAAAAAATACAATTAGATAGTAAAACTAAGTATCTGAAATGTATACAAGCTATGCATAGGATAAGAATACCTTTGAATTCGAATTGGACTTTGAAGCCAAGGAAATGAAAAAGGGTTTCAAACCTTGTATAGCAATACCAAGCCCTAAAAATTGTTTCCAAGCCCTGGAAAAAGATTTCAAGCACTGTAGTACAACAATAAAAAGCATTGTAAAGGGACAACATTAATATCAAGCCCTAGAAAATGATTTCGAGCACTACAGCAATAAAAAGCATTGTCCCATCCGCATAAAAAAAAAACCAACATAACATGAAGATGCAATAAGCCCCATACCCCAAACAAACCTTAGACAAACATACATGGAACATCCCCTGGTCGGAAATAAAATCCACATAAAAAAACTCAATCAGGCAAACAAACATGGAACATCCTTAGAAAGGAAAAATCCTCAGATGACTTTAAACATAAACCAAACAAAAAATGCACAAAATCAATGCTGAACAAATTTCATATCAAAACCCCCAGTCAGAAATACAATCCACCATAAAAAACCTTAGGCAAACAAACATGGAACATCCTCAGAAAGGAAAAATACTCAGTTGACTTTAAACATAAATGAAACAAAAGATGCACAACCAAAATCAATGCTGAACAAATTTCATATCAAAAGTAGTCTACTTACTCAAACAATAAAAATCCTCAGATGACTTTAAACTTAAACGAAATAAAACATGCACAACCAAAATCAATGCTGAACAAATTTCCTCTCAAAATTAGTCTACTTGCTCAAACAATGCCTACCTCTCAGTTTGCGAGAAACCCAGAAACAACAAACACTTGTTCGCTTCTTCTTCTATCTTGTTCGCTTCTTTTTCTACTCTGGTCTCGGTCTCTTCTTCTTCTACTTTGGTATCAGTCGCTTCTTCTTCCACTCTGGTCTTGCGCTCGCTTCTTCTGCAACACTTCTTTTTTTTCTATCTCCGGTATCGAGCTTCTTGTTTGTTTGATTTTGATTTGAGTTTCTTTTAATTTCAAGCTCTCTAATTTTGAATTTCAATAAGTTTGGGCAAATTGGTAATTATGCTTAATAGGGGTTCCGGGTTAGGGGCAATTTGGTAATGTCCCCTGTAAACGGTTTTAATATTTTAAATCCCACTTAAGGGTAATCCGATAATTTCATAAAGGCCAAGGGGATAAAAATGCAAGAAAAACAGAAAGAGGATATTTTTGCTCTTTCAAACTTGAAAGTTGACATTTCCCTCCATTTACACCTTTTTTTTTTGGGGTGGGGGGGGAGGTGGTGTTGGAATTTACCCTGGTGGCTATAGAATTGATGACTCACTATCAAAATAGCTACTGGATTGGAAAGTTGTTCCAAAATAGCCACTGGATTGGAAAGTTGTTCCAAAATGGCCATTTTGGTGAACTCTGTGACACTAATGACCATTTCATCCAATGAGTGACATTTTAGTAAATAAGAGGATGACATTAATTTATTTTATATTTTTTTTGGAAATCAATTTTTTCTTTTGTTTTTTGAAACGAATAATTATATTTTGTGTGTATATATTTATAGCATATCTCAAATATATATATTTATATTTTAAGAAGATTAAGGTTACAAAATCTAAAAAATCTAAAAAAAAAAAAAGAGACACATGTATTGATATAAACTATTTCTCTTGTTTTTTGAAAAGAATAATTATATTTAGTGTACGTATATATTTACGTACACTAAATATAATTATTCTTTTCAAAAAAAATAAGATTTTCAAAAAACATTTAAAATAAATTATTGTCATCCACTTACCAAAATGTCACTTATTGAAAAAATAAATTTCCAAAAAACATCTAAAATAGATTAATGTTATCCCCTTATTTACCAAAGTGCCACTAATTGGATGAAATTAGATGGAATTGGATGGAATGGTCATTAGTGTTACAAAGTTCGCCAAAAATGGCCATTTAGAACAACTTTCCAATCCAGTAGCAATTTTGATAGTGTGTCATCAATTCGATGGCCAATGGGGTAATTATCCCTTTTTTTTTTTTAAAGAATTATGGTCATGTTTATTTCTAGAGAAATTTACTACAACAATAGCTATAATTACTACTCTAATGAAATCAGTTTGATTATGAAATTTTATGAATTCAAATTGATTAATTTGTATTATTACCACATATAGTTGGCTAGAGTCTTGTTTTACATAAAGCAATACAACGATGAAAGAAAAGGAAACAGAGGGAAAGAGGAGTGCTAACATGTTTAATTAGTAACACATTCAACATAGATAATTTCATGACCAGCAAATGGTACCAATTCCACTTGAACATTTTTATAGAGAAGCAGTAGATCATTTAAGAAGCATTTTTTGCAGTGTAGGCTTCAACAAGGACTTGGAACTTGGTGGTGAGTTTGTCTTTGGGTGGGTGGTTTTCTTGGATTAAAGGAAGGTCAGTGAAGCTTTCCATCCATCCAAACAAAAAAGGAAATGTGTCATGAGTGATCGTTTTGAGGCCAGTTGCATCTTCTAGTACATTTACACAGATGGCAAGCCAACCCAACACAAGGTCTACAAATCCAATACTTTCTCCACCAAAGAACTTCTTTCCTCTTAGCTCTTGTTCAATATTTCAAGTTTTCTAAAGCTGAAACTGTGGCTTCCTCTTGCTCTTTCCCTTGCTTCAGATATGCAACCCAAACCGATGGAAGAACCTACAACCAAAGGTGAAGCCAGAATTTCAAATTTAATCAAGTTTGAGGATTAATTAGTAAAATTTTCATTTTTTAAGAAGCAAATATAAAAAAAATAAACTTAAAACAAAATATGAGGCAAAACAATTTACATATATTAGTGCATATATTATTGAACTATTACAATACATTCGGGATTTTGCGGGAGGGGGAATACAACCCTGAAATCATAGAACAGTGAATTGATTACCTTGTCATCAGCAAATTTGGCCCAGAAACGTGCGGTGGCTTTGTCATGAGGATCTTCAGGCAATAAAGGATAGGAGTTCCATGTCTCATCAATGTATTCAAGAATAACTAATGACTCTGCAATTGATTTTCCGTTGTGTAAGAAGACTGGAACCTTTTTATAAATGGGATTACATTGCAGAAGCAAAGGGCTTTTGTTGGACAGATCTTCCTCAACTGAAACATATTCAACGCCCTTCAATTTCAGTGCCCAAACAACCCTCCAAACAAAAGGGCTTGACCATGTTTTCAAAAGCTTCACTTCTTCTCCCATAATGACTTGGATTGATACTTCTTAATATGAAATTCGTATAAGTTTATACACAATTTTGATGTGGGGGGATTGCTGTCAGCTCCAAATTTTATTCGTATTTGTCAACAAACCAATCTAGCTTGGTCATTTTCAATATCCGGCCTTACATTAACTACAATCTACAAAGATTGTCCTTTTTTAAAAATGCAGAAATCCCCTAAATCCGCTCAATGGATCTGATTTTGGAGCCTCTACTAAACTCTACAATCTTTAAGAAACAAAAAACTATGACCCGTGGCCATGTAGGTACCTACGAATGGATTTGAACCCGATACCCATAAAGTAAACCACATGTTTGACCGTTATGCTGACCATAGGCCTGACCTTTCTCTATGCTCTAGTTCTTTGGTTAAAGGTGCTATTGATTTCTGGAATTCTTAGGCTAAATTAGACAATAGAGAATCATACAATTACTTTTAAAAATTTTGAAATCTCTTCCTTCTAATAAGTTTCCTAAATGTGTCTTATACTCTTATAGGCTTATAGCAGAACCCTGTTGTTATAAATAGAGGATACTTATGGTATTAGCTATACATTTAAAGGGTCACGGATAAATGAATTTTTTAAAAAATAAATTAAAAAAATAAAAAAAATAAAAAAATAAAAAAAAACTCACAACAATTTTCCTTTAAAAAACTTAAAAATTAAAATTGATTCTTTTGTGAATTATATTTTCTTATATCATAGAGGGGAAAGCAAGCAGGCAACAAAAAATCACAAGATAAAAGGTTTCAAGATCTTACTTCTAACCATAACAAGGATCAAATAATCATTAGGCAAAAGGTTATAATTGAATAGATTTTAAAAGTTGTGGGACATAAATTGCAATTTCTAAAGTTGAAGGGTTTTTTAAAAAAGTTTTGTTAAGTTAATACGATAAGTATCCACGTCGAACATGAATAGGTGTATTATTATTGATATTGTTTCTGCAGGCCTTCGGATTCTACTTTTACTAAATAAATTAATTATTATTATAATTGCTAATTAATTAATTGTTTTGCTGTCTTGTAGTCCTTGGACAGACCGATCTAACCCCGCAACTAAGGCAATGAAAAAAATCAACTCCACCTGCAACGATGGAATCCACTGTAAACATAAGAATAAGGTGTTGGATATTTGGACATTAGGCATTTTTGTTGAAAATAAGACAAAAGAAGAAAAGGGGTTCAATGAACTTTTTATTGGTAATTACTCTGGTGATGGCCATCAACTTATGTTACCACCATTAAAATGGCTACTAAATGAGGAATTAGTTTTAAAATATCCATTTTTAACAAACACTGTTACACTAATAGTTATTTCATCCATTTCCATCCAATTTCATCAAATGAGTGATATTTTGGTAAATAAGTGGATGATATTAATTTATTTTAGATATTTTTTAGAAATCAATTTTTTTTTTTTTTGTTTTTTTTTTTTTAAACAGATAATCATATTTAGTGTGTATATACATATAGCATATCTTAAACATATATATATATATATATATTTTTAAAAATAATAAGGCTACAAAATCTAAAAATTCTAAAAAATATATTTGAGATAAGTTGAAAAGAAATATATATATATATATATATATATTTAGAAGACTAAGGCTACAAAATCTAAAAATTGTAAAAAATATATTTGAGATAAGTTGAAAAGAATATATATATATTTTTTTAGAAAATTAAAGCTACAAAATCTAAAAATTCTAAAAAATATATTTGAGATAAGTTAAAAAGAAATATATATATATATATATTTATATATTTATATATATGTTTGAGATATGTTATATGTATATACACACACTAAATATAATTATTTGTTTCAAAAAACTAAAGAAAAAATTGATTTTCAAAAAATATCTAAAATAAATTAAGTCATCCCCTTATTTATCAAAATGTTACTCATTTGATGGAATTAGATGAAATAACCAATAGTGTAACAGTGTTTACCAAAAATAGTCCTTTTGAAACCAATTCCCCATCCAATGGCTATTTTGATAGTGGTGGCATAAGTTGATGGCCACCAAGTTAATTACCCCAACTTTTTATATAGTTGCTTGCTCAAAATAATAATTAAGTAAAGATCGGTGATGTGCATAGACGAAGCTATGGGTTGGCTTAGAGGGGTCATGGCCCTAGGCCGGTTCTAGGGAAGCCCGGTGAGGTAATTGCTTAGTGACTTTGATTCGGACGGACCTCCAATATTTAGTTTAATTATTTTTTATTTCAAAATGTGGCCTATATACGATTTTAAACAAAACAGACTCATAAATGACTTTAAAAAATGACCAGACATACACATATTTTTTTTTTAACAAAAAAATAACCAACCATTGGAAACACATTTATCATTCTTACAATAACAACATTAGATCAAAACAAGCTCATATACGATTTTAAATAAAACATACCCATAAATAACCTCTAAAAAAGGTCCACCATACACATATAATTTGTTTTAAAAGAGGCATACTAATGGAAACACATTTATCATTCTTACAACAACACTAGATCAAAAATTGTCTCTTATTAGATATTCTAACAAAAATTGAAAATCAAAATTAGGGTTTTTCAAAACTCTCTTGATAGGAATTTTTTTTTTTTTTTTAGCTTTTTATTTGCTATTTTGTTGTGTTATAGTCTTGAATTTGAGTTATTATATTGATTTTTACAATTATTTGTTAGAGAAAAAAAAATTAATCAATTAAATATACATAGAAAATCGAAGGCCGCATTTTCTATTGATCATCTCATGCCTCAAAAATCTCAGGGGCCCTGCATGCCCTCTCTAGCCTTTTGGAAAATTTCTTTTGAGTAATCATATTTTGTCTAAATTTTTTCTATTTACTTCATAGAAAATGAAAATTTTACTAATTGACCTCAAACTTGATTAAATTTGAAATTCTAGCGCCATCTCTGGTGATGCAAAGGAATTAGGTGGTATTCTTGCATTCGGTGGACATGGAAATAAGGAGCTATCCATTTTTCATCATTCTCTCGACCACTTGTTTCCTCACAGTCCTAATTAATCACACTTTTTTGGGGATTGAATTTTGCCAATCTCACATTTTTGGGTGGGACTAGGTAATACATTCGCTACCACTTGTACAATATCAGATGATATGAATCTTTCACGTAATTACTAATTAGTTACTCACACCACATGAAATGGTTTGAATGAATCGACTTATACAGCCATTTGTATTGAAGCCTTGAAGCCTCTTTATCTTTTTATTTTTTATTTTTTCTCTCCTACTGTTGTTTCTTCTGGGTCAATGTCTTCCGCGTGCCTTTTCTTAATCTATGAACCTTTCTGGCTTTCTACCTAATTATTAATTGACAAATATTTATTATTTAAATTAGGTTTTTTTTTTTTTTAATAGCATTTTTTAGCATTATTTTTACTAGATGTTGTGAAGTGCCCATTGTCTTTAAGAATCAACTAGCCAACGGTTGTGATTAGGTTAGGCAAAATGGGCCGGCCCGGCCCGTTAGGCCCATTTGTTTAACAGGCTGGGTCAGACCCAGACTGTTAAGGGAGATAGGCCGGGCCTGGGTGGGGGCCGCGTTGAGACAAGTCGGGCCTTAACGGGCCGAGTCCAACGAGCTTCGAATTTTTTTTTTCTTTCTATATAGTATTATTTTTAATACATTGTAATAATTTTGTGTAATTATTAATGTAATAATTTTAATATGAAATATAACATTATTCATTTCATACAACACTTAAGTTTTCGATGAATAATATTTTTGTAATTTCGTATTAAATTTGTGATGAAATGTATAAATTACAAATCATGATTGCCTCGTTAAAAACCTTATCAAGAAAAACTCAATGGGATAAACACTTGGTAAGGGAAAAAGAGTGCAATTGGAAAACAATAAAATTAAGTATTTACAATTACATCAGCTCGCCGGCTGGTTGCTACCGAAACTCTCTTCGATGGTCATATTGGAGAAGTCATCCATGAGTTCTTCGGTTTCTAGTTGATGTTGTCGTCTGAATCTTTCATTTTGCCAATCCTTAAGGCATGTCAAAGCTTTCATCGTATCATGGGCCAATGAACATCTTCTTTCTTCTAGTATTCGTCCAGCCGTGCTGAACACCTGGTCCGATGAAACTATTGAAACCGGGATAGCAAGGACGTCACATGTTAATCTCGATAGAATGGAGAAGCTGTTTCTCTTGCCGCGCCACCATTTTAAAAGATCATTGGTTGTGAAGTCATCATTCTCCGTGATGGAGTACTTCGTAGTCAGATATTTGTTCAGCTCCACGTGTTATCGTTGACCTTGACTTCGACTCGGACTCGAACTTTCTGAAAAGCGAGAAGTTGTAGCCTTGTTAAAAAAATTCTCATGAGCTTCGATTGTTGTTGGGATTGTTGTTGAGGAGGCGTCGATTTTGTTGTTCTGTGGCTATACCTGTTCTCATAAATAGAAAAAATCTCAAACATTTGGGATTTCAGTGTACTAAGATGTTCAACAACATCCGTTTCACTTAATCCCAAAGTCTCACCCAATTCTTTGGAAAAAACTTCTAAAGCATTAAATCTGAACCTAGGATCTACAACAATACCAAAGGTATACAAAAGAGGAATTTTCCCCTAATATTTTTCAAATCTTTTTTTGCATATTAGCAACAGCAGAAGCTACCATCACATTTTTAATATATTGTCTAAGTACATCAACCATGTCATAAAGTTTATGAAGTGCAAGAGGAGATGTGGGGTAATAAACCCTGGAAAGTTCTATAATAGCATCATAAAAAACTTTTAAAAATTCAACAAAAACATTGGCCACATACCAATCATCATCTGTGAGTTTTTCATGTTCGATGTCGTCGTTCTCCTGTGCTTCCAGACATGCTGAGCTCCACTTATTCTTGTACAGTCAAAGGGGGATCGATTCCGTAAAAGATAAGATCAGTAAATGGAAATTCACTGAATTACAATCTTTGTGAGATCGTCAATATAGTACCGAGGGTACTTTTAGAATCTACCAAATCAGTATAGCTATCCTTCTTCTGACACAGCAACGTAATTTCAATCAATATTGAAATGCAGTGCTAGAAAATTTCGTTCTTCTTTTCTTCTTGCTGGTCGATGTAAAACTAGGTACCATTCATAGGTGTCGAAGGTGGTGTTCAGGTTATAAAAATTAGTAATTTGCGAAGCAAGTGGTAAAACAGATTTCAACATTAAATATGTTGAGTTCTACCTTACCGGCATATCTGTTTGGAATTTACGGGGTATTAGGTCATTTGATGTACAATATCTGACAAACTCAGCAATTCTTTGGTTAGATGTCATAATCCAACCCCCTAATATTGTCGATTTGACTTTCCACCTGATTAAAACCTGATTTTACAATCAAGTTTATAATGTGACATGCACAACGGCAGTGGAAATTTTTTCCCACAATATTAGGGATTCTAGAATTAATGAAAAGTTCTATAGCTTTTGAGTTAGCAGATACATTATCCAAAGTAATTGACATGATGAGGTTTTAAATGTCATAATCTTGTATAACGGACATAATAACATTATAAATATTTTGTGCAATGTGTGAATAATTCATGACACAAAAACCAAAGAGCCTTTTTTGTAAAATCCATTCGGTGTCTGCATAGTGTCCAGTGACACATAAATAATCTTGTTTTGAATGACCGCTCTAGATGTCAGACACTAATGCAATTGAAAAAGCAATGTTTTGCAATTCATAAATCAATTCAGTCCTACGTTTTTGAAAAGTACGAATCAAATCGCTCCTAGTTGTGTTTCTAGAAACAGTGACATATTGGGGGTTAAAAGCATTATTAATAAAATATTAAAAATGGGGGTTATCTTGAAAACCTATGGGTTGGTCAGTTGCAGTGCAGTACAACACCGCTTGCTCTTTGACCCGGTTGGGGTCATACTGCCATGTACTCACATAACCATCTAGGTTCCTCTGTAGTTAGGTTTGTCGAGTTATATCGACTTGCCCATGGGAAGCTATGCATCTGTCTCTATGTCTCTTGAGATGACTAGTTCTCTTACCTGAACTAGTGAGTACAGATTGACAATACTTACATTGGGCATGCTCAACTTCAGTACCAATTGTATTCTTTACCATTATTGGCTCAAAGCAATCCTACACCATTGATTTCTTCTTCTTCCTCTTCTTACTCGAATTTAGTGTCGAGGAAGAAGGTCATGCACCCTTAGTACTAGAGGGATCGGGATCGGGATCGGTATCGGTATGGAACTCACCGTATAATCGGTTGATATTCTCGTCCGGCATATAGTCGCGGGGGTTCAGGTTCAAGTGTTTAGGATTCATTTTCCTAAGATAATAATTAAATAAATGATTAAATGTCACAGAATCATAGACACAATTATACATTTATACAAATAACAGATTAAACATTCAAAATTACAAATATTCAATTATACATTTACACAATTAAACATAGTAATTAATATATTATTAATTTTAAAAAAATGGAATAAATTTTTCTATAAAAAAAAAAAAAATACATATTCATCAAATTTTGCATTGATAAATATTGAGTACTCTATCCACTAAATTCTCAAAGTGACTTGTCAGTACCAAGGTTATAATCATAATAATCAAAATTAAGATTGTAAACCAACGTCCAGAGATTTTTCAACGGTAGGACTCGTTACTTTGTAGGACTTGTAACTTTGAGAATTTTGTGGACATAGTGCTTAGTATGCAAATTGCAAACTATATGTGCGTAAACTTAATATTTGATATTATGATGCACAACTTTGGTTTCAAGACATGATTATGATGCCAAAATAAAACATAATCATTAATATATTTTTCTAAATTATTATTATTTTTTCTTATTTCTTCAACTCTACAAAAAAAAAAAAAAACATAATCATAATATATTATTAATTTCAAAAAATTTAAAAAACAAATTCATAATTAGATTTTCTAAATTATTATTTTCTTCTTATTTCTTCAACTCCACCAAAAAAAAAAAAAAACTATAAACATAAACATAATCATTCTAATATATTATTAATTTCAAAAAAAAAAAATTTAAATTCAGAATTAATTTTTCTAAATTATTATTATTATTTCTTATTTTTTCAACTCTACAAAAAAACATAAACATAACATAATCATTCTAATATATTATTAATTTCAAAAAAAATTAAAACAATTTGGAATTAGGTTTTCTAAATTATTATTTTCTTCTTATTTCTTCAACTCTACAAAAAATATATATAAATATAATCATTCTAATATATTATTAATTTAAAAAAAATAAAAAAGTTCAGAATTAATTTTTCTAAATTATTATTATTTTTTCTTATTTCTTCAACGCTACCAAAAAAAAACATAAACATAATATAATCATTCTAATATATTATTAATTTCAAAAAATAAAATTTAAATTTGGAATTATATTTTCAAAATTTTTATTTTCTTCTTATTTCTTCAACTCTACAAAAAACACATAAACATAATATAATCATTCTAATATATTAATAATTTCAAAAAAAATTTCAAAAATTTGGAATTAATTTTTCTAAATTATTATTATTTTTTCTTATTTCTTCAACTCTACAAAAAGACATAAACATGACATAATCATTCTAATATATTATTAATTTCAAAAAAAATTTAAAAAATTTAGAATTAATTTTTCAAAATTTTTATTTTCTTCTTATTTCTTCAACTCTAAAAAAAAAAAAAAAAAAAAAAAAAAAAAAAAAAAAAAAAACATAACATAATCATTCTAATATATTACTAATTTCAAAAAAAATTTAAAAAATTCGGAATTAATTTTTCAAAAATTTTATTTCTTCTTATTTCTTCAACTCTACCAAAAAAAAAACCATTAACATAATCATTCTAATATATTATTAATTTAAAAAAATTAAAAAAAATTCAGAATTAATTTTTTTAAATTATTATTTTCTTCTTAAACTCTACAAAGAAATAAACATAATCTTTCTAATAATAATAATTTCGAAAATGTTGAAAAAAAATTGGAATTAAATTTTTTTTAATTATTATTTTGTTGTTAAACTCACACACAAAAAAAAAAAAAAAAAAACATAAAATTAACATATTACTAACAACAATATTATCTACACACATACTAATCACTAATTACTAAATAATAATAATTACTATATAAAAAGTTATTAATAACAAAAGTAGAGAACTAGACAAACTAAACTTAAATTGGAGGCTTGAGAGTTGAGAGTGTTGAATTAATTAATCAATTGGATACCTAACAACATAACAAATAATAACATTAGTTATAAACATATTAATAATAGTTAATAATTAAATAACAAATGAAAGTTAATTAAAAAAAAAAAAAAAAAAGACAATACATTAGAGTAAGAGCCTTAGAATATGTAGAGACTAGAGAGTGGGAGGTATGTAAATATATAATATATATTATATAATGTATAATGTATAATGTATAGTGTATAGTATATTAGTATAATAGTATATAGTATATAAATAATATATTAAATATGTAAAATAAATTACAAAATAATTGAAAGAGTGAGTGAGAGATGTTGGAGATTGTAGAGAATAGAGAGAATAAGAGAGTAGGGAAGTAGAGAAAATGTAGAGAATGAGGTGAGGGTGATGGGGGTATTTATAGGAAAAAGTGAGGTAAGGGTATAATGGAAATAATTGGAAATAATTGTAACAGATTTAAAAAAAATGTAATTTTTAAAAGTTTTGGATTTTTTTTTCTCCCCCAACGGTCGCCTGGTTAATTACAAAAGTCATCCCTTAATTCAAATTTTAAAAAAAAAAATTCAAAATTTTAGAATTTAAAATTTTTTTAATGGCCGTGGGCCTAACCGGGCCCGGCCCGGTACTTCACCGTTGGGGGCCCGCCCTGGCCCGTTTAGCTAGTGGGACGAGCTGACCTAGGCCCGGTAATGCAACGGGCCAGGCTGGGAGGCCCACCGATGCCCGGCCCGTTTAGCTAGTGGGCCGGGCTGACCCGGGCCCGGTAATGCAACTGACCAGGGGCGGGCAGCCCACCGATGCCCAACCCGTTTTTCCAGCACTAATTAGGTAGATAAATTGTGGATTTGGTATGACTGTATGATTATGATATAATCAGCTTTTATATAAAGAATTTTTATGATTTGACTTGTATTTCCAAATGTATAAACGAACTCAATAGATGTGTAAGGACTCTTTGGTGTCATTTTCGAAGACCCCTTTTTCGTTTTTCGAGATGTATAATGATAGAAAGTTGTCCAATGTACTTATCTTTGGAAATTATTTTTTAAAACACGGAGAATGATACCCCGATATTAACGATTTAAAACTTGGCGGAGGAAAAACACAAAATCGATGTTTTCAATATTTTCTTCAGTGTTGGCATTAATGTAGACATGATTGTGTTTCGATTCAAACCGTGGAATCGAACCGTAACTGTAAGCCAAATACCGGAACCATAAGACTTAAGGTTCTGGTTCCGATTCTTTAAATTGAAAAACTGAATCGGAAACGACGGTTTGGTCCGGTTCTGGAACTGCCAATTCCACCCAGTTTTTCATTTTTGGTTTTGTTTTTTTTTAAAAAAAAAAAAACATTTTACATTTTTTTTGCCTGTTAGGCCCAATGGTCTAGTGACCATTTGAGGGCCAACTGCCAAAAAATTTTGGTTTTCTTTTTCCTTTCTCTTGTCTCTCTCCCCACACCAATTCTCTCTAAATTCTCTTCAATTTTCTCTCAACTCTCAATTACTCAATTGTTTATTTTATTTTATTGCAATTATATATTTTTTAATCAATTCAAAATCATTTTCAACAATTTTTTCAAATTTATTTCCACCCATTTATTCACATTTTTTTTTCAAGAGTTTTTTTACAATTTAATTTTTTAAATGGCAAGTGGAAGTGGAAGTGGAGCTGGAGATGCTCCAAGGCGTTCCATTTCCAGGACTTGTAAGGGTTGTATGTCGGAGTCGGACAATATCGGTTATGAGGATACTGCTTACCATGAGTTCCTACAACGACAAGCTTATATTGAATCCCTAAACTTTCCTAATCCCCCTTTAATAATTTATGAACCTGATGCTAGCCCCAATATCACAAGGCAATCCAAAAATATGCCCGATCCCCCTCCAGATCCAGATTTTGTACTACCACCTACTGAAGAGAAGTTAGAGAAGGCTGAGAAGCAGCCCAATCTAATCTCTTCGTATACCATTTGAAGAAAATTATGAAAGATGATGGAAGGAAGACAGCGGTTTGTAATTACTGCCATAAAGAATTTAAGTGGAGTAAATATGGAGGATATGAAAATATTGAAAGCATATAACAACCTGGTATCCAGCCGAACAGGCCAGGCCGAGTACACAAACTCAAAATTTCAGGCTTGCTACCCCTAACACTCAATTATTTAAATATAGTGATCAAACTAATAGAGAAGAATTAGCTAGAATGGTTGATGTTGAACTCCTTAATCCTTATAAAATGAGATAAAATAGAATGCGTATAACTAGCCTAAAAGAAAAGGAAAAAATTAAATGGGAAATCCAATGTTTTGGTAAAACCTTTTCCTGCTCATGGTCATATAACCCCATTATTGGAGCTCTCACATTGCCTAGCACTCAAACATGGCATATTCAAGATTACATTTGTTTATCCATAGCATTATCATCATATGGTCATGCATGCATTGGCAACAAAGGAAAGTATCGACCATCGAATTCGCCTTTTCTCCGTCCCCAACAGACCAAATTCATCTGATCACGATCATCTATGGAAAATGATAGATGATGGTTTTTTTTCAATGCCAGATAAAGTCAAGGAGCTTATTGAACAAGTTAATGCACGAGACAGTAGTGAAAGTTCACTTGTATTGTGGCAGATCAGATTCTTGGATGGCCCATGCAAATTGCAAAAGAGATGAGAATTCAGGGAGCTACCTTTTCTGTTACTGCAACCTTATGGTTTGTTGTAAGATCTCAGATTCCGAAGTTTATCTATGATGGAATTATTGACAGTGATGGTGAGTCTCATATTTCACATTTCTCATATATGTATATAACAGATTAAGATGTTGAAAGGCTGTTTTTTTGTCAATTTCGTTTTTCAGAAAATATAACAAAGAAATAGATGCTTGAGTTATCGCCAACCATGCCTACCATACACACATCACATTTTGCCTGGCCTGGCTTTGGAAAATTGCAGAAATTGTTTTTTGAGCTGAGTATGCATATACAAAGAAAAAATCGCTACAATTGGCTGATTGGGTGCTTTGCAATTCAACGCATGTACTCAAGCATGCAACATTTGACACCGAGCCAAAGATCAGACCAATAGGCCTGCTTTTGGCAAGCAATAATTTGTTGGGAAACCTGAGACCAGAAGAGTTGACTTGTTTGAAATGGCTTGATTAACAACCACCAGAATCAGTGATATATGTTGCATTTGGCACTACAACTTTTCTTGACCAAACCGAGTTTCAAGAATTGGCCATGGGGCTTGAACTCACCAATATACCATTCTTATGGGTTGTGCGTTCAGATAATAACTCATCGAATGATCTAATACAAGGGTTCAAAGACAGAGTTGGTTCTTGTGGGCTTATTGTAAGTTGGGCACCTCAACAACAAGTTGTACAACATCATTCCATTGCTTGTGTTTTGTTCTATTGTGGTTGGAACTCCACTTTGGAAGCTTTGAGTAATGGAATCCCTTTGTTGTGTTGGTCCCATTTTGTTGACCGGTTTGATAATGAGAAGTATATCTGTAATGTTTGGGAGGTCGGATTAGGGTTTAACCAAGCCGATGGAAAAATAATTACACGAGAAGAGATTAAAAACAAAGTGGAAGAATTGTTGGGCAGTGAAAAATATAAATCAAATGCTTTGGCTCTCAAGGAAAACCTAAGAAATAACATCAAACAAGGTGGGTGCTCTTACAATAATCTCAATAGTTTTGTTGAATGGCTGTAGATTTAATTCTTCAATATTCTACTAGCATCAAAAGCTTCTTGTCTTTTCATTTGGCCTAGTTAATTACTGAAATAAGAGGTTTAAGGATCAATATTTCACCTTATGCAGACGTTAAGGGTTAATTAAGTCATATTAATTTGTGTTTATGTATTGAATGACAGTTGATATATATGAAAATTAAACTATTTAAGTATTGACCCTCTTTCTAGCCTCAAATGTTGATGCACAAATTTGGAACCATATTTTGAGCTTGTATCCAAATTAATGACAAAAAATGATGAGGAGTTCCTACAAACACAAAGCGAAAACTCTTGTGATAAAGGGCGTTGGTTGTGTTGCCGACGTTATCTCTCTGATTCTCAAGTCGAATTATATTTCTGTTGCGGAAAGAGAACCTATTGATTAGATAACTCCTACCTCATCATTGTTCTTTCGATTATATTATACTAGTTTTCTTCACATCGTGGACGACTAATACATGGAACTCAATCTCCATTACACATCGTGGACGACAAATTATTCATGAGAAATCCAACAAATGGACTAAATCAATAATAATGTATATCGGAATTTCTTAAGAATAAAATATCCCTCACACCATTAAGTTTGGCTAACAGGAACCCAACCAAATGACACAGTCGAAAGCAACAAAAAATAGGGAAAGAACACGTCTAACCCTTCAAAATTCAAAACTAGAATCCTCCAAAGTTGAATTCTCAAATAGAAAATGTTATTAAACGTTTAATCAAAAAAACTCCATTCATTACAAGATAATATCCTTTTTATAGGACCTATGTAGCATGGATACGGGTACGGGATACGGTAAATCTTCACAAACTAGGATACGGATACAGTAGGATACGTCGATTAAAATAATATATATTTATATATTTTTTTTAAATAATAATGTATGAAAACATATTTGATAATTCATTCAAAATCAAAACATATTCAAAATCAAAATAAAGCATATCACATATCTACATAAGTCATAACAATGTAACATATTACATGATCTAAATAAAACATGTCATATAAGTTGTAACATATTACAAAATCCATATAATTATTTGGACAAGGGTTATGGGTCACATCCCAATACTTTATAATGTCCTTTCTAACATTTTATTTTTTTATAAATAAAATGTAATATTTTGAAATGTAAAAAAATATTATAAAATCCAAATAAAACATACGTCACATAAGTTATAACACATTACAAAATCTAAATAATACGTAAATAAATAAAAAAACTCATAAAACATATTCTAAATTCCTATATAATTTCACTATCATCATTCACATTGTTAAATGATCTAGATAATTTGGCCTCTAACTTTGGTTCATCAAGAGAAAGGTGTTCAATATCATGTATCCCACTATTCTCGATGTCAATGGAATTAAAACCAAAATTTCTTTTTAATTTCATTTTGATACCTAAATTTTTAAAATTATAATTTGACTACGTTTCATACTAAATAATTATAATATTATCCCAAAAGTATCCTTAATGTATCCCTCGTATTCTCCAAGTATCATCTAGTCAAACTTATGAAAAAGTCAACGGATAAGTCATTTGACGTATCGAATAAATATCCAGAAGTATAAATGAAGTATCTAATCGGATACGAGTTACCTCCATCAAATGAAGTATCCGTGCTTCCTAGTATATGACGCATTCTCATACCCTATTAGAGTATTAGACTAAGAAATAAACGGAGTTGAAATAAATTGATGAATTTTTAATAATTAATGGGTCCCTAAGGACCTAGATGGCATTGGCCCAAAAGAAAAAGAAAAAGTCTGATCTTTTGGGATCAGATCCGGTACATTGATCCTCATTTTAAAATCACAATTACATGCATCATAGTTTTTCTTAGGACAATGAAAATCTACCAATCATATTAATCTACAACAATAAATCGACGTGGCATTATTGCTTTAGAATAGAAAAACAGAGATAAAGCAGACAATTTCCTCTTCTCTCAATCTCTCGTTCTTAAGTTTTGTTTTGTCTGGCTTTTACGCTACGATAACAAGTTGAAGCCACTAGATCCAGTGATCTTTTTCTGCTCTTCATCAATATTTCAGACGGCTATATTCCCAGCGACGTCTTTTTCGATTCCACACAATGGGACAGGTTTTAGACAAATTTCACGGTACTATGTTCTTCATTTTCTTATTTATAGGTGCACTGCACAATCTCGAATAATTATGAAATCAATAAATAAATCTATTTCATAATTGACTGCGTGATTTTTAATTCTGTTATTTTTGTTTTAAGGGTAGACATTTATTCCAGAAATAAACAAAGTATTAATTATTGGAAGATGTAGATAAAGCAGTTTTGGTTAGTTGGTAGTGATAAAAATGCAATTTTCTTTTTCATTTCTTAAAAGGATTATTTTTAAAGCTAAAAAGGGAAACTTTAATAATTTTTTATTTATTTTAAAAGTTGATCTGGTTATTGTAAAAGTGAGAGTTTTTAATCTTACTATCAAGGTTTGGATTAATGATGATATTTAGAAATTGTTTGTGAACAGCGTATCTTCTTTGCAATCGATTCCCATCTAATATAATTTTTGTTTTCTAGTCATAATTAGATAATTAAGAAAACAACACTTTTCTTGTATCACTCTGATTTCATAGGAAGGAACCAGTATCACTTTGGTTTTTCTTGAATGAATGTACAACTATATGAGTCGTTGATAGGTTGTGTATAAGTATTTTCTTGAACATTGTTTTTTTCATTAGTTATAGGACTATAATATTGGTTGTCATTTTTACAGATGTTACCATAATTAGAAAATTAAGTTAACATGCGAAAGTTGATTTCATTTGGCCAATCGATTGACTTGTTTTTGGATCTTAAATGTTGCACAAACTTTTTCGATTCAGTGAATTTTGTTCGAATATGTTGTGTTATACAAGCAGTTGATAGTTTAATACTATGTGCAGGTAAGCAGTGGAGGCAAAAACAAGTTCGCATGATAACAGATAAGGTCTATGAACGCGTTAAAAATCAATCTGGCAGGGCTAATTTGACCTTTGAAGATCTGTATATCGCTGTCCTACTCGTTTACAAGTGAGAAACTTCTTCTTGCCTTTTCTTTTTGTTTTTGTATTATTTACCAATTTTTTGACAATTAATTTCTTCTTGTTGAAACTTTCATGTTGCAGTGATATTAATAAGCGTTTGCCTGGTCCTCATTTTGACCCACCCTCAAAAGACCAAGTCAGAGCTATGATGCAGGTAATCTGAATTATTTAATGCAATGAGTGAAATGCTTGGCGGATATTTCATGAAGTGTGTTAATTTTATATCATGCAACTGTTGTATGTTTAACATATTGTTGAATCATGTCAAATTAAATTTTAGACAAGGTTGTAGGACTTCTTTCTTTTTGCTAATTGTACTACTAAAAACCATATGAGTGTTTCTGACAAAGAATCTAAAGCACCTACAAGGTTTGTTGCAACTAAAGGATTGTTACTGCTAATGTGTGAAATTTTGATAGATGTAGATAAATCTCAATTTTAATTGTTTCCCAATCTATAAAGAGCTTACTGGTTGGAAACCTGTGATCATGTAGCATTTGGCACCTAAACAACGAATCAATGGTGATATCCGGCTACTAGGTATAAACAAGGGAAGGGATGGAGAGAGAATAATTAAGGTCTCATAATTGTTAATTTAGCAGTTAATCAACAGTTGGTACCAACTGTTACAGGATGGTTATTATAGAATTTCCTGTAATTTGAACTGAGACAAATCAAAAAAAAATTCTTGATATTTTCTTTTGTTTTACAATGACAGTTTTTTCTGTTTTTTCAATTTCATTGCTCTTTGACAGTCTTCCACAACACGTACCTTGACAGGACTTCTAGAGCTTGGACTTGGGAGCCATTATATTTTCATACGTATTAAACTTTATAAATAAAAAAGATAAGATTGTTTGTTGATCTATATGCAGGCCTGTGATATCAACCTTGATGGAGAAGTTGATCATGAAGAATTTGTGAGATTTATTAAGGAGCTAACATCAGACACATTCATCGTTGTCAGTCAGGGACTGATCATCACATTGGTTGTAGCACCAACTGTTGCAATGGCGACAAAGAGGGCTACTGAGGGTGTCCCAGCTATCGGGAAAGTGGTTCAAAGGTTACCTACCTCGGTTTATGCCTCTCTCGTGACTCTTGCAATTGTGTGGTTCCAAACTTCAGGCCAGCAGGTTAATTAGATCTTTCATTTTCTTTTCAGAATCTGTTTTGTATATAAGATAAACTCATAATTATTCACCCATATTGGTATAATGCTAGTGCGACTATATATAAATAATGGCGGGAATAACATCGCCACAACTTCTCAGCAGGGGCTTATAATTCATAATTGTTGGCTTGTAAAACAGTTACAAAACTTCATATTATTTTTTTGGTTTCACATATCTCTGTACTGTATTAAATGTCGGTTGGACAGACAGGCTAAAGTCCGGGGGAAGCCCAAATGGACAAAACGTTCCTGACAAAGCTTATGGACAGAACTGGGTACCAAATACAAAAATTTAAGGCCGCAGCCATCAATCCCGGTTGGGCTTCACCAAATATATTCATCATCTTGTTAGAATTGTGTAGTTGTGCTATAATTAATTGTTCTGCATTTAGTTGGGTAGTAGTTAGTTGGGCGTTAGCTGTTAGAATAAAATTATTATTATTTACCGTTACTTACTTGGTATTCTGCTAGATAATACACATAAGAATATTTTCAAATAATTTTCAAGGTATCTTGTCCCTTTGTTTCTATGGCTATTCTTGACTTTCATAGTCAAATATTCTGAGTTTCCGGCCTTCATTGCTATTGTTTAACCTTCAACATACGTTTCCGGTATACAAAACCGACTTTCATTGTCGTTTTTGTTTCTTTTAGGCATTTTTATTTTCCAATCTTCATAGTCGTTTCTGTTTTTCTCGATGTTCTGTTTTTCCAGTGCTATTACAACCTCCATCGTTGTTTCTATTTTTTCTCGGTCTTTATTGATGTCGCTTAGCATCAACCTTCTTTGTTGATTGCTCTTTGGTTGTCACTTGCTATTGCTGTTTTAAAAACTAAACCGATGTGCCGCTATGAGGTGTACCTTAACCATCTCGTTGCCAAAGGTGCCACGGGGCGGCTGCTTTGACCCTCTACTAGGGCGTGCCCGCACCTTCTGTTTGAGTTGGCCACCACAAGACCAAGTCAAGGCGACTGGGTCTGAGGCAACTCATCAGTGAATTAACAAAACCTGTATGCTGTGATTCTCCCTCGGATTTATAATTGCAGGTTGTCTTTCTCAAATTCCCGCTCGCTGGAGATGAGTTTCTTTCTAGTGGAGGAGAATGATGAGGAATAATCTAAGCAGGATTAGAAGTTTTATCTAGATATTAATAGTTATCATATTGTGTTTATCTTGAGAATAATTATCTCATTAAGAGATTAGCTTAGGTTTGTTTTATCTTTATTAGAAGTTTATGTGTTTTTCCTAAAAAAAAATAAAAGTTTAGGTGTTTATTTCTTTCATGTTAGCAACTATAAGATGCCCCTTTCGGATTCTTTTGTATTCAAACTTAATTATTGAATTGAATGAATATTGTGTTACACAATCTTATGTTTCTCCCCTCTGTTCGATATCTGTTTCCAAACCCTAAGGTCGCATTTGGTGTCGTTTTTAAAATAATGTTTTTGAAAACTATTTTTAAAAATAAAAATAAAGTTTTAAAAATAATGTTTTTAAAAATGCAAACATGTTTGGTAGTGTTTTCTAAAAGTAGTTTTTAAAAACGGAAAACAATGTAAATGTTTGATAATATTTTCGAAATCGGTAAAATAGTTGTTTGGAGAAAAAAGTTCGGAAAAGTTGTGGTTTGTTTTAAAAAACTGTTTTGAAAATGGTGAAAAATAATAAAAAGTTGTTTTTAACTTTTTAGTTATATCTTTAAAAATGTTGTTTTTTGTTTTCAAAAACAATTTTAAAAAATGATTAACCAAACAACTTTTGAGTTTTTATTATTTTAAAAAACAAAAAAACTGCTTTTAAAAATGTAACCAAACACCACCTAATTCTCTCTAAATTATGTATCTAGTTGTTAACCTACTCTCATCAAGCAGTAGGAGAATATTCATTCTAGGTCACTTGAGTTTGCTGCTATGATCACAAAACTATCATTCTTCTCAGCGATCCTAACAAACTAGCCGAATTCTAAACCAAACAAGCAAACCAGCCAGCCGAATTCTAAAAAGGCAATCAAGAACCATGTTTCATGGTATTTTGAAATAATCGGTCAGTAAAATTAGATGCACTAAATTTGAAAGTCATGAAGCACATGTCATCTTCTTACCGCATAAATCCTAAATATTAATAATCATTTAAAATAAAATGCTAAAGAAAAATCCAAAAAATTAATAATCATTTTAATTAAAATGTACATAATTTGTTTGATTTAAGGTTCTTCATCAGGGTTTGAAGAGAAACAATTTAATTAAGATAGTTATTAATATTTATGATTAATCTTGACATTTTAGAGTTTGTAAATAGGAAATTATTTAATTTCATTATTTATTTATTTATTTATTTTTTTATGGTGGGTGTGCCAACTGCCAAGAACTATTTTGGGTGGCAATAGAGCCAGATACATAAAGAGTTTATCTGATTACTATTGTTTCCTCTTTTATCACTAGTTTTAGAATAAAAAAAATCTACAAACAACCCTAAAAATGAATTTCTTCTTCAAATAGTCTTCAATGTTAAGTGTTGCGGTGTTCGTAGAATACACAAGCTTCTCTATCCAAGTATTTTTAAGCCAAACCTTTTTATAAACAATTGTTTAGTTTCGAATTTAATTAGGAAGATTTTTAATTAGATTTTGAAACTACAAGGCTCTTTTTGATATACAATAAGGGTGATTTCAGCTAAATTCAATATTAGAGGGTTGTTTCTAAAAAAAAAAAAAAAAAAAAGGCAATTCTCCCTTTATTTATTTATTTATTTGCAAATTCATACCGGGGTTAAAAACTAGCAAGTTTCACATCTCAAATTAAAATAATGGAGATTGGAGAGCAATGCTCTCATATCAACAAAGTTGGTATATGAGCTGACTACAATGCAGAAATTTAGGAGTCCAAAACTGAGATTGGTTCAAGGAATTACAACAAAATCTCAAACTCACTGTAGTAGCACTATACCAATTGCAGTCCACAATGAATACATAGGTTTTTATGATGGGAATGGCCTCAAATGGACATATTGGCAAGGTGTGAAATCATGGCATCTGCTACTGAGCTGTAGAATCAAGGAGCATTCAGCTTTTCTAGCCTACTTTTAGCCATGTCAAGATGTTCTGCTCAGCATACAATAATTAAACGAAACGATACATAATTAGATTTGTTTTAGCATCGAGAATAAGATTATAAATGTGAAGGGAACCTCACTTACTCTGCTCAAATGCTGTTGCTTTCTGAATACTTGTACGAAAAAATATGTTTCCATTCTTCTGATAGACAGGCTGTAGTCAAGAAGATAACTGGTTATGTCTTTTACACTACAAACAAACCTATGGCCACCAAGATAGTTGGGGAGGTCTAGCATAAATCCGGTGAGCCAGTGATTGGATTGACGAATACAATGAGAATGAGTGTATATTACAATGGTCAGATTCCAGGATAACTCTCAGTTTGCTATTTATAATATATTTGTACTTTCATAGTAGCAACAAGCAGACCTTAGTTTCAAGAAGATCAATTCTCCAATTCAATAATCATATTCTCGGATGCATTTAAAGTTGTCAAAACCTCAAAGCCTGGGCTAGTATCAGCCTTGCAGCTTTTAACATTTTATAACCAAACACTGATTCTAGCCTGGAAAAAGGCTACACAGATTCCCACTAAATACTGATATTTGATTAACTTCCCAAAACTTTAGAACATCAAATTCCACTCATTATTCAACATGGGTTCAGATCTAGACCCAATCACATTATAGATCCTCTAAACAATCAAGCAGTAGTATTTTATCTTATATGTGTTTTTTTTTTTTCTTCTCAATAATGGATGTATTACACAATATTTAAAGGAAGAACAACCACTGTACATGGCAAGCATATGAGAGTACGTGCCAATTAAGTAAATGATGTCATAAAACAAATCTTTTCAATCGAATTTCAAAATTCAAGACTTTGCTATAAACATCAATGCAAGCAAATAAATCATAACAACTGTTATCTGAAACTGCCAACAACATGAATAATACTAATAAAGAAACTATCTAAAGATTAAATAAATAATCAAAAGTTTTCAAAAATAAAATAAAATAAAATGAGAAAACAAAGGCAGAGAAGTTACCCGAGAAGAAGAGAGAGAATTGAGCTCTGCCAATGCAACTTCGTGGCTTTTGACCTTTTCAAAACCAATTAACTCACAATAAATCAAATGAATATCGAGAGAGAGAGAGAGAGAGAGAGAGAGAGAGGTACCAGTTTGATCAGATGGGGTTTTGAGTCTGAGACGTTAGAGGACGACGTCGTATCACCCATCTCTGATGTCTTCTCTTCCTTCTTCTCCTTCCACTTCGCTGCACAACAGAGACTTTCGCTTTCACTACCATTCATTAACAACTTGTAAAATGGGTCGAGGCTCGATTCGGTCATTGATCCGTCAGCCCAATTGATCAGGCCCACATGACAGCCCACCAAAATCAAGAATAATTTATTAGTGTTATTTACCGCAATTTATGTAGCAATATTTGGAAGGGTAATTCATTGGGGGTGTACATTTTCAGTTTGGTTCGATTTGGGTTGAAACTTAACGTCAAACCAAACCAATAAGTATTGGTATCCAAACCAAACCAATGTGATTTGCTAAACCAAATCAACAAAAGTTAGGTTGGTTTGGGTAGATTTATCGGTTTAAGTTTAAACCCAAAAATCATTTTTTGTATTATTATTAAAATTAGAGATGGTTGATTTACAATTGATGTGGATTGGGCTGTACTTGAACTAATCCCTGACAACTGTCTGACCCTTGTCAAACCAAGGTTGCCGTCCACTTTATCGACATGCAAAAAAGATAGAAATCAATAGAAAAATAAAAGAGAAATGGGGGGGGGGGGCCCCCCCCCCGCCCTTATGGTGCTCGGGTTGAGCGTTGCAACGGATGGAGTGGGGATTCGAGAAAGGCTTGTGTTGATTAGAATCATGAAAATCAAGAACTTCTGGTGATTTGAGTTTGAATGTGGCCAGAGATTCAACATGCAATAAGCTTTTTTCCGGTCTCTAGCAATCAGAATCCCCTTTCAGTCCAAGGGGGCGGGGAAGGGGGCGGGGGTTCTGTTTATAGACCTTTAAAGACTTATCATTGAGAATCCAATCCCTGAAATCCTGGCAAGATTTCGTGGAATAAAAGGATTCTTGACTCATTCAAACTTTATTTATGTTATCAAATAGCAATTATAGAGTGAACGAGTCAAAGAATGACTTAGTCAAACTAGGATTCAACTAAGGTTTCCTAGGTTGACCCGTATTGGGTGGATCTAACTTGGGCCCAATACAAAGTTGGTTGTGGACTTAAGAGTTGGGCCTAAGGGCCATTTTTGGCTACCTTAATTTGTCCCCAACTCTGTAAGGAAGGGATTTTCAAGTTAGAGAGTGTTATCTTATCGAGTCGATCGTGGGATCGTCGCTACGTTGATGACATGCAAATGAATGGTCAAACATAACGAGTTGTATGTTAGATCTCTATGTTAAGCTTTTGCATTTGCAACGATAAGTTGTCGAGCGTTTTGCATGCTTAGGGAAATGGAATGGTCAACTGATGGGATTGAGTTGACTCGGTTCCCTAGGACTGACGTGGCGCCTCGGTTTTGGCACACTCTTGAATAAGTTGAATTTCAAATTTAGTTGGTAGTTACCTTGGTTAACTGGTAACCGTAGCGGTTTTGACACGTGGCAATCATGGTTAAAGCATAATTTTATTAACCAAACCCTTCCATTTCTCCATTGCCTATAATTTATTTCTTAGTCTTAAAACAAAAGTACTCTCTGTAAACTTTGATTAAAAACCAGTCCACTTATTTTAGCAACTGATCAGTGAATCCAGTTCAAATCTTTCGTAAGGTAAGCAAAGTTCTTTCATTTTTATTCTTTGAAATGCAAAGTTCTTTGCGAGACTTATTTTATTCATTTGTAAGGAACTAGTAGAGTAGTCTTTTAGGATTTCGCATAGAAAATTGCTCAAGTTCGTCGTCGCTTTTCGTGTTCAATCCTGAATTGATTTGATTTTGTTGATTAGATCCTTTTAGGAGACGCTTTGTTAGATTTAACAGGTTTGATACCTTGTCGTTGTTGTAGGATTTTAGATTCGATTTAGATTTGAATTAGATTTTCTAAGGTTTTTATTGAATTGACTTCAACCTGTAGAAACCATTAGGATTTGATTTGGGGCTTCTAATTCTTTACTTGATTTTTGCATTTTTGCATTTGTTAGCTTTTGGAAGCATCATGTCAAGTGAAAGAACGAACTTTTGCGAAACAGCATTTTGAGTAAGTCGGATGACCTTCTGCTCCTTGCTGATGAAGAATATCTCAAGGGAAAGAAGACGGAGGATGTGGTCGATGTTGGTTTGCTCTCTACATTTTATGTGAGCTTTATTTTTCAAAAAATTTCAATCATATATGTCAAATATTCGTGATACGATCCTTTTTTGTTTTACAGGTTCTACAGGTGCAGCTATAAGTGAAGAAGAGGTTCGTAGCCAGTCGAGAGAGGTTCGCAAAGCTGCAGAAGACCAATGACTCTCTCATGAGGGATTTCGACTAGCTAGAAAGAAAGAGGTTGATGAGAGGGCGAGGAATTGGAGAGAGCGAAGAGGGCCTTTACTGATGAGTGAGCTAGTTTGGAGCAGTGACTCACGACTATTGCGGTCGAGGCCATGTGTGCTACAGTAGAACCCATGTAAATTAATCTCCTATAAATTAATATCCTCTCTAAATTAATAAAAAATCTCGGTTCCGACTTAGGCCAGTGTAAAAAATTAATAAACCCCTCTATCGTAATAATTAATAATTTCTTTTTGAAACACAGTGTAAAATTTCGGTCCCAACTGTTACATAAATTAATAATTCCATAAAATTAAAAAATATATTACATAATAATTAAGAACTAGAAAAGTACTTCAAGATGCTAGTTTGCACAAGGTCACAACAATGCTTGATATTTTTAATTTCATCTTTCATCTTTTGAATTGTCCTTTTGTTATAACAAATAAGATAGAATTTTTTTTTTTTTTTTAAGAACTATTAGGAATAGAATTTTTAGGCAAATCATGAGATCTCTCTTGTTATATGTAACCAAAAAATAAGCCTCACTATTTATAGGGTGAGTATCCTTGGTAACTAAGTAATCACATTACCAAAGGGAATTGGAAACTTTCTTAATAAATTTTTCCTAAACAAGGAATTGGAAAAAAAAAAAAAACTTTCCCTAGAAAAGAAAACTGACTAAACAAGGAATCCGAAAAGGAACTTTCCCTAATTAAGAAAACCGGCTTCCACACATTTTCTAAGACAAAATAACATTTTACAATGTATAACCCTTCAAATTAATAACCCCTCTAAATTAATACCCAATGATGGGTCGCAAGAATATTAGTTTATTTCAATCATATATGTCAAATGTTCGTGATACGACCCTTTCTTGTTTTACAGATTCTACAAGTGCAGCTATAAGTGAAGAAGAGGTTCGCAGTCAGTCGAGAGAGGTTCGCAAAGCTACAGAAGACCAACGACTCTCTCATGAGGGATCTCGACTAGCTAGAAAAAGCTAAGAAAAAGGTTGATGAAAGGGCGAGGAATTGGAGAGAGCGAATAGGGCCCTTACTGATGAGTGAGCTAGTTTGGAGCAGTGACTCACGACTATTGCGGTTGAGGCCATGTGTGCTACATTAGAACTCCTGTAAATTAATCTCCTATAGATTAATATCCTCTCTAAATTAATAAAAAATCTCGGTCCCGACTTGGGCCAGTGTAAAAAATTAATAAACCCCTCTATCGTAATAATTAATAATTTCTTTTTGAAACACAGTGTAAAATTTCGGTCCCAACTGTCGTATAAATTAATAATTCCATAAAATTACAAAAATATATTACATAATAATTAAGAACTAGAAAAGTACTTCAAGATGCTAGTTTGTACAAGGTCACAATGCTTGATATTTTTAACTTCATCCTTCATCTTTTGAATTGTCCTCTTGTTATAATAAAGAAGATAGGAAAGAGAGAATTTTTAAGAACTATTAGGAATAGAATTTTTAGGCAAATCATGAGATCTCTCTTGTTATATGTAACAAAAAAAATAAGCATCACTATTTATAGGGTGGGTATCCTTGGTCACTAAGTAATCACATTCCCAAAGGGAATTGGAAACTTTCTTAATAAATTTTTCCTAAACAAGGAATTCTGAGAAAGAAAAAAAAACTTTCCCTGAAGAAGAAAATCGACTAAACAAGAAATCCCAAAAAGGAACCTTCCATAAATAAGAAAACCGACTTCCACATAGTTTCTAAGATAAAATAACACTTTACAATGTAAAACCCTTCAAATTAATAGCCTCTCTAAATTAATACTCAATCATGGGTCCCAAGAATATTATTTTATTTCAATCATATATGTCAAATGTTCATGATACGACCATTTCTTTTTTTACAGGTTCTACAGGTGCAGCTATAAGTGAAGAAGAGGTTCGCCGCCAGTCGAGAGAGGTGCGCAAAGCTGCAGAAGACCAACCACTCTCTCATGAGGGATCTCGACTAGCTAGAAAAAGCTAAGAAAGAGGTTGATGAAAAGGCGAGGAATTGGAGAGAGCGAATGGGGCCCTTACTGATGAGTGAGCTAGTTTGGAACAGTGACTCATGACTATTGCGGTCGAGGCAATGTGTGCTACAGTAGAATCCCTGTAAATTAATCTCCTATAAATTAATATCCTCTCTAAATTGATAAAAAAATCTAGGTCCCGTCTCGGGCCAATGTAAAAAATTAATAAACCCCTTTATCGTAATAATTAATAATTTCTTTTTGAAACACAGTGTAAAATTTCGGTCCCGACTGTCGCATAAATTAATAATTCCATAAAATTAAAAAAATATATTACATAATAATTAAGAACTAGAAAAGTACTTTAAGATGCTAGTTTGCACAAAGTCACAATGCTTGATTTTTAACTTCATCATTCATCTTTTGAGTTGTCCTCTTGTTATAACAAAGAAGATAGGAAAGAGAGAATTTTTAAGAACTATTAGGAATAGAATTTTTAGGCAAATCGTGAGATCTCTCTTGTTATATGTAACCAAAAAATAAGTCTCACTATTTATAGGGTGAGTATCCTTGGTCACTAAGTAATTACATTCCCAAAGGGAATTGGAAACTTTCTTAATAAATTTTTTCTAAACAAGGAATTTTGAGGAAAAAAAAAAACTTTCCACGAAGAAGAAAACCGACTAAATAAGGAATCCTGAAAAGGAACATTCCCTAAATAAGAAAACCGGCTTCCACACATTTTCTAAGACAAAATGACACTTTACAATGTAAAACCCTTTAAATTAATAACCCCTCTAAATTAATACTTAATCATGGGTCCCAAGAATATTAGTTTATTTCAATCATGTATGTCAAATGTTCGTGATACGACCGTTTCTTGTTTTATAAGTTCTACAGGTGCAGCTATAAGTGAAAAAGAGGTTCGCAGCCAGTCGAGAGAGGTGTGCAAAGCTGCAGAAGACCAACGACTCTCTCATGAGGGATCTTGACTAGCTAGAAAAAGCTAAGAAAGAGGTTGATGAAAGGGCGAGGAATTGGAGAGAGTGAAGGGGGCCTTTACTGATGAGTGAGCTAGTTTGGAACAGTGACTCACGACTATTGCGGTCGAGGCCATGTGTGCTACTAGAGTAAAGCTTTTTAGGCAGACTTAGTTGGTGAGCATACGGCGTGGACTCCTCAAGAGAAGATCGATGAGTGGGATGAGGCCGAACATCTCAAGGATGAGTGCTCGCTGGATGTGGATGCTGCAAATGTCGAGTGCGACAGAGAAACTGACAATGAGACTCATGGTGGAGTTCAAGCCCTGGAAGTTGCAGTTGAAGCAGGCGCTGATGTGGATGGTTTGTCCAAGCCTTGGCTCATCTGTCCTGATTAAGACCATCATTTATCATGATCCAAACTATTCTTTAATAATTTGAAGTCTGTATATTTTTTGTTGAACGGTAGTACTGCTTATAATTTACCCTGTCGATTTTACATGTAATTAATTCATAGGTACTTTGTGATTTTGTTTTTATTTTCTTTGATGAATGGAGGTCAACTTGACCACTTTAATTGCCATCAACTTTCGATCTTGAATTTCTATTGATTCTTGTACTGTTTATATCATACTCTTTTATTTTTTGTCGTACGAAGGCCAACTTGTACGCTAATCTATATGTTATACTTTGTTATAGAGTCGAGGTCGACTAGATCATTCGTGATTGATCTAATTAGGGGTAGATGGAATCCTTGAAATAAAGTAGAGGTTGACAAGACCTTCTAGTAACTAATTATAATTTAGAGGTCGATGCAGACCTTTTAAATAATGCAGGGGTCGATAAGACCTGCTACTTGTAATCTATAATTTAGAGGTCGACGGAGACCTTTTGAATAATGTAAAATGCTTTATTGATCAACTTAACTTTATTAATAAGGCAGGGGTTGATCGACTGGCCATCAATGATTATACGAAGAATGCATTTACACGCATGAGGTCGACTCGACCGTTTCGATTACAATGATTATCACATCTCTGCATTTTTTTTTTATTACATTCAGGGTTGCTTGTCCCTAGTGGTATTGCCCAATTCCCATTGTACTATGTTGACTATGGACATTGGGAATTGCAGATGACTCTTTGAGTACAGGATGTTGAAACTAATATAAAACTATATAGGGTGGTCAATAGATTTTAACCCTTGCTACCAAATTTTCGCGTTTAGTTAATTTACGAAAATATCCTAACCAGTCAATATAATACAACAAGTGTAATATGTACGGAATTTAAATAACACTTGAAATTTATATGGAAACCCTCACGGGAAAAACCACGGGCTGGTAAGTGTGCCACACTCGAACCTTGAATCCACTAATGGTGAAAGTGATTACAACCTAATCCTGGTATAAGTGAATCTAGTCCAATTTCTCAATCCTCCCAATCACTACTTGTAATGATGTTTACACCCTAATCCCGATATGTAACCCATCACTACTACCCGTAGGCCTGTAATAGCAATCCTAGATCAAGACTTCAATTGCTTGTGTCCAAGGCTGGTAAGTATGCCACACTCGAACCTTGAATCCACTAATGGTGAAAGTGATTACAACCTAATCCTGGTATAAGTGAACCTAGTCCAATTTTTCAATCCTCGCAATCACTACTTGTAATGATGTTTACACCCTAATCCCGATATGTAACCCACCACTACTACCCGTAGGCCTATAATAGCAATCCTAGATCAAGACTTCAATTGCTTGTGTCCAAGGCAACCTAATCCCGGAAGCCACACAAGACTTACTTCTCAATGAAGAGATTAACACCCTAAGTGAATATGCAAAGATATCCAAATATGCAAATAGAGCTAGGGTACACTATATGCTTATCTAGAATGAGGAGATGACAATTAATTCATTCCTAGATATCAAGAGCTAAATGACATGTCATAAAGCTTAGCTATGTAGAGGATGACCAATCCTAAATAAATAGCTATCAAACACATTCTCAATCATTTTAGTGAGATCAATTAACTAGATAAATATCAACATGAAATCCTAGCTATAAAAAACAATCTCAATCATACAATGAGATCAATTAGCTAGATAGCATATAAGCATGAAATCCTAGCTATCACAAAACACTCTCAATCATATAATGAGATCAATTAGCTAGATGACATATAAGCATGAAAACCTAGCTATCACAAACAACCCAATCAACACATAATCTCAATCATGTATGTAGAAATTAATCTAAAATCATACATATTATAAAAGAGATAAAATGCTAAGCAAGAACACTAATTATGTAAGATAATAGTGAACAACTTACCATACAATATGTGTTGAAAAAGACCCATGCATTAGCACATGCTAATAAACCTAGATGATGCTTAGATGATGATTAATGCATATGGAAATGGGTTTGGAGAGTTTAAGAAGCAATCTTGGTGCTTTCTCTCACTAGGGAACTCTTAATCTCTCTCTAGGGTTTTGTAGCTTTTGTTCCATGATACAAATGAGAAAAAAAGATGCATTAATAGTGTTGAGATGATAGCCTTATAAATTACGTAACTTGCCCTTCAAAAATGAGCCAAATTGGACTCCAAATGAGTGAGATATGGCCAAATTACGAAACAGGGTCTGGAATCAGGTTTGCCGCGGTCAGCCAAGACGACACTTGGACCATGGTGAATTGCTGTCACTAGCATGCCGCTGTTATCCAAGGTGCGGCATTTGAACCACGACGAATTGTTATTACTAGCATACGGCTGTCACCTAAGGTGCGGAACCTGAACCGCGGCGAAACGTCACAACACAGAGCTTGATATTCAAGCGACTCAAAACATGACCAAACAACATCAAAACCTTTTTTATGATATATCATTGGAAAGGTATGGAAGTTTAATTTCTACTCCAATTTATGGAATGGCATTTTGATATCTGTAAAAAAAGATATGGTTAATTGAGTGACCAATGGTCAAATTCGGATAACAGTAGTGATGCCTTGTTTTAGTGGTCATTTTGGAGATTTCAAAACCAATCCAAATGGTCATAAAATATTACGAATAATATACCGTTGGAAAGGTATGGGTGTCTAGTTTGTCCAAAGGTTTACAAAACTCAATTTAAATCTTTTTATAAAAAGTTATGGTCACAAGACCTTACCAAGGTCAGGTTTGAAAAACATTTAAAACATTGAAATCCAATCTTTTGAAACTAGACACTTCACTCCAAACAACCAAACCAAATCTAACACTTATCCAAGAGAAGAATGAGACCTTCTCAAGTGGTTAACCATTATGCTAAGATATGCACACCATCGTGCAAGTGCAGATGTTTCCGACTAACTTCAGAAAACAAATTACACCACACTTAAAACTAATAAATATGAAGTGCAAGTGTGGGAAGTGAAAGCATCCTAATGCCTAAAATGTCATGGCATTGCCATTGATTAAGATGCACTCAATTCAAAACATGCATGAATAGAATTCATGGCTTTGCATCATAATGCCTAAACATGTCATGGCATTTTAATGAATAAGATGCAATCATATAAACATGCATGAAGAGATTTCATGGCTTTGCATCCTAATGCCTAAAAATGTTATGGCATTTCAATGAACTAGATGCAATCATTTAAACAAGTAAGAAGAGATGTTCAAAAACATGCATGCACTCATATAAAACATATAACATACAAGAATAAGATATATGCATGAGTTGTGTGTGTGTGCAACTAGATCTATTCAAAGTAAGAAAGCACTTGAATATACCTTTGGTGCTTCTTCTATTGAGATCTTGAGCGGGTATTGGTTGTGCAAAGCACCAAACATTAAATACCTAAACTACCCTTACATCAAGCCCCAATATGTGGTTTGTCCATGAAATAAGCCAATCAATAAATGAGAATCCTTACAATCTCCCCATTTGCCTACTACGTTACAAAACCACCACTCACATTGATTCTCACAACATAAATAGAAACTAAACTGATTTTCTACATTGCAAAGAGATAATTAAAAGCTATGATCTTCAAGTCTTCAATCTCTTGCAATCAATCTTTCAAAACAAAGTTTCTATACTTTCCAATACAAGTATATGTGAGATTAATTAAGTGAGATAAAATAAGCATTTGCAATAAGAATTTAAGTACAACATCATGCAATGTATGTGTAATGCAAATGCTCCCCCTCAACGGGTTACTCTCCCTCAAGAAGTAAACTCCCTAATCTTGTGAATGCTACAACAATTTAGCAATTTAGCATTTTAGCATTCTCACCCTTACTACATACTACTCCCCCTTTTTGTCATGAGATGGGCAAATGAGTATTCCCCAACCGGGTCACTTGTAGCAAAGAGAGATAGTAGCATACAAGACATTTGCATAATCATATAATGAACTTTATTCAACTCAATTAATTGGAGAGAACAAGGAGATTTATTTTCATAAAAATGTGTGATTAAAATGCTTTGCATATAATACATAATGCATTTAAGTCCAAAAATTAATGGTATTTGGCAAAGCAAATGACAAAGGTTTCCTTTAGGAATTCATACCAATTTCACCATTTGTCATGAATCAAAGCAAGGATATATAAAATTCATTGAATTCAATTTTAAAGCAACTATATCCAACTTTATAAGCAAAATATGGCATGAGCGACTTTTAGCATACTATTTGATTTTTCCGGATAAGATATCCATATGATAGTAGCCATGTTTAACAAATAAAGAAAGAGAGACATTTGGATTTTAAAATCCTTTGAACGGATACAAGATCCTTTATTCATTTGAGTCTCATTAGCTTTTCACACATAATTTTGCATTTAATAATATGCAATCATCAATTCATGCTTTTCATTTGAGCATGTCATATGAATTTCATGCTTTTCATATTTAGCATGTCATTTGAATTTCATACTTTTCAATTTTTAAGCATGTCATTTAACAATCATCATGTCATGAAGCTCATTATAGGTCATTCAAAGAGTACTTCTTATGTATATATCTCATAGTCCAAAAATGCATGTTTGAACATAAATATGACATAGATTGCAATACAAGCATGGTTCACACTTATTGAATTAAAAACATATAAGCATATATGCAACCAAGCTACTCAAGCAATTAATAAAGAAGCATAAAATATTTCAAATTTTTGCATGCGACAAGTATGCAATTGCTCTCTTTGCTTGTGTTCCCCATATGGGGTCAAATACCATACCTTTTCAATGAAGGGCATGTGGTCTTAAAGACCTACCAAGTCCATTGGACCTAGTTGAACCTTTGTGAGACATGTTTGTCTCGTAGCAAGCGGGTTCCTCTTTTCTTTTCTACTTAGATGTCATAATTACATTCCTAGTGGTCATAGGTTCTAGAGTTCTAGAAAGCAAAGGATCATGGAAATGGTTTTCTTCATTTTTATGAACATGCATCTTAGCTCTAGCCATTTTCTTTTCAATCTTGCTTTTAACTCATCACATTTTAATGTAATGCAAGCAACTTGGTCTAACATGACCATCAATACCACAAAAATGACAAGTGAGGATAAAGTTAGGAATAATACCATTCCCTTGAGCATGCATAGGTGCTTTCCCTTGTCGTTGTGGCTGTCTTGGTTCTTGGATAAGATCTCTCCTCCTTTGTTGATGACCAAGACAATGTTGCTTGCTTGATTAAGCTTGCATGATTAAACTCTTCCCTTTATGAATCTTAAGTTGAGGGAAGTTAGCATGAGGAGACCTTTAGGGTTGAGCTTAAGCTTAACCATTTGGTGCCACTTTTGCTTAGGCACTTCTTGAACGCTTTTCTAGGTCTATCTTCTTCCTAGGTTGTTGAGGAGGATGAGACATCTTGATATTGATGCTCTTGACAAAGGTTGTCTTGCTTTTGGAGGAATCATCCTTATCATCAATGTAGCCAAGACCTCTTTTGTCATTTGGCCTTTTTCCAACTCCCAACATGTGGTTAAGCATCTTGGTGCTTGAAGCCATCTTAGCCATTGCGGCTCTAGCTTCTTTAAGCTCTCTCTTCAACTCTTCTTCTCTCCTCTTAGATAAAGCTAACTCGTCTTTTAAATTATCCTCATCCATCATGGATCTCACCACTTCCTTACTCAAGTGGTCAACATGGGTTGAAAGCTCAAGATTTTCTTCCTGTAATATTTGAATCTCCTTCTCATTCTTTATCATAGAGCTTTCAACTTTGAATTTGTAGTCATTAAGATCCATACTCTCCACATTTCCATTTATGGAGTTAGATGATGAATTCTCAACATTTTAGTCATCTCCTATATCTTCCATCTCAGCAATGGAGTCATTTTTCTCATTAAGACCTTCACCTTGGTCACTTGATGTTATATGAGCCTTATCCCAATGAGTAGCTGCACTTACAACTTTTTTAGCTACTACTTCATCTATTTCTTGTTTGGGATCACTAGTCAAGTCATCCTTACCATCTACTTCAACTTCTATACATGTGGCTCTAAGTGCGGTGTAGTTAATAGCAAGCTCTTCATCACTTGAAGGATCTTATTTACTCTCTTCCTCACTCTATGAGGTGGCCATTGTCTTTCCTTTCAAGTTACCACACTCTAGAGAGATGTGCTCGAATCCTCCACATTCGTAGCATTTAATCCTTTCTTGAAGACACATCTTGGTTCGACTCGTCATTCTTGACCTTGGTCTTCTTCTTGAAGCCATCACTCTTTGAGTCATAACCATTCTTTTGTTGACTCAAGAACTTCTTGAATCTCTTGACAATAAGTGTCATGTCTTCATCCAAGTCACCCTCATTGTCATGCTTCGAAATCTTCAAAGCAATATTCTTCTTTTTCTCAGGAGGTGTAATCTTTTTCTCCTCTTTCACTTTAGAGGTCATCTTATTCTTCTCCTTTCCTTCGGAGGTCAAACCCTCATCACTTAAGCTCATAGAACTTGAACTTTCTTCATAGAAGCTTTCACCACTTGTGCTCTCATGGTGATTATCATCTGAACTAGCTTCATTGTTGTTGACCTTAAGTGATGGGTATCTTGTGGTCACCTTTAGGTTGTCATTATTAAGGCGGGAAAGATTATGTCATTCTTATCACATCTTTCAAAACTCGAAGAGCACTATTTATTCTTACTATAAGAGTAAACTTTTGATTTGCCTCTTCGACTTTTGCTCTTCGAGCTACCACAATCTGTGGAGATGTGTTCATAGCCGCAACAATCACAACATTGAAGCTTCATCTTTAAGGTACCTAAGATCTTGTGTTTTTCCTTCATGTTACCTTTGTGGGTGACTCTTAGAAACTCCCAAGCTTCTTGAACATCTCAAGTGGTTCGGATGAGTTTGGCTTGAATCTCTTCCACTACACAAGATAAGGCATAGATGCCCTTTGAATTCAATTATGTAGCCTCGAGTTCGTCATTTGTCCATTTGGACTTGGGCTTAGGCACAAAAGCCCTATTATCTAGTGTCTCTGTGGGAGGTGAATATCCTTCTTCCATACATATCCACACATGCTCATCCATGTCTGACAAAAAGAATTCCATTCTAACTTTCCAAGAGGAATAGTTATCCTTGGTGAGCAATGGTGGTTCAGAGATCAACGTACACTTTAATCTCTTAAAGTCACACATAGTGTTTTAGTAAAATGGATGCAAATGTATGAATGCCAAAAATCACACAAAATGCACAACACAACAAAATGAGCAAAGGATCACCTACGTATATCTAGGAACCCGCTCTGATACCAATTGAAACTAATAATGCACGGTGTGTATAAAACTATCTAAGAGGGGAGAGATGGTGAATATATTTTAACCCTTATTACTAAATTTTTGCGTTTAGTCAATTTACAAAAATACCTTAACTAGTCAATACAATACAACAAGTGTAATATATGCGGAATTTAAATAACACTTGAAATTTATGTGGAAACCCTCACGGGAAAAACCATGGGCTGGTAAGTGCGCCACACCCGAACCTCGAATCCACTAATGGTGAAAGTGATTACAAACTAATCCTGGTATATAACTCACCACCACTACCTAATCCCTGTATAAGTGAACCTAGTCCAATTGCTTAATCCTCACAATCACTACTTGTAATGATGTTTACATCCTAATCTTGGTATGTAACCCACTACTGCTACCCGTAGGCCTGTAATAGCAATCCTAGATTAAGACTTCAATTGCTTATGTCCAAGGCAACCTAATCCCAGTAGCCACACAAGATTTACTTCTGAATGAAGAATGAAGAGATTAACACTCTAAGTGAATATGCAATGATATCCAAATATGCAAATTGAGCTAGGGTACACTGCATGCTTATCTATAATGATAATATGATAATTAATTCATTCCTAGATATCAAGAGCTAAATGACATGTCATAAAGCTTAGCTATGTAGAGGATGGCCAATCCTAAATAATTAGTTATCAAACACAATCTCAATCATTTTAATGAGATCAATTTGCTAGATAAATATCAACATGAAATCCTAGCTATCACAAACAATCTCATTAATACAATGAGGTCAATTAGCTAGATGACATATAAGCATGAAATCCTAGCTATCATAAAACACTCTCAATCATACAATGAGATCAATTAGCTAGATGACATATGAGCATGAAAACCTAGCTATCACAAATAACCTACTCAACACATAATCTCAATCATGTATATAGAAATTAATCTAAAAGCATATATGTTATAAAAGAGATAAAATGCTAAGCAAGAACACTAATTATATAAGATAATAGTGAACAACTTACCATACAATGTGTTGAAGAAGACCTATGCAGTAGCATATGCTAATAAACCTAGATGATGCTTAGATGATGATTTATGCATATGGAAATGGGTTTGGAGAGTTAAAGAACTAATCTTGGCGCTTTCTCTCACTAGGGAACTCTTAATCTCTCTCTAGGGTTTTGTAGCTTTTGTTCCTTGAATAGAAATGAGAGAAAAAGATGTATTTATAGTGCTGAGATGATAGCCCTATAAATTACATGACTTTCCCTTCAAAAATGAGTTAAATCGGACTCTAAATGAGTGAGATACTGCCAAATTATAAAACAGGGTTGGGTATCAGGTTTGCCACGGTCAGCCATGACGACACTTGGACTATGGCGAATTGCTGTCGCTAGCATGCCTTTGTCACCCAAGTCGCGGCACTTTAACCATGGTGAAGCGTCACAGCACAGAGCTTGATATTCAAGCGACTCAAAACATAACCAAACGACATCGAAACCTTTTGTATGATATATCATTGGAAAGTTATGGAAGTCTAATTTCTACTCCATTTTATGGAATGACATTTTGATGTCTATAGGAAAAGTTATGGTCAATTGAGTGACCAATGGTCAGATTCGGATAACAGCAGTGATGCCCTATTTTAGTGGTTTATTTGGAGATTTCAAAACCAATCCAAACGGTCATAGAATATTATGAATAATATACCGTTGGAAAGGTATGGGTGTCTAGTTTTTCTAGAAATTTACAAAACTCAATTTAAATCTTTCTATAAAAATTTATGGTCAGAAGACCATACCAAGGTTAGTTTTGAAAAACATTAAAATATTGAAATCTAATCTTTTGAAACTAGACACTTCACTCCAAACAACCAATCCAAATCTAACACTTATCCACGAGAAGAATGAGACCTTTTGAAATGGTCAACCATCGCGCTAAGACATACATACCATCGTGCAAGCGTGGACATTTCCAATCATTTTGGGAAACGAATTACACCATACTTAAAACTAATTAACATGAAGTGCAAGAGTGGGAAGTGAATGCATCTTAATGCCTAACATGTCATAGCATTGTCATTGAACAAGATGCACTCGATTCAAAACATGCATAAATAGAATTCATGGCTTTGCATCCTAATGCTTAAACATGTTATTGCATTTCAATGAATAAGATGCAATCATATAAACATGCATGAAGAGACTTCATGACTTAGCATCCTAATGCCTAAACATGTTATGACATTTCAATGAACTAGATACAATCATTTAAACATGCTTGAAGAGACTTCATGGCTTTGCATCCCAATGCCTAAACATGTTATGACATTTCAATGAACTAGATGCAATCATTTAAACATGAAAGAAGAGATGTTCAAGAACATGCATGCACTCATATAAAACACACAACATACAAGAATAAGATATATGCATGAGTTGTGTGTGTGTGCAACTAGATTTCTTCAAAGCAAGAAAGCACTAGAATATAACTTTGATGTTTTTTTCTCTTGAGGTCTTGAGCGGGCCTTGGTTATGCAAAACACCAACCATCAAATACCTAAGCTACCTTTACATCAAGCCCCAATATGTCGTTTGTCTATGAAGTAAGCCAATCAATAAATGGGAATCCTTATAGATGTCGTTTGTTGTCAAATACTCTTGAGAGCAAGGCTTGGATTTCCAATTGATCTTGTCGTATTAAGCCTCTTTATATGCTGACACCTACCGAGTTCCTGCACGACATCTTATTTTCGGGCTTGTCTATGTTAACAGCTCTCAATTATAAGTATTTGGAACTTTTTGAAAAACTTTGTTTTTGGTGGGTCAGCTTGCACTTAAGTCGTCATCAATTCTCTTTTTTGTTGTATTGTTATTACCAAATGTGTAGAAAACAAATTAGACAATAAAGTATTAAAAAGTGAAATAGATAAGTTAGAAATGATAATGTTTTAAATGTAGGGCGTTCCAACTGTTATGAATTTCTTGACCATCGAGGTTTAGGAATTTGTGTAATTGTATACTCCTTAACCTTTGATATTCGTGATTTGGTAAGGCCCTTCCCACCTCATACCCAGTTTTCCTGCTCCCTGTTCTCTAGTGTTTTGGAAGACTCTCCTTAGCAACCAATCTCTGATTTAGAAAGTTTTGATTCTCACATTTTTGTTGTAATGTCGAGCTACTTGTTGTTGGTATGCTTGTACTCTTATTGTAGCTGGCTTTCGACGCTCGTCGAGATGATCTGGTTCATATGCTAGTTCTTGGTTTTTTGGTTCTTTGAATGGGTTCTCGCTATAAGCTATCTCAAGTCTTGTTTAAATGGGAATCACTACTTCGGAGCCATAGACAAGCGAGAAAGGTGTTTCTCCTGTCGAATGACGAACATTGGTCCTATACAACTAGAGTATTTCTAGCAGTTTATCGGCTCATTCACTTCTTTTGCTTTCGAGGCGCTTCTTTAAGGTGTTGATGACTGTTTTGTTAGTCGACTTTGCTTGCTCGTTAACTTAAGGGTATCGTGGAGTTGAGAAGCTTAACTTTATTCGATACTTATCGCATAAATTTTGGAAGTCTAACGGAATGAATTGGGCACCGTTGTTAGTCACTATCTCTTTGTGTACTCCAAACCTACAAATTATATTTTTCATACAAAATTTCGTACCTCTATTGTAAGTTTCTCATTTTTGATTGGCTTATTTCGGTGACAAACAACAATTGGAGTTTGAAATGTAAGGGTAGCTTAGGCTCTTAATTGTTGGTGATCATGCTCAACAATGGCCCTCTCAAGACCTCAAAATGGAAAGCACTTCAAAGGTAAATCACTTGTGCTTATTTTTATTGAAGAGACTTAGTTGCACCCACACGCAACTCATGCATGCATTTCTATGTTTCTTGTGTTCTTGTGTATTTTCATGTTGTGCACATTTATGTTCTTAAACTCTCTTCGTACATATTATATATGTTTGCATCTTGATTGATAATTGCCATGTCATTTTAGGAATTAGGATGCATTCACTTCACACTTCACACTTCACACTTGCACATCTTTGATGGTTTGTGTGGTGTCGTTAGTGTGTCGTGTAATTCGTTTCCAGAAGATTGTTCGAAAATGTCTACATATGCACGTTGGTATGCTTGGTTTGGTGTGTGGATTGCCATTGGAGAAGACTTTTTTCTTCTCCTTTGGTTTCACCATATTTGGTGAAACGACGGTTATGATCGGTGACCATGACCGCCAATGAAACCACTATCTGTTTCCAGAAGGTTCTGGAATGGATCTGCAGTTATGATCAACGACCTGGACGCCGAATGGAACCGCTTTTTTGACCTAATGCTCTCGGGTTCAAAACTGTGATTGTGATCGACGGTTATAAAACTGTCGATGATACATGATGCTCTCGAGTTTATTTATACGGTTGTGATATGCGGTTTCCAACTGTCGATCGGTGCGTTTTAAGGGCAAACTTGTCTTTTCACTTAGGATTTTCTTGCTCTCTATAAATATACCATTATCTCTTTCTCTTGTTCTTAGCTCTTCATATCAAGAACCCTAAAAGAGAAATTGAGAGATACATGAGAGAAAAGGCATAAAGATTGCTCATTTAATTCTCTAAACTCATTTCCATGTGCATCAAACATCATCTAACATCATCTAGGATCATATAGGATGTATCCATGCATAGGTTTCTTCAACACATTTGACTTGGTAAGTTGAACACCATCTATTCATTTTTGTGTTCTTACTTAGCAAGAAATCTCATTTTTTAATTTGTATTCATTTTGATTATATCATATTTACAAGATTGAGATTATTGTGTTGATTGATTGTGAATTGTATTTTGATAACTATTTCATAGGATTGCTCTATTTAATATAGCTAAGTTGTATGCCATGACATATAGCAATATGATATCTAGGATTGATTTTATTGTCATCATTTAATCTCTAGATAAGCATTTAGTGTTGCCTAGTATTAATTGCATTTTTGATATTTCATAATATTCACATAGGTTGTTGATCTCTTCATTGAGACTAAAGTCTTGTGACTAAGGTGGCTTATTGCGCAAGCAAGTGGTATAGGTTTGCTATTAAAGGCCCGTAGGGTAGTACTGGTGGGGGTTAGTGACCGAGAATGGTTGAGGGCAACCTATGTTGTAAACATCATTACAAGTAGTAGATTTGAGGATCGAGTGTGGCTAGCTGAATAGTTCGTGGTTTTTCCTTGTTGAAGTTTTCCACGTAAAAATCAAGTGTTCTTTAATTTCCACTATTTATACTTGATTTTATTTTTTGTTGAATTGGAGTTATTTTTGTAATATTGACTAATCCGAAAAATGTGGTAATAATCGGATTAACAACCCATTCACCCCTCTCTAGGTTGTTTTAGACCTACGCGTTATTTGTTTCATCTATGTCGTGCATGTGTTGGAATGTTCTTGCTTCGACCCATTTATTGAAGTAGTTCGTTAGCATAATCATGTAGACTATTCTGCATGGGGCTGGTAGGAGCTTACCTACAATGTCCATTAGGGGTGTGCGTTTTCGGTTTGGTTTGGGTTGAAGCTCAATGTCAAATCAAACCAATATAGATCGGTTTGGATATATTTCAACCCAAACCAAACCAATGTGATTTTTCAAACCGATCCAAACCAAACTAAAAAAGGCCGGGTTGGTTTGGATTGGTTTATTGCTTTAGATTTAAACTTAATTTTTTTTTTTTTGTATTATATTATAAACAATTTTTAAATAAAAATCATAACATAAAATATTAATTATATATATACATGTATATATACCCCGATTAAAGACATGATTAACAACACTTATGCTTTTGAAACCCTAATACATTAATCAATTAGAAGAATTGTATCAAAACAAATAAATAAACTGTAAAAGCTTAAAGTAATCGGTAAAAGTTATAAAACTTGGAATGAATAGAAAACGTAGGTGGATTTTATATTTTAGTTTTACTTTCTAAAATATATGGTTTGGTTTTGATTGGTGAATTATTTCACTCAACACAAACTAAACCACCTTTAATCGGTTTGTCCAAAAGACAATCCGAACCACCCATTTTTTTTATATTTTTAACCAAACCAACCCAAACTTTATGGGTTGGTCGGTCGGTTTGGTTCGGTTTAGCGGTTTTTTGCACACCCCTAATGTACATTCTCTATTTCATAAAAGACCAAAGGGCTAAAATAGAGTTCAACATACCTGGTGGGAGATGGGATACTTGTGCGAATCTTTTACATTTGTCGCTTCTCACATGATTTTGAGAGTCGAATTTAGTGCTAGCAAAACGGGCCAGGCTTCGGTGGGCTGCCCAGCCTGGCCCGTTTTTTTTGCAGGCCCGGCCTAAGACCTTTAATCTGGCAGGCCAAGCCGGGCCCGGTATGGCCCGCAAGGCCTATGGGCCTTAAAAAAATTTGAATTTTTTTTTTCAAAATTTGAATTGAGAGGTGGCTTTTGTAATTAACCAGATGACCGTTGGGGGAGAAAAAAAAATCCAAAACTTTTAAAAATGACATTTTTTTTAATCTTTTACAATTTTTAACCTAACATCTCTTACTCACTCTTTCAACTATTTTGTAATTTATTTTATTTAATATATTATATACTATATACTATACATTATATATTATATATCTCCCACTCTCTAGTCTTTACATTTTCAATTTAAATTGCCGAGTCTTTTGTACTAATATACTATTAGATACATTTTATATTATATATTATATACTATATACTATACTAATATACTAATACTAAATTATATATTATATATTATATACTATTATACTATACATTATATATAATATACATTATATACTATATATACTATATACTATTATAATATATACCTCCCACTCTTTAGTCTCTACATATTCTAAGCTTCTTACTCTAAGGTATTGTTTTTTTTTTTTTTTTTTTTTT